>OX637642.1:6964432-7162677 GCA_951802225.1 Euspilapteryx auroguttella | reverse complement strand
AAAAAAGGAAAAAAATACTTCGTGCACAGCCGAAACTCGTGTACGTGCTCGCGTATCATGCTTGTGTGAGTGAGATAAGACGTGTTACTAGACGTGCGACTCCACTTTATTTGTACCGAGCGGTAACTGAAAGGTAACCGAGAGCGGGGGAGCCGCACTTGCTGAGGGAGGCTGGGAGTGCCCAATGCCCATACTGTACTGTACGGTATTATTTATTATACTATGATATCGCTGAACATCTCACCACTAAAGCTAGTTTATTAAATTTAACCTCAAAGAAGTTTCAAAATCCGATTCTCGCCCCAAATCCTTCATGAAACTCTCTCCGTGTATATGGCGCTTAAAAGGTTAATTGTATGGACTAAAGACTACCAGACCTGTGCCCTGTGCGTGCAGAGCATAGCGGACCGCCCCGCGCTCCGCCGCCGCCCCGCGCCGCCAACCCCGTCATGCATATACTTACTTACCTCAGTAGGTACTCTATATCTAGGCTAAACGCTAAACCCTAGCAAGAAATTTGATAAGAATACTTAGTGAATCGTCATTACCTAATGCCTAACTAACTAGATACTACTATTTATACATTATCTATGTACTTAAATATTTAATACATACGTAAAATAATGATAATATTAGTATCTAGGTAGTTTAGCATCAGGTACTTACTCAAAAGATCATATAGGTACTTAGAGAAAGGAATTTCGTATATTTTACTTAGCCATGTACATATTGCAACCTCAAAATACACTTTTCAGCTAAAAGGTACACTATAATCCAACAAACTAGAAAATGTGGGCACACTGTATGCAATGGCCGCTTTTTAGTGGTCCATTTAATTTGGTCGGTTAGTTCTAAATTTTTTGTTTTTCTTGAATAACTTCGGATTGTTTAAGAATATCACACTGAAATTTAAAGTAAATCTTTATTATATAATACTCGAATTAGTGCCAGGTTACCAATGTCGTCGCTGCTTTGGTTTTTGCGTGAGAGGTTGTTAAACCTAACGCGCGGTCAAACATTTAGTTAAAGCTTTATTTCTCGAAAAGTATTTGACCTAGCGTTATAAAAACTTCAGAATAACGTGAAGGACAAGGTAAGGAAGGGTTTATAGAGTTTTGAAGTCTCCAAGTATCGTCCTTAATTAGTGCTCAGGGCATTTCTCTTTTTGTTGTTTATTTTTTTTCACGAAAACTAACAATTATTTCGAAACCGACATATTGTCACAAATTCAAGAAAGTGACTAGTAATGCTTATGAAAAAAACCCAGATCTCTAACGTCAGCAGTTTCCGAAATATTTAATAAAATAGATTTCCGGCAAAACGTCAGCCCAGCAACAGATGGAATAACTCTGTTATCTGAAGAGGCACATTTACCAGTTTCAGCGCACATGTAGGCACATTTATAAGCTACATTTCTGCCAAGTTTCAAAGACCTAGGCCCAGCGGTTCAAAAAAGTGTTTCCAGGATGACGTCATCCCAGCAGAATTAGTTTTTCGCCTATAACTCCAAAACCTCTGGTCTGGATGCACAAATTCGACACTTCGCGCACTAATCCTTCGTTCGATGCACTGAATATTGGCATTTTCAAAATTTCGATACCGTGACTTTTTGGGCCCGACTGACGCACACAGTTCTTTTGATAAATAATTGGATTACCAATGCAAATCACATGCAAAACTTTGTTTTTTATGGGTCAACCGTACAAACGACCCTAGCGGGATAAATTGGCAGTTTTCTTCCACATTACATACAAAACATTAAATTCAATGAAAAATAAAAACTTACCTAAGTATTACTTTTTTTTGGATGTATTAAAGGAATTAAAATACATCCAAAAAAAAGTAGCTTTTTATAATAAAAGAAAATAACTGGTTGATTTGTTTCTCAGAAATATAGGGAAATCGAAAATTTCAATTCTCTAGTGTAATTAGTTTAGATTTTAGCCTATTTTTATATTTCACCCTGTATAAGAACTCAGGGGTAAGATATAAAAAAACTAAAACCATTTATGATGTTTGTAATGCAATGACAATATACAGTGTAAATTTCAACTTTCGGCGTCCGGTATACGGCGTTTCGGTATACCACGATGCTAAATGGGGATTTACTCGAGCGTCGTAGAGACCTATTGGGTTGCAAAGCTTAGATGATAGGAAGAAAAAAGTGTTACATGATATATACCTTTACATCGGTGGGGGAAGCGGCTATAGATTTTTAAATATGTAAAAAAAAACTGATGCATGGACATCTTCGAGCGCGTCAGATATTAATAGCATCAATGCCCTACGTATTTTTTATAATGTACGTATGTTAATCTGATCTTTTGCATGATGCGGGTGGTTGTATGTAAGGGTTGAAAATAAAAAAATAAAAAAATTAATCGAGCACGTCAGATTTTCTAAGGGAGTGTTAAGTGCACCAAAAAAAGCTCTCATTCACTAATCTGACGATTTCGATGGGACGCAAACTCGCGGTCATTTTCATAATGTGCAAAAAAATTCGCCATTTTGAAATACTCAAGCGCGTCAGATTAAGATATATAAGGTTTATCTTTATGTTCTAAACTTACTGTCTCATAATCTGACGATTATCTAGAGGGATTCGCCTGATCTGACACAAAAACATTTGAAAAACGGTTCACCTTAAAGGCCATCCCTGCAACTTCCCGCTAATTCCATTCAAAATATAATTTATGTAATATTTTAAGCTCGCTGAGTTCAAAGAAATAATATTTCTATGCATTTGAGCTCTCCCAGCTCGAAAGTCTGATAGAAGATTCATAGAACACTATTTTTGGAATTTACTTATTTATAGCTGCACTGAATACGCTAGTACTATGCTAGTACTAGCATGCCGTACCGTACCGTACCAACCGTACTTTACAAAACACAAGATACTCACATTACCGGCCCTGTACATATATGAATTAGCAGTTTTTGTGAAATTAAACATGGAATTATCTAAAAAGTCGACTAGATCACGCAATCCCCATATGATATATAGCTTGTCCTCTCATACAGCACTACTCAATAAAAGTATCCTAGGAATGGCGCCAAAAATTTATAATAAGTTGCCTAACCATATGAAAAGTCTCAATATCAGTAAATTTAAGAATGAGTTAAATAAAATATTATTAGACAAATGATAATATACAATTTATGAATTTCTTGCTGACAAGTTTTAATAAATTATTAATTATAGGTAAATTTTTGACATTATTATATATTTAGCATCTATTCTTTTTGACATTCATATTTAGCATTTAATCTTTTTAAATTAAATAATGTAATGCATTTAATATTGTAATTTCAATTACCTACTGTAAATATAGTATAATTGTATATATGCATGACCTTAGAATTAAGATATTTTGTATGCCTTTAAAGCAAAATTTAGAGAACTTAAACATTCACATTTAAACTTACCATCTACCACATCATAATATGTAACTACTAATTTTGATGTACCTACATTTAACAAATAAATGATTTGAATTTGAATTTGCCAAAGGCAAATGTCCAGGTTTCTTAGCCAGTTGGCTGCGTCGGTCGTAAGAGTGACAAAGTCATCAGCGTCGCCGGGGTAAGCTCGCCGGGGGCAGTCGCGCGCGATGTGCTCCGCGGTCTGGAACTCCGCGCCACAGTCGCAGCGGGGGGACTCGGTCCAGCCGCACATGTGCTTGTACTGCGCGCTTCGCCCATGGCCCGTACGGATTCTGTTTAGGGTGCACCACTGGCGGCGAGATTTTTGGAATTTTCAAACCGCAATAACTTTTGAATGGATCAACCAATTTTCACGCGGTTGGGTGGCATTAGACGCAGTTATCATCCTCATAAGTAATTTTGCAATTTTAATTGAACGAACCAAAAATTTCGGAGTAATCCCGAAAAAACACTCTTTTGCGGTTTTCTTTCGTTCATGATATCTAAAGTAAAGTAAAGTAAAAAGTAAAAAATGATTTATTCAATACAGGATACAAGATATCGCTTATTGAAAGTCAATTAGACTAATATAATTAATATTGATACCTTATTTCGTAAAGTATCCTATACTGATAGAGGCGAGGTAGTTCAGGGTGCCCACTAATTGGCTCAGGCAAACAAATGTTTGCCTTGCCTTACGACAATGGTCGCCTGAAGACGCCCCCAAACGAGCCCTCCTCTGTCAAATGATTCTACTCCCTTTCGCAATGATTTTACAGCGTAGAGAAGAAAGGGGTAACAAACTCTACTTTACAATTTATCTCTGTTTTTTTTGTTCTTATGTGACATTACAATTTAATTTACAATACAAAACACATAAATTAATAAGATTTAAAGTACATATACATGAAATAACGAAAATATCGTGCAGAGCTAGACTATCTCTCGAACGAATCAATCGATTTTGAACGGATAAGCGACGATCGGCGTGGTTTTTCAAGCTTAAGGGCGGATTAGTTTTTGAAGTTGGTCGATAAAGCCGTTTAAAAGTTATTCTAAAAAAACACTTTCAAATTTTTTTTTTAATTTTTTTTAAATTATTGAACTTAGTTAATTGAAAAGCTCAGGAAATAGCATGCAAAAAAATAAGTGAGAGAGTAATATATAGAGAAACAGTGAGGGAGGAATAGAAAACGCGGAGAAGGAAATGTAGGCATCACGCAGCTGCACGCATTTAACTTCATCAACGAATTTTTGTTATTTCGGCTTGCGGAAATCGTCAGATTATATATTTTTCATTATTCTTGAATTATTTCCTTCAAAATAAAAAAAAAATTAGCTACGCTCGAGAATGTCGAGATGACGTTTTTTTTTTACAACTTTGTTGCCCTCCCCTTTCTTCGTCACTCTCAAATTGTCAGATTAGTGGAATATACACTTTTTAGGATGTAATTAACTCACCCTACCTTAATCTGACGCGCTCGAGAATTTCTGATGGTCAATTTTTTTTTTACTAATCTGATCCTCTATCCTTCGCAGGCGGCCTTATTTAAGGGCCTCATGTTTTGTGGAGGTACTTAACCGGGTACAAGGTTTCCTCCTGTATTTTAATCTGCCGCGCTTTAGTAAGTCCCGAAATCCCCTCTTGGGCTCCCCTACCATTAGCCTCCGCTGGGAATCGAATCCGGTGTGTTCCCGCGTCACAGTCAACGACATCGGACAGATCCACGGACAGGATGTTTTTGTGACTGGCTATTGTTAGCGATCTATGCAGAAAGCAGAAATATGTCATTACACTACCTACTTATTGTGTTGTGTGCAATGATATCCTTTACGTACCTATTCCTATACTCCAAAATATGAGCTACTTAGTTGTAATGCAGTGTATCGTCTCACTATTCTGCCACGCACAAGTTATTTCATTTTGTACACTTACCTTCCTTTTTCAGTGTATTTTACCATAAGGGGCGATAGCTCGTAACTAAAAAATGCCCCCGGCATGCCAGAATCAGTATTTCCATTAGCAACAGATTTTTGATGTCTAGTTACAGAGAATTGATTTGTATGTAGAACAGAGTTATCTCTTTTGACGATCATAGTAGGAACTATTTTGATATAGTACTGAAACATAACTGCACCTGAAAAAAAAAACACGTTTTCTTAATGTGGTACTTATTTAGCCTGCAACTTCAACGGTTTACGGCCGTAGGAACCTTTTTAATCTTCACGTCTGCTTTGGGCTGCTGTAGGTACGGTAGGTTGGTACGTTGGTACAGTGGCGGACTAGGACGGCGTAACAGATTTGTCTATGGTCTCGTCTCGTGCGCCCTAGACTGTATTTCCAAATAACAAGAGCTATTTGCAATGCAGAAAAACCGGAAGTGTTACGCCGTACTAGACGTGCTACGCCACTGTACAGTGGCGGACTAGGAGGCCGTAACAGATTTGTCTATGGTTTCGTCAGCCCTAGACTGTATAACCACAGAACAAGAGCTATTTTGCAATACAGAAAAACTGGAAGTGTTACGCCGACCGTGTCCGCCACTGTACATGCGCAGACTCAGCTGACGCAGACTCTACAGACTCTAGCTCCAGCCGGGCATGGTGGAGTATGTATATTGCATATTTGTTTAGCTAGACAGGTTGGACAGAAACTAGGTAAGTAGATCCGAGGACAGACATGTTGCGCAGAACTTTAAACTTAAGAGCCAGATTACAGCGATGCTGGCGCCATTCGTGAAAAAAAAAAAAATATCCTCTAAACAAAGGCAAATATGAAAAATGTGGCACAGTATGACACTAGAAAATGTAGCCCAGTATTTTTAGGGCACTTCTGTATAGCTTTTAGGTTGACGACCAAAGAAGCCACTTGGCAACAATCTGTAGATTATTTTGTTCTTTTTAGACATAGACATAGATTTATTTGCACTAACAGATACATAGTACAGTGGCGGACTAGGAGGCCGTAACAGATTTGTCTATGGTTGCGTCAGCCCTAGTCTGTATCGACAAAGAACAAGAGCTATTTTGCAATACAGAAAAACCGGAAGTGTTACGCCGACCGTGTCCGCCACTGTACATATTCAGAGACACAAAAAGGTAAGCTACGTTAAAGAATTTATATATATATTATATGTAGATATTGTGGGTGCAAAATGGCTCCGACTCAGCATGTGTTGCAAAAAATGCAACGCTGGTTATTCTGCCAGAACCATGAGAAGCGGTGCGATTAATAAATGTGTAAAAATATTCATACTTATAATACAATGTGTACTTAATAGATACTTGAAGCGTGACAAGTGTTATAAATAAATATTTATATTTTTATATATATATAATTATAAAAATAATACTGATAATACGTGTTTAGGATTGCAATACCTTTTAGTCAAACCATTGCAACATATTTTTAATCTTTCTCTGATGCAATGCAAATTTCCACAAAGGTGGAAAATATCTAGAGTTACGCCGGTTCCAAAATCTAGCTCTACTGACGTGACTGAGTTTAGGCCTATAGCCGTGTTGTCAGGTTTTTGTAAACTATTTGAACATATCATTAATGTGCAAATTACTCGGCAATTAGAGATTCTTCTGTCTGATTCGCAACATGGATTTCGCAAGGGAAGGTCAACTGCAACGAACCATATCAGTTTTGTTGATTACACTCTTTGCCAGATGGATGCTGGTTGTCAAGTGGACACTGCATTTTTTGACTTCCGCAAGGCTTTTGATGTCGTTGACAATGACTTACTCCTGCGGAAGCTATCATGTTTTGGCTTTACACCTAGCCTTCTAAAATTTATTGCTAGCTACCTAGGCGACCGTGTACAGTATGTCCAGCTTCAGCAATACCGTTCTTGTGACTATTATACTAGATCAGGCGTAATCCAAGGTAGCATCCTTGGTCCAACTCTATTTGCTCTTATGGTCAATGATCTTCCTGGCGTGTTGAAGGATTGCAGAAGCCTTATGTTTGCTGACGACCTCAAAGTGTTGGCACCAGTCAAGGATGATGTGGACAGTCAAAAAATACAGACTGACATAAATGCTGTTGCACAATGGAGTAAAGCAAACCAACTAGATTTAAATGTTGCGAAATGCAAAGTAATTACATTTTCAAGGCGACATACACAGGCAATAATTACATACAAATTAGATGGCCAGGTCATCGATAGGGTGAATGAAATTCGCGGTTTAGGATTGCTTTTGGACCAGGAACTATCCTTTAGAGATCATATATCGGAGTGTTGTAATGTAAGAGTGCTGCCAAAACTCTAGGGTTTATAATGCGCACTGCTACATGCTATCGTTTTACAGACACCAGAGTTCCCCTTATTTTGTACAATGCATTCGTCCGCAGTAAGCTCGAGTTTGATGCAATTGTATGGGATCCTCGTGAGAACAAATATTATATTCTCGGGATAGAGCGTATTCAGCGGAAGTTTGCCAGATACCTTTACAAGAGGATATATGGTTATTACCCTTTCCTTTTTCCTGCCTTATTTGTTACAGGCATGGTTGGCCTATGTACTCTTGAGCTTAGGCGAATATTAGCGTTATTTATGCATTATATAGGCCTATTGAGGCACCAAGTAAACAACCCTGATGCTTTGTCCGGTGTCGCACTGTTTGTACCGAAGCTGCGCGCGCGCGTGCTGCGTCGCCGGCCGCCGCCGCTGGCCGCGGTGCAGCAGTACCGCACGCTGCACGGCCAGAACGCGCCCACGCCGCGAGCAGTCGCACTCATTAATAAGTTAGTTGCCGTTTACGAAAATGTCGATGTATTTTTTGATTCGCTGCCAGAGTTAGAAAGGCAATTTATTTTACTAGTAAGTAACCATTTATAAAATATGTATTAGCAATAAGTGCGTTTTGGTAATAACTGTAAGCCTTATTGTAAAATTTAATAAATAAATAGGTTAAAAAATATACATATACTTACCTATATAGTTAAATATATATAGTTAAATGATGTGTTCAGTGTGGGTAGAAAGAAAAACGAAATCAATGACGAACTGATGGTTGATCACAGAAAACATTGTGTCCTTAGTTTAAATTACTTCACATTTTACTTATTTCAGACTTAAAACTTATTCAAAAATGAAAAATATACCAAAATATTGAGCATTCGAATGTTGGAAGTTCCTTGTGTATGTCGTAGAAGTGTATTGTGACTCGAAAGCTTATCAACAATGAACAAAACTTGAAAGTAAAGGTTAATTTAAAATTTAATTAGAAAACTTGAAAGTCAATTTAATGGAAAGGGATTAAGCATTTCAATTAACGAAACCCGATGTGGTGTGTACTTCAAGCTGTAATCCTCATCTTTTAAATCTTCGCTAAAACAAATTTTGAAATTATGCAAATAATTAGTCATGAATTGGTCCACAAAGTAAAATAATTAGTCCACTTATACTTTAGAAGTTAACGCCAAATGTTTGTGAGTTTAGAAATTACTTATTTTGTTTGCTACTTTGTAGGTATACAAACTTTATTAATTTCTTTAGTTAATATATTATTTACATCTGACTCCAATTTAATTATTTATTTATTTAAGAAGGGAGAAGGTTCCCACTATCGGCAGTGAAACAGAGGTGTTGTTTTGACTATGGTTTAATAGCAACTGATAAGTGGTTAGCGTGTTCGGTTACAGATCGAGTTGACAAAGAGTAAATTATACAGAGGTTGCTTAACATAGATACCTACATCGTACAGGGGCTACAGTCCTCCCCCTTTAGAAAGGACTAAGAAGTTTAACAAAAATACATAATTGTTTAAAAGTTAAAAGGTATAGCCTAAAGTATAACATACTTAAAAAGTTGACAAACATTCAACGTAAAAAAAAAAATAAAGGACTCTAAATTATGATCATAGTAAAAAGTGTAAAAATTAAAATGTAACATAAAGAACGCATAAAGAAAGTCATAAATTTTAAATCTTAAAGTAGGTACTAAAGTTTAAAATGTGTATATTATGTTGAAAAAAATTGTAAGTCGTAAATTCTAAATATAAGTATGCATGTAAGTGTTTATGGTTGTTGGTCACCAACAAAAACTTTACACTTAAACTTTTTTAACACTACACTGTTCACACTAATCGTAAATTATTCGTGTTGACTGAGGTGCGACTGCAGCTGAAGAGTAGATCTCGCTCTGTTGTCGCCTGCTAAGTGCCTGCGGCTCACACGGTCATAAGAAACCAAAGTTATTACACAAAAAATCAAAACCCATAACTTAAGCAGAACCGAGATTAAATATAGTTAAAATGCGAGACAGTTATTTCGTTTCACACTTATTGAAAACGCACTCTCGGCTTAACTATGCGACCGCTGCGAGTTTTAACTATCGGCTTCATAATCGACGTTGGTTTTTCTGATTGCAGCAGTGTTGACGAGTTCAATGGAGAGTTATTGGTGGTCTCAAGTTGAGTTTTTAAGTTCGGTAATGTATCGAATTGCGTCGCAACATAGGCGGGTTTGAGCCGGTCGACGCTTACCGTAGAAGTTCGGTTTCCCATGTCAATTTTGAAGTATTTAGGTTGTTTGTCCAGAACTTTGTAGGGTCCCTCATAGGGAGGTACGAGAGATTTTTTGACCTCGTTCTTCAAAAACACGTAGTCGCACTTAGCGATATCAGCATGAACAAAAATGTTCTTCCTGCTTTGTGTCCTAGTATTATAGGTGGGTAACTCAGATAAATATGTAATTAAATCTTTAACATATTGGGGATCATTAATTTCACCTTCGGCGGCCTGGAAAAAATCTCCTGGTAGCCTCAATGCAGCTCCGTAGGTCATCTGAGCGGGGCTGAATCCTATGTCCTCCTTGACAGCTGATCGCAATCCAAGGAGTACCATCGGTAGCTCTTGAGTCCAATGTCCGTCTGTACAGCGCGCCATAATTGCAGCTTTTAAGGTCCGGTGAACGCGCTCTATCTGACCGTTTGCCTTAGGATTATACGCGGTAGTTCGTATGCGCTCGATCCCAAGACGTCTCATCAACGATGTAAGTAATTGAGACTCGAACTGTCTACCCTGATCGGTTGTGATTCTTATTGGACATCCAAATCTTGCGATCCAATTTTCAATAAAAGCTTTAGTTACAGTTTCGGCTGTCATATCCTTTACAGGAATTATTTCTGGCCATTTGGTAGCTCTGTCGATTATTGTAACGCAATATCTATTATCTTCGGATGGTGGAAGGGGTCCCACAATGTCCATGTGTATGTGTGCGAAGCGTGGTGCGTCTTGAAATTCGCCTAAAGGCGTAAAGGTATGTCTTGTGACCTTTGCCTTTTGACACGGAATGCAGCATTTAACATATTTGCCTATATCAGCATTCATGTTAGGCCAGAAATATCTTTGAGCAACTAAACGTCGCGTCGCTGCTGTGCCGGGATGGCTCAACGCATGTATCGTTGATAAAGCGAGTTCTCGGAACTCCTTGGGCAGGTATATCCGGGCTCGTTCCGTTGAAGTTTCACACATAATCGCATGTTCACTATTGTCTAGAATTATTGATCTAAACTTAAGATTGGGGTTGTTTAAACACTCCTTTAATTCAGGATCTATTTCTTGACTTTTTGCAAGTTTTTCGTAATCAAAAATACTTGGTATGGTAATTTCGCTTATTCGCGAAAGTGCATCCGCTACGGTGTTTTTATCGCCTTCGATATGCTCAATCTTATTGCAGAATTGCGTAATAAAGTCTAGGTATCGAAGTCGTCTAGGAGAGTCCGATGGTGAGGTTTTCTTAGATAATGAGAAAGTTAAAGGCTTATGATCTGTAAGCACAGTAAGTTCTCTACCTTCAACCATATGACGAAAGTGTTTAATTGACATGTAAATTGCAAGTAGCTCTCTATCGTAAGTGCTGTATCTCATTTGAGTTTCGCTAAGTTTTTTTGAGAAAAATCCTAAGGGTTCCAATTTATCTTGAATCCTCTGATTGAGCGAAGCTCCCACGCAACTACCTGAACAATCGGTCATTAACACCAGGGGTGCATTTGCATCGGGGTGCACGAGTTTTATGGCATCGTTTATGCTTTTTTTGCAATTTTCGAACGCCGCACGTGCCGATTCCGTCCATTCGACTGGCGTCTTGTCCCGTTTTTTTGAATTGTGTAAATAAGTGTTTAAGGGCGCTTGAATTTCGGCAGCTTTTGGGATCGTTGTACGGTAAAAGTTTATGATGCCGAGGAATCGCCTTAATTCTTCAATTGTTTTAGGCAACGGGTAATCGGAAATGGTCTGTGTTTTCTCTGCGCTCGGTCTAATACCCTGTCGTCAATGTGATAGCCTAGGAATGTTAGTTCCGTTTTGCCGAACTCACATTTATCGACATTAATGGTGAGACCATATTCATTGAGTCGCTGAAAAACTAATTCCAGGTGTTGCAGGTGCTCTGTTTCATTACACGATCCAATTATTGCGTCATCGCTAAAATTAAAAGCGAATGAATCTAATCCTTTTAACGCATTGTTAAAGAATCTTTGAAAATCCTGAGCGGCATTACGAAGTCCAAAGTTCATTCTTGTAAATTCGAATAAGCCAAATGGGGTAATTATTGCTGTCTTCGGAATATCTTCAGTCGCCATGGGAATGTTATAATAAGCTTTTTTCACATCAATTTTGGAAAAGATTTTCTTTCCTTTTAAAATGTAGGTAAAATCGAGTAATCTTGGCAGTGGATAACGATCCGGTATGGTGATTGCATTTAATCTGCGGTAATCGCCGCACGGCCGAAGATCTCCATTCTTTTTAACTACTACATGTAGAGGGTTGGCCCAGGGACTGCTAGAGGGTCGGCAAATCCCTAAATCTACTAATCGCTCAAACTCAACCTTAGCCGCTTTGTACTTCGCTGGGTTAAGGGGTCTGCATTTATCGTGCACAGGCGGGCCATTTGTAAAAATGTGATGTTGCACGCTGTGTTTCGGCGATTGTTTAAAATTTTCGACTTTCGTTAAGTCGGGGTATTGAATTAGCAGCTCGTGGTACTGGTCTGCTTTATTAATTGTTTTAACGGTCGGAGTATCATCTGTGCTGGTGTCAGTGTGGGCCGTGAGGTTGGTGATCTTGTCGATCAGCCTTTTGCCATGTAGGTCCACAAGTAATTTGTATGCAGCTAAAAAATCTGCGCCAATAATGGATCGCTTAACATCGGCTTGAACAAATTGCCATTTAAATTGCCGGCGCAATCAAAAGTCTATGGTTGCAGTTTTGACACCATAAGTATTAATTTTCGTGCCATTCGCCGCGTAGAGGGTATAGTCAGCAGGGGTGGTGCGTTTTTTAGTCGCTAACACGGATACGTCAGCACCGGTATCTATAAGGAAACGCATGCCACTTTTCCGATCCGTAACACATAGGCGATACGATACACTATCGCCGACGCTCGCCAACGTCGACGGTGTTATTAGTTTTTTTGAGAGCATTGCGTATGGCTACATCTATGGGCATCTTTATCGTAGATGTAGTGATGGTAACATTTAAAATTAGTGTCGCCGGGCTTAGCGGTTTGTTCCCGAAATTTTTTTGTGTTACTATATGCTTTATTTGGTGGGCCATGGGATCTTGAACGAGACCTGGAACGAGTTCGCATATTCTCTAACTGGCGACTCAGCTCCTCAATGCGAGATTCCATTCTCCGCAATTGGTTTTGCAGTGGATCGCTATTATTGCTATCTACTGCATGTACCTCGGGAGACGCCGTCTCTAATATTTTATCCGCGATAATAGCTAATTTGTCTAATGATATATCGGAATCGCACGCTGTAATAACGGCGCGCGTAGAATGTGGAAGTCGTCCTATCCACAGAATTTTAAGCGTTTCGTCAGGTAGCTTATTGCGTCCCAACTCTCGCATACGTCGTAATAACTGTGACGGTTTGTTATCTCCTAGCTCGATTTCATTAAGCAGCTGTTGAAGCTGTCTTGTCTCTGATGCCTCGAACGAAAAAATTAATCTAATTTTTTAAAGCTAAATATTTCCCTTCTGATGGGGGATTCTCTAAAATGTCTCCGCATTGCCCTAATTCATCTCGGCCTAACTTAGCTACGAGTAATTGATATTTTTGTACATCACCTGGTTTCTGCGCTGTGACGATTGCCTCAAACTGATGAAACCAGAGCCTCGGTGCCTGTCGCCAAAATTCGGGAATCCGACATCCAATGGCGATAGCTGACATTTCGGCTGAAGCAGCAGCAAGCGATGAAGGCTGGTTGGTGCTGGTGAATGTAGTCATCGCAGGCGCATAGCCTGCGTGGGCTGGAGAGGTGGCTGGCGGCACATAGCCCGCTGCAGCCGTGGGGTTGGTGGGCGGCACATTGCCGTTGTTCCCCGCCGTTGTGAACACGGACGGAGAGGTATTTTCACAGGCCCCAGTAGTGCTCATTATAAACACTATAATTAGTAGCACTAAATAAAAAATGAGTTGCAGTCAATTTTCACTATTTCACACTAAGCCGTCGTAGGTACTTGTAAATGTTCGCGTCGGGCGTCAATACTTCAGATATTAAGTATTAAGCACTTTTTAACGTCGGGTGTCACCACTTTAGAAATTAGGTATTAAGCACTTTTTAACGTCGGGTGTCACCACTTTAGAAATTACTTATTTTGTTTGCTACTTTGTAGGTATACAAACTTTATTAATTTCTTTAGTTAATATATTATTTACATCTGACTCCAATTTAATTATTTATTTATTTAAGAAGGGTGAAGGTTCCCACTATCGGCAGTGAAACAGAGGTGTTGTTTCGACTATGGTTTAATAGCAACTGATAAGTGGTTAGCGTGTTCGGTTACAGATCGAGTTGACAAAGAGTAAATTATACAGAGGTTGCTTAACATAGATACCTACATCGTACAGGGGCTACATGAGGATTATGGCTGAAACCCTGTGCGAGGACTGCAGACCCACTAAACAGCGATAAGATATATAATTAGGAACAAACCTGTAGTAAAACTAATACTTCGGTAGTTGGAATCTTCAGAATGTCGAAAACATAACCTCGATCCGTTCGGTTTCTTTGAAAATCTTTAACCTCATAGCTTGCTTCCTAGCCGGAAATTGTTAGGAAACATAAGATTTTCATTTTCCATACACCCAACAGCTACATAGTGAGTTTTTTTGATAAATGATTGGACTACCAATGCAAATCACATACAAAACATTGTTTGTTATGGGTCGACCGTACAAACGACACTAGCGGGATAAATTGGCAGTTTTCTTCCCCATTCCCACTAAGATATATAAAACATGAATGGCGCGAAATTAAATTTTCTTCGCGTTTTTTATTTATTATGACGTAAGTATTCGTTTTTAATAAATTTTAAATGACTTCGCGTATGTAAAAAACCGTTTCCCACATTGTAATACGTTTTTGGAAGACAGACCTACTGATTTTTATGATTACGTGAATTCATTTAACTTTATTAAAAACGAGCTTTCCCGGCTTACTTCGTTACGCCATAGAATATAAGATAGGTACTACAAAAGACTTGGCTTTATAGACTATGTTCTTTTGACTGCCCAGAATGGCCGAATTAAAAACAAACAACAACAACAAACCACCTGTCAAAATATGTAAACAACGGAAAAAATATTGCACCTTGGGTTACATTATTTGAGTTTAGGTAAGGATCCCTAATTTTTTTGAAAATCTAATATAGCCTATGACACTCGGGGTTAATGTAGCTTCCTACCAGTGAAAGAATTTCTGAAATCGGTTCAGTATTTCCGGATCCTATTCGTTACAAACAAACAAATCTTTTCTCTTTATAATATTGGTATAGATTAAATGAAAATTATCTCTCTCAAAAATGTGAAAACTAAAAAATACGAACTTTTTATCAAAAAAATTAACCGCCGAAAAAAGCGAAAAGCTTAAATAATAAGGAAAATGGTCTATTGAGACTTAATTTACTCAATTCTAGTAATTTAAGTTTACCAAGTAAATCTGTGTCGGCGGCACAGAATCAACGAACAAAGATCACTAAATTACCTGAAATTTAAAGAAATAACCGAAAAACGTGCGCCGCCGCGCATCACGCTTTATATAGGTAACTAGAGGCTGCCCCGCGGTTTCACTCGCGCAGTTTTCCCATAAACACAAAAACCCGGTTTATTCCCGTTCCCATGGGAATTTCGGGAAATCCTTTCTTAGTGCTCACCTACACTCCCTACGAAACCTACATGCAAAATTTCAGCCCGCTACGCCCAGTAGTTTCGGCTCTGCGTTGTCTGTCAGTCAGTCAGTAACGGAAGAGTTTTATATGTATTGATAAATTAATTTGCTTGTGTGGTGGGTGCCGACTCAAAATTACTTGGTATACTTTAACCGTCTTATTCATAAAGATACAGTAGATTTTAAGTCGCCTTACTGGAGGTCTACTCCTCTGGTTTGTTGTATGGTAAATACGTGACATCCAGTCTAAATTTACATACGTCAAATTACTAAAATGCTCTTTAACTTTTTATGAATAAGAGGGTAAGAATTGAGTAAATTAAGTCTCAATAGACAATTTTTCCTTTTTATTTTAAGCTGTTTAGTTTTGTCGGCGGTTTTATTTTAACTGTAAACTCGAATTTCAGCAATAAAATTTCGTACTTTTTACATTTGTGTCCGTGTATATGTTACGGTAAATGTGAATAATGCGGTGATTATGCATAATTACCGGTTATTATGCATAATTACCGGCACTTGCGGTAAATGTAATAAAAAACTCTGAATTTATCACATTAACCGGTAACTATATATAATTCCCAGTCCCCATTGGTAAATGTAATAAATTACGTTTATATTCATCACTTCGGAGTGTTTAGATCTGATCTGGAAGGTCGTTAGATCCCCTCATCTACTATTTAAGACGCTATACGCGCTGGGAAGGCGTTTCTAAATCAAGTAATTCTCATAAACTACAGACGGTAGAGATCTGAAACTTTAGTATAACCTTCTTTACGATATAACAAAGTTTTTTATAATTTAGAAACACAACGAGGATACAAAAACCTCGATACATTATTTCGTCAAAGATAACCATTCCAAAAAACGGGAATAGCTAGTTCTTCGAAATTAATAATTTATTTTTTGCTGAAACTACATAGGAATAATGATAATAAAGTAAATTAAATTCTGGTAATTTGAATTTGATTTAAAAGTTATAATTAAAAAGATATTAAATATTAATTGCTTTTCACTAAAAACCAGGTGGTGGCGCAGAACCAAGAATCCGATTTGCACGACTGACAGATGACTGTCCCTGTCTCTTCGTATGTAATCATTGAACTTCTGTCACTGTTATTCAATACTTCAGATGCTGCGAGCAGCTCGTAGAGGGAGGACGTGTACGCCGGTTCTCCTACACGTCACGTGGTCTTTGATAAATATTCGACCTAGGGTAAACTGCCCCATGATTGTCACTTTTACAAATTTCGCTTGGCTGAATTTATAACTGCAAAATAAAAATGCTAAATCGTCAAAATATGGTATTGTTGTTTTGTGCGTATAACCATTTAATATTGATATTTTAATAGAAACTTTCAAACCATAAACCAAATATTGGCACCCTTGTCATGATTTTTTTTTGTAGTAGGCTCAATAGGCCCAATCCCTTAACCTAAATATAAACAGAATACTGACTGGTTGATCAGTGAGCGATCAATCATTCAATACGATATACTGCGTGACGCGATTTGACAGACAGCTTTGCTGCAAAAAGATGAAAGGGCCTTTGTACATTCTCTATTGCAAGCAATTCGCTGAAGTCTCCTATGATTATGTCGAGGCAACGAAGTCGCGTTTCTCTCGCTGCGTCTAGTTTAAGCCGTTCCCCTCCCCAAAGTGCATACTGGTTCCATCCTTTTCCGGGTTGAGCTCTCGTGACGTGAACACCGACTGTCCTCCTGGCAGACCGAAGACACGTCATCGTCTCCATCCCGCGTCTGCAATGACGAGCATATCCGTTTACACAGGTTAGTACCAAGTTCTCGTAAATTGTTTGCTATTCTTATCAAGTTCTAATGCTACTGAAGTTTGTCATTCGTCATTCCATCTTGGAACCATCCCCTTTTGTCAACACGTGTCTGAGCCAGTGAATTTCTCCACAGATCTTGTATGAAACGTAGGACCTAGAGCGTCTACCTCCTCGCTACAACCCCTGCAGGAGCAACGAATCTCCAGGATTCAGGTTGGTCCCAATTTTGAGAGGTTATCTTTACATCCGGCCCGCATGTGTAGCCACTGGGATGATTGAGTGCCTCGTGTCCCCCTTACCATTGAACTGATCTGGTCACGCCATAGCGCTGCCTTGAGGAAAAGATTTAGAGATTTAATTATACCATAACCTCAAAGTATAACCTCAAGTGGAGCACATTCCTTTTACCTTAGTCATCTGGCGTTAACCACTTCCTGTGTTCCGCAGTGTAAGGCCAGTACATCTGGAGAAGTTCAACAGCCCGTCGCCTGTCGTCCCGATCTATTCGGTGAGTGTCTTTGTTAATTTGAGTGAAGAGAATCTATTGTAAAATAACCTCCCGCTCCATGCCTCTATATGTGACCTGGTGTAATAGTGTGATTGAAATGTGCCGTATGCCATTTCAGGGTCCGGTGCTACGGTCATTGATTGGTGTGCTGCAGACCAGCCAAGTCTCCCTTTCTTCGGGCTCGCTCAGGCCACAGGCAGCTGAGTATAATTAATGCAGATCTCGCTCGTTATGTGTAGTTGACTGAAACCCTCGGTTAGAGATACACTTCACAGACACCCACAAACACCTACACACCATTGTGGAATTGCAGCGTGCAATCCTTTTGTTAATGTGTAACTCCTTTCGAATTTATTGTACCGTCAGCGTGTTGGGCCGCTGTATAGAATACCCCAACTCCGTCTCTGCCCGCGGATGTCGTAGAAGCCGACTAAGGGACAAGTCATGAAACTCCAGTTCTACTGATGACACTGTAAATATTTTGTGCCAGTCCTAGTTTAAGTTAGAATAAGTGCGTCCGCCCAGACATACATGTGTGTGTTTTCTGAAATACAGATTGTAGACCAAGGTAGTTTATGTGTGTGAATTAAAAGAAGATTTAACTTTACTTTTCGGATTTTATTTACAATTCTAACAAGGGAAAATTTGTTTGTACATTACCACTTGTGTATTAAGTTTAAAAGGCGCCCAATATCTTGTTGAAGAAAAAGGTAATGTCTCTCAGCCGGCCAACTAAAATCTTATCCACAACACCACGCCCTATGCTCTACTGCTACCAGACAGCCTAGCCGGTTTGCCACACCCTCCGCTTTAATCAGTCATTAGTTTAAAATTGCGTTAATAGTTTAATAAAATAATGTATTATAATGACATGATTTTTGTAGTTAATGCTGTAAAATGACAAAAATCATTATTTTCAGCATCTAAATAAAACCATGACAATCTTGAAGGTTGACAATGATCGTGTAGTTTACCCTATATAAAATATAAACAAAACAGCAGCGGAACGGAATCTGTGGAGTCGCCTTTGCCTCAACTTACAGATGTCATTATGTCAAAAATTCTTATTAAGTGAAATAAAAATTTAATTAAGTGCTTTCGAAAATACTTAATTATTATAACCACAAAGTAGTCAAAACAAAAATTAAGTTGGAAACTAAATCCTGACTACAAGTAATAACGCTCTAAAGAAAAGTATTAAGCAAGATAATTTTTAGTACTATTACTGTTGTCTGACTGCTCCGTGGCTCAGTTGGCAAGGGTGTGTACTGAGAAGCGTGTACCTACACCTGGGTTCGATTCCCGGGCGGGGCGAATATTGTGATATGATGAATATCGATGTTTGTTTCGGGTCTAGGTGTGATGTTCGTCTGTGTGTGTTTCGGGCATCCAAGATACAGGTTCTTCCTAGTTAGGGGCTCTGAGTGTGATGTGTTATTACATATTTATTATTATTATTACCATGTATTAGTAAAGATTTACTTATAATACTGCGTTCATCCTAACAAATGAATGCCATACTTTTCTGATATGAAGATATTAAAAAGCAGAAATTGAGGTTATAAGAATGGTTTTCTTTATGTAGCATCTAAAGTTTTAACTGCTGAAAACCTACCCTATTTCTCCAATTATTTCTATTCCTGCATTGTGTCACCTTTGGTCAGTTCTCGAGATTGGAATCAAGATGCAATTAAAATCGGAATGCAATTAAATTAAACTAATAACTTAAACTTTCAGTGCAGTCTTTTTTTTGTATTGTTTTATAAATTGACTATTACTACTAATATTCTTTATATTTAAAAGGAAATTTGCCCTTTCCGACTAAGGATTTGTATTTTTTTTATTTCTTTAATTTGATAGAAAATGTGTAGATTCGTATGAAGTTCGTAACTTTGCATAAAGACCTAAAGTTTTAGGTTATTATACGTAGATATGCTACCCCTCCTCTGCACTCCTAATACGCTGCGCTAAACGCCATCACGGTTTGTCGACTACTGATGTGAATGAGTCGACGTCATTTGCGAATGAGATGTATTGAACGCTAAAGTTGTGCCAGGCCTTCAGACGTCCACTCGGAACGTTTTATGCTGAAGTCAAACTAAACGTATAGTTTGTGAAACAAACACCTCCACCATGAAACCATTTGTAAAATGACATTCAAAAACAACCTTAGCCACTGCTTTATACCTATATTTACTTATCTTATAAAACTGCATCTCTCTTTACAGGCCGGCTTGGTATCAGAAGGAATTGAATTTAATCTACATCCATATGATTACTTCCCTACAACATGTTCAGAAACGACAAGTTAGTGGCCTATATAAAGAAACCTGTATCATCGTGTGCATCTTAATTTGTACTTGACTTTGTCGATAACTAAACTTTAATTACGTTCAAATTTAGAACTCAAACTATACATGTTAAACAATGAACTTTTAAAATGAAATAT
Organism: Euspilapteryx auroguttella; assembly: GCA_951802225.1. Lineage (NCBI taxonomy): Eukaryota > Metazoa > Arthropoda > Insecta > Lepidoptera > Gracillariidae > Euspilapteryx > Euspilapteryx auroguttella. Next base: position 7,142,322 of record OX637642.1, on the reverse strand, counting down.
AATAAAAAGAGTCGCCTTCGCAGAAAATTGCGTTCGTTCGATTTTAGCTCAGACGAGATGACGTCACACCCATCCGAGTAAAAATTGCAACTTTTAGCGGTGTGCACTAACTAACTTAAATTCTTATGATTATCGTATGTAATTACATACATATAAAAAATAAAATATTCTGATTCAGTAATAAATAGTCTGATTTTAATAATTAAAAAAGATAATTCATAATAAAAAAAAGTTTTGTCATGAATAATAATAATTATAATTGGCGTGGTTAATAATTATTTTGAATTTTCCATAACTATCTACATATTTATATTGATCCTCATTCGTCGACTCCACTCCTTTTCTGTTCGAGCTGTGTCAGTTGAAAAATGAGTCAGTTGCGGAGAGCTTTTGGTCTCAGATCCGTACAATATTTTTTTTTTAATTTTGCTAAACTCCTCTTAAGGGCTGATCATCTTCATCGGCTGAGTGGATGAGTGGACCTAACTACCTCCCATGACCTTTCGATTTTAAATTTGCTAAAGTGTTACTTCAATGACATTGAAAGACCTAACCTAACCTAACCATGGCCTGCTAGCGTAGCATGACTGACCATTTGTCAAATCGATCTGTCACTTTTGATCGCTTTTGACATTTAAATGCGGGAAAATGTAGAAAGAAGAACGACAAAAGTGACAGATAGATACGACAAATTCGACAAATTGTACGCCAAGCTACCACCGCACATCAGCCGTTTGAAGTCGATCAGCTCTTTAATAGTGGATAAGGGGTTCTAACTACATTCTATAAGTCCTATCGATTTTAAATTTTGCACCGTGTTACTTCAATGATATTGAAAGAATATGGTAAGGTAACCATGATCTTTCAAAGATGATCAGCTCTAGTTCTAGTTTAGTTGATGAGGGGTCTGAGTGGGTCGGAGGTTTTTTTTTTTATAAATTTGAGGTACTTATTTTATTGTTATTGTTTCACTGATTTTAATTGTGTGAGTTCTTTTAACTTTTGACTGATTATTTGTTAATTATATTAATACGAGTATAAATGTTTTATTTTTATTCAATAAGCACACAAGAAGGAGATATAGAAGGTAGTTAGAGCCCCTCACCCACTATTTCAGAGATGATAATCTTGAAACAACTGATCAGGTCATGGTTACCTTACCATATTCTTTCAATATCATTGAAGTAAAATCTGAAAGGAAGATAGATTCACTCATCCACTATTAAAGGGCTGATCATCTTCAAACGGCTGATTATCTTTAAACGGCTAAGTGGATGGGGACCTAACTGCCTTCCAGATGTCCTAACGATTTTAAATTTTTCAACGTGTTACTTCAATCATTTGAAAATTAATGGTAAGGTAACCTGACCTTTTGAAAATGATCAGCTCTAGTTCTAGTTTAGTTGATGAGGGTATCTGACTCGGTCGGGAGGTTTTTTAAGTTTAAAAATTTGTTTATTCAAAGCTTTTGTCAACATTTACCTCTGTTGCATGGAAATTATGCATAATTACCGGTCAATGTGAATAATTTATCACATTTACCGCGTACGTTGGTGATTATACATAATTCCCGGTAATTATGCATAATTACCGATTATTCACATTTACCTTAACATATACACACAAAAGTTATCCGATCTTGACGGCAGAGGGCTACACATGTTTACTATAATGACTTATAATGTTCGTACTTGCGTATTAATCTTATGATAAATTAAATACACTAAAACAAGAATAATACAAATTAAAAAAAACTAAAAAAATTGTTCAGGCTGGAATTGAACCCGTGACCTCTAAACCGTCCGACTGACTCGACTATTTAATCAAGGATATGTTTGCGCATTGTTGCCGCTCTTCTCTGAAAACTACTCGAAATCAACAGAAAATCTGCCAAAGGTCGAAGCCCGACGAGACGAGCTCGCAACAGCTGCTGCTGTTGCCGTGCATTGAAATCCTAAATGTACTAACCTATTGTTTTACTTGTCTTGTGTAGGTACTGCCATTGCAATATTTTAAAAACTTTTTATAAAAAAATTAAACCGCCGAAAAAACTGAAAAGCATTAAATAATAGGGAAACATTTTCTATTAGGCCTTAATTTACTCACTTCTTAAAGTAATTTTGGATTACCAAGAAATTTTGAGTCGGTGCCACAGAATCAACGAATAAAGATCACTAAATTACCTGAAATTCAAAGAAATAACCGAAAAACGTATGCCGCTGCGCATCGCGCTTTACATAGATAATTAATTTGCTTGTGTGGTGTGGCGCCGACTTAAAATTTCTTGGTAATCCAAAATTACTTTAAGAAGTGAGTAAATTAAGGCCTAATAGAAAATGTTTCCCTATTATTTAATGCTTTTCAGTTTTTTCGGCGGTTTAATTTTTTTATAAAAAGTTTTTATCTTTTGCTTTTCAGTTTTTTTTGGGCTAATTTTTTGACCCCAGCTAATCATACTTCACCGGGTGGTCGCACCCCACAAGGTGGCCACACAACCTCGTGAAGGTTGAGGGACTAACAGGATGAGGTTCGATCACGACCGGTCGGTGAGGCGATTTGTGAGGGAGGCCTATGTCCAGCAGTGGACGTCTTTTGGCTGATTTTATTTCATTTCCAAAGATATTGTAAGTAGGTATCAAAAGTTATAATGTAACACGGAAATGCAACCTGTGAGTGGATAAATCGACCCGCCGATCAAAAAGTCACCCCTATTTTCCCACCCTTAGGGTGGGAATTTTATTTCCAAATTTTTATGGGACCAACTTCAAGGTATACCCTGTCGATTAAAAAAAGAATTATCAAAATCGGTCCACACAGTAAAAAGTTATGCGTGATCATACATAAAAAAAAAAAAAAAAAAAAAAAAAAATATACGCGACGAATTGAGAACCTCCTCCTTTTTGTTTTTTCGTCGGTTAAAAATGACCGCATGTTTATTTTTCATACTTTTTTACTCAATATGACATCAAATGTAATAACGTGTAAATTATTGGCATAAAATTTGTTCATTTAATTTACATTACCTATTATAAAATAATTTGTACTTACATATAAATAATGTTTAAAAAGTAACTTACGTTGATTATTATTATTTATCCAAAAGACTTGCAAATACGATATCTGTAAGGATTTAAATTGAATTCATAAAACGTTTCAAAATGTATCCTAGTTTTGTTCCTAAATCTTCCTAATTGGTTTTTTGTGGGTACAGATATTGTACTTTTTTTTAGTATAATTAGTGTTATGTAGAAATATAAGAAAATGTTACAAAGATTTGGCTGTATAGACTACGTTCATTTCCTTCACAGATTAGATTGCTAGATGGCGGTATCAATATTTTTCACCTTTTTCGTTTCGTAATTGCGTATTTATTATACGATAAATTTAAATAACACTGAAACAATAACGCAATATAAAAATAAAATAATCTCACGCCTTTTTATTCCCCAAAGGGTTAGGCAAAGGCACCAGATTAAGAGCCGGACCCACGTTTAACCGAGTTTATGCTGTATTACCAACGTGACAAGGGGCCACATTGTCGCGTTTGGTAATAATGTAACATTGTGTAACATGGAACCAAATTTCAAACTCGATCGGACATAAGGAAGCTGTTAGATCCCCTCATCATCTAGAAAAGAGCTGATGATCTTCAAACCGCTGATCTTCATGAGACATGGCTAAGAACACTCAGGCTGAAATTATCTATGATACAAGAAAAAAAACATTACGAAAATCGGTTCAGCCGTTTGGGCTTTACGATGCCACAGACAGAAGACAGACATACAGAGATATAAACACGTTAAAATTATAACACCCCTCTCAGAATTTTCGTTCGGGTGTAAAAAATAAAATTATAAAACTCTGCCGAGGCTCGAACTCGTGTCCTCTGAGATGGACTGTTACTCTTTTGCGATGTTGCCGCCTCGCAATGACTTTTCCGTACATTGAAATAATTATAAATTTCAATGTGACACCAAAAGCAATTGGAAGGCCCGGCGCACATATGGCGAAGCGCAGCGCAGATTTTCTCTCAATATCAAACTATTATCAGCTTAGTCGTCTTTGAATAATAGGTATCCAAAATCAATCAACGCAATACTTAATTCCTAAGAGCATCGAAGCGAATATATGCGAAAGGTAGCGCGCGGGATCGCGGCTGTGGTGCGAAGCCAAAAAAGCCGATTATAGCTTGAAATTGAAAATTTATCTACGCTGCGCTTCGCCATGTGTGCTCCGGGCCTTAATCGTTGTAGGGTACGTCGATATACGTCGAGGTAGGTATTATTAGTACTCTGCAGCCAGCCAGAGTCGGGCGTCACGCGTCACGCACGCACGCTATAATCTAACCATGTAGCAAAATGCTATGTATTACTTAGTCAAAGAGATACCTCGAATAGCAGTGACCAAAATCGTCATTTGTTTCAATGAACTCGAAATCTGCATCCGCCCGCTCCGTACTAGGATCGCTAGCCTAGGTGGCTAGGGTGCATTTACATCAAACGAACAAAGAGCTAGCAAATAGCATTCTTTTGCGATCTATTATTGTACACGAATAACTAGCAAAACTTTTAAGCAAGTAAGTACTACTTATGTAGAATTAATTCTGGCACAAAGATCGCTAGAATCACGAATTGTTAAAACAGAATAGGTAACACTTTCGAACATGCAAGAACATTTTAGCAACAGTTCGCGCGCTCGACCTATGGTAACAAATAAAGATTCTAATTCTGATGCTATCGTCTTTTACATCGAGCGAGCGAGCATTATAAAGATATTTTATAGAACGCAGACAGAACAACGAAATAATGCTTTACTTACGTCTAATTTACTTTACACTAAAATAATTTAATAAAGTGGTGAAAGAATGAGCATTGGGTTGCATTGGCTTGTTTGATGTGAATCTCCTATACGATATTCTACCAGTGTTTGTTTTGCAATATGAAATGAAAATGGTTGCCAGGCAACGCTGATTTTCTCACTTCTTTTTGACGTATATCAATTTATAATGGTTATCGCGTATTTTGCATACATGTTCGACACATAATTAGACCTTTCTATGAGACCTAGGAAGAAGCTTTAGGAATAGCCTTGCTTTTATGCATTGTTTTGTGAATTATTTTGTCCGAAATCAATAAATACTCACAGCTAAAAAAAAAAAGTTGAAGTTAAAATAAATCTAAAAAATAAGTCTCGCGCCGCCGCGGCGACGAACTCGCCGTCTGGCCGGGTTCGCCGCCTCCCTCTCGCGTTCGGCCGCCTCCTTGGCGAGCATGACTGCTTCGCAGAAGGAGACGACCGCCGCCCAGGCCTCTCTGCCGCCGACCATAGTTCGCACCACGGCCGGCAGGGAGAGGTCCTGCCCAATGGTGGCCTTGAAGCCCGCTCTTTCAGTCGCCCAGGCTGTGCTGGGCCGTATCTTCGGGGCAGTCACAGTGATGGCATCGGGGGGACTGCTCGCGCCCCAGCATAGCAAGGTAGCTCCCGAAGCAACCATGCCCCGAGAGCACCTGCGTTAGCCGGAAGCTGAGAGCCCCGTGATGCCGATGCAACCACTGTGGCAGGACGGGGAGGATCGCCTCCACCGTCCTGTGCCCCGCGCTCGGCCTCTCCAGCCTGAGCGCCCAAACTTCCTCTGCAGCGGCGTCGGCCTCCTGCCGGCGAGCTGCTATTTCGCGCGGAGTGGGCCAGTGGTCCCTCGCACGCGCCTCCTCGCGCCAGCGGAAGAGGTCCGCGAGGGCCCTCGCGTCAAGGTCCCACGGCAGACTCCGCGCCAGCACACACGCCGCCTCGCGGGAGATCGTGCGATATCCACGCGCTACCCGGACAGCCATCGTTCTCTGGGCTCGGCCCAGCAACACCTCAATGTGGCTGTCCAGTCCAGGCGCCCAGATCGGGGCTCCGTACATCGCGATGGACCGCACGATCCCCGCATAGAGCTGCCGGCAAAAGGCCGCTGGCCCTCTAAGATTCGGCAGCAGCCTGCTCAGCGCTGCTGCCGCCACAAGCAATCTTGGTCCCAGGCGCTCAAAGTGAGCGTGGAACGTCCACCTACCGTCGAGGACCAACCCCAGGTATTTCAGGGTCGACTCGACGGCAATGGTCTCCCCGCCCACAATGATGGGTGTGTTCGTCGGGGGAGGATTTCTCGCCCCGTGAAACCACACCGCCTGGGACTTTTGGAGGGCCACCTCAAGGCCCACCATTCGGATTCTGCGCACCACGTGCGCGACACCAGCAGTGGCGATTATCGCTGTCTCCCTGTATGATGAGCCACTGTCCCAACCATAAAGCCAATGGTGCAATGGAAGAGTTTACGAAAATCATGAATATGTTAAAGTGGAATAAACGCACACATACGTGTGTTTTCCAAGAATGAGGTTAGAAATTTTTCGGGGGTTATATTTATTCGCAAAATCCAGTGAAGCAATATCAATTTCAAGCATTATAATTAATTTCTACGATATTGAAGTTTTAGCGAACCGCATTTCAGTCCTTTGAACTGTTGTAATAAAGCTACAAAAAAAAAAACCGTAATTTTGTGGAAGTGCTGTCATTTTTGGAGAAAAGGCTAGGAACGGCGCGTAAGTTTAGGCCTTAAGCGGAACCACTAGCCACTTAATGCAAAAAAAAAAATTGCGACTAAATGGGGGTTCTAAACCACCAGATTTAGTGGAAAATCCACTAAGGTGGCAACACTCTGCTCGCGACTGACTAAGGAAACTTGACACTCTAGAGGTCGAAAAGCAATATTGCGTTGCGTGTTTTTTTTATATTGACTTTGACACTTAGTGATGGGTTACTCAGTAATTTAAATTGAGGACTCGTGAGGACCTCATTTGGCTAAATGAGGTCCTCACGAGGACCCCTCATTTGAGGCGAGGCATTTCACCCCAAAAACAGGCCCAAACCTTCCCGCAGCGGAACTAATCTTACAAGTTATTTACATAAGATTTATTTTTGCTTTCTATAGACATTCACAAGTATATAAATGCAATATAATAATAAAAATAATAATAATTAAATCTAAATACTATATGAATCGGTATCGTACCTACCTATTTATTATTCTATCTTAATAGTAAATTTCTAAAACATTTACGTTTTTCTGTTTGCTAAACAATAATAGCCCTTTTTCCAATGAAAAGAATAACTAACTCTTGAACAAGGCTATACCTCCCTCACTCACCTCGCCTAGTCCTCATTTATTGAGGTTCGTACTTCGTTTCGTTTACTTGTCGTTAAAACACAATCCTCACGCCTCACGACGCCTCACGCCTCAAGACGCCTCACGCCTCCTCACTCCTCACGACGCCTCACTCCTCACGAGCCCCCTCACGAGTTTTATAAGAGGTACTCACTCACCTCACTGTAACGAGCCCCCTCAAACGAGGCCCTCACGAGGGAGTAACTCATCACTATTGACACTAGATCAGGTGGCTGGACGGCGTCCAACAGGACTCTAAAAATATCGGTGTGAAGAGTTGGAGAGAGAAAGCCCTAAATAGAACGGACTGGAAGAATTTACTTGACCAGGCTAAGGCCCACCCGCGGCTGTAACGCCTAAGATGATGATGATTGACACTAGATCTAGAGGACAAAAAGCAATATTGCAAAAGCGGTCGTAATAGGGCCTCTGTGCTGTGCAGGTCAGTCTAGGGATGGACATTGAACATAAAAAAAATACTTTTTAATAATAGTTTTTTCCCAATTTTTACTTAATTAAAAAAAAACTTCAATAATCAATAAATGTTTTGACAGCCAGTTTACAGCGACGCTAGCGTTCTTTTTACTTAGGACTACTTTACTGTGCTCAAAAAATACTAAGCAAGATTATCTAGTGTCATACTGTGCCACATTTTTAACCGACGAAAAAACAAAAAGGAGGAGGTTCTCAATTCGTCGCGTATATATATATATATATATAGATATATCATATATATATATATAGATATATCAACAAGATATCCTACTCAAAAAAGCCACCCTAATTAACAAATTTAGGAGGTAAAGTTTTTTAAATTTCTCTCGCTGCAGTGGGCTTGAGCGGTCTAGCTAGGTGTCATTCGAAGGAGCCTTAAAATTCAAAGAATTTGATATATGAAACATATATTAGTCTAGCTTAGTTATCTAGTTATCAACATATTAAGAAGCGTTTCGTTGGCGCGGAAAGAAGGTTAAGTTTTTCAGGGATTTTGTGTGACAAACAACAGACATCGGCGGTTTTCGGCCTTCATAGGATTCGACAAATTAAAATAAAGGTCTGAACACCGATTCCGGCTGTTTTGGACGCATAGTTACGAAAGTAATTGAACCTAAAGGAATCTTAATTGGAGGTTCGCGCGGCCATGGGACTGAAGGGTCATTATCTAGTAAAGTATTAGAGGCAGCCAAAATTGTATTGCTTCGACATTTTTTGACAAATTGAACCTTGCTTTGACAAAAATAACCAGGTCTCTAAACCTTCCAGAAGTCTAGATCTCAATGTCCGCGCGGTTCTCCTTGATTCGTTCGCGCGGACACCATCAAACCTTCATAACTTCTTTATTTATGCTTTGACAAATTCCTGGTTTTCACCATTCAGTTTTGACAAATTTCGACAGAATCTGAGCGTAATCATTTTTTTATTTCAGAACTTGGTTGCGCGGTCGAAACGGCAATATAAGTATTGGACCGAAATTATTTCAACATTTATTTAGAATAGCACATGGGCTATAACTTACGAATAAACCTATACCTATTGTAAATCGTTAGACGGTACGAAGTTAGCTGACAGCTAGTTAAAAATAAGCAATAGAAAGATGTAGTAAGAACACGTACTTACATAAGGTCAGTGTGGGTAAGTCCGACATACTTTTATCCATATTCACTTTGAGATTAAATAAGTATTGATATTTGCATTCTACGCGGATTTATGTGCTCGAAGGTAATAGAGTATGAAATTATTTTTTATTTACCAATGTAGAAAATATATTCACTTTCATAAGCTTCGAGATATAGATATTTAAAAAAAAAATTGAAAATAGACGGACTTCCCGCAAAATGAAGGGCAAGTCCGTCTAGTGGTTTATTATCAAAATCTTCTATGGAAATACCCTTGAGAAATTCTTTCAGATGATAACGACAAATGCTTGGAACTTTGGTTTTAATTCCGTTGTAAATACAGTTGAGATTTCGATGATAATCCAATTTTATCATTTTTAGGGCAAGACCGTCATATCCAAGCAGGCAGGGGTTGTAAACTTTTTTTTATTTTAAACAAAATAAATAATTCTGTATTTATATAAGCCCCATTATAATGAATTGTGCTAAAGGCGATTTCGCCGTGAAGTCCATCTTCATTATACAATAAAATCAAGCTCAAAGCTGTTCAAAAGTTGATTTTCAACAACTTGCACTATACTCAAGGTTTACAATATCTGATATTAAGGGAATTCCGTCATAGACGGACTTTCCGATTTTTACTAGACGGACTTCCCAACTTTAATATTTGAATGTTATGATTCTTTTTGGATGATAAAATTGTTTAAAACAAGTGATTTTAGCAAATATACTGTAAGAAAAACAAAGAAGGATTATTAAATTACCTATGTAGAAACAGTTAATAGTAAAACTTCTTCAATTTTCATTTTTTCCAAAATTATTTCGGAAGTACGTCACTGCTAAACTTCAAGTTCAAATAGGCAAAAAAAATGTTTGCCAAATTTCTCCTAAGATAATGCTTCTAGCGACATCTATGATAATTAGCTGAAAAGTAATTTACAGATCTGCTTTACCGATCGAATCGTAACCGTACACACAGCGGATCTTCTGTTGTAGTTTTCTTTTTTTGAGCTGTTAATGATTAATTTTTACTTCACTTGTAGTTTTTTGCTAGCACCATCTGATAGCGACGTGGTAAAACTTGTTTTTTTTTTCTGAGATGTCAAATGGGGAAACACGGAAAACTTTTTGCAGATGACGCTCTATATGTTTAGACCTTATCAAACAAGTAAAATACAATAACAAGGCATTTTTGTGTTTTTCGACGTCATTTTACACTGTATTGTATTGTATCGTATGGAACGTAAAAGAAAAACATAGTTGCAAGAAGAAATTAATGAATGAGAAAGCTTTTTACTTGACAAAAACGCGAACTTCGTGAGCAAGTAAACAATGGTTAAACCTTAGTTAATGTTAGCTAGGACTATTTGTCTTTACTCAGGTTCACATTTAATTACTAAGGTGTATGAACAAATTATTTGATTTGATTTGACACAAATTCATACGAATGAACCATTTTAAATGACTTTTGCAAGTAAAACAAAATATAAGTACAAACAATAATCAAAGGTCATCTCAAGATGGGTCAGAAAACCTTGTACAGTGGCGGACACGGTCGGCGTAACACTTCCGGCTTTTCTTTATTGCAAAATAGCTCTTGTTCTTTGGTAATATAGTCTTGGGCTGACGAAACCATAGACAAATCTGTTACGGCCTCCTATTCCGCCACTGTACAAGGACTGCAGACCCCCATAACAGCGATAAGATACCTAGATATAACAAACTTGTAGTAAAATTAAGACTTCGGTAGTTGGAATCTTCAAAATATCGAAAATATAACCTCAATCCGTTCGGTTGCTTTGAAGTTCTTTAAACTTATAGCTTCCTAGCCGGGAGTTGTTAGGAAACTTAAGATTTTCATTTTCCTTACACCCAACAGCTATCGTGAGTTCTTTTGATATATAATTTGACTACCAATGCAAATAACATACAAAACTTTGTTTGTTATGGGCTAACGACACTAGCGGGATAAATTGACAGTTTTCTTCCCCATTGTAAACCTCTCATTGGTTAAAGGATATCCTTATGCATAGTGATGAGTTACTCCCTCGTGAGGGCCTCGTTTGAGGGGGCTCGTTACAGTGAGGTGAGTGAGTACCTCGTATAAAACTCGTGAGGGGGCTCGTGAGAAGTGAGGCGTTGTGAGGAGTGAGGCTTCGTGAGGAGTGAGGAGTGAGGCGTCGTGAGGGGTGACGAGGCGTGAGGAATGAGGCGTCGTGAGGCGTGAGGCGTCGTGAGGCGTGAGAATTGTGTTTTAACGACAAGTAAATGAAACGAAGTACGAACTTCAATAAATGAGGACTAGGTGAAGTGGAGTGAGGGAGGTATAGCCTTGTTCAAGAGTTAGTTATTCTTTTCATTGGAAAAAGGGCTATTATTGTTTAGCAAACAGAAAAACGTAATGTTTTAGAAATTTACTATTAAGATAGAATAATAAATAGGTAGGTACGATACCGATTCATATAGTATTTAGATTTAGTTATTATCTATACCAATATTATAAAGAGGAAAGATTTGTTTGTTTGTAACGAATAGGCTCCGGAAATACTGAACCGATTTGAAAAATTATTTCACGGGTACGAAGCTACATTAACCCCGAGTGTCATAGGCTATATTAGATTTAAAAAAAATTAGGGATCCTTACCTAAACTCAAATAATATAACCCAAGGTGCAATATTTTTTCCGTTGTTTACATATTTTGACAGGTGGTTTGTTGTTGTTGTTTGTTTTTTATTCGGCCATTCTAGGCAGTCAAAAGAACATAGTCTTTAGAGCCAAGTCTTTTGTAGTATCTTATATTCTATGGCGTAACGAAGTAAGCCGGGAAAGCTCGTAAAAAATAAAACTATAGTGCGCTTTTATTATTTATATTTATTCTTATTATTTAGCTTACCTACATGTATGCCTGCGAGAATAGTATCATGATGACTTTTTGTCGGTAAGAATATGACCAGCCTTCAAGAACATCCCACAGGACAGGCAGAGTGCTACTTAGCCCATGAATTTTATTTTATTTTAATAACTAATCCTTTACAAATATCTAAATCTACCTGAAATATATCAATTTGTAAGTTATAATTTAAATCTGTAAACTATATTTTATAGTAAATAAAATTATTATTATTATATTGCATTTATATACTTGTGAATGTCTATAGAACACAAAAATAAATTTTATGTAAATAACTTGTAAGATTAGTTCCGCTGTGGGAAGGTTTGGGCCGGTTTTTGGGTTGAAATGCCTCGCCTCAAATGAGGGGTCCTCGTGAGGACCTCATTTTGCCAAATGAGGTCCTCACGAGTCCTCAATTTAAATTACTGAGTAACCCATCACTATTATGCAATGGCCTCTGAACTAAAAAAAAATCATATCTTAAAATCTAATAAAAAGTAAGTAAGTACAGTGGCGGACACGATCGGCGTAACACTTCCGGTTTTTCTGTATTGCAAAATAGTTCTTGTTCTTTGGTAATACAGTCTAGCTCTGACGAAACCATAGACAAATCTGTTACGGCCTCCTAGTCCGTGACTGTACCAAACTAATTTGTCAGGCAGTGTTGCCAACGGTTGAAATAGCAATCCACCAGATAAGGCTCCTCAAACCACCAGAAAACCACTAACAAAAATATGTCTCCCTCTGAAAACCACTAAAATTTCCACTAGGGTGCATGACCGATGAGTGGACATACGTAAATAGGGGACAGTGGTGACCCTTTGCTATGCGTTCTACCCCAAATATATGACCTGGGAGGCAAATTTCTTAACTAAAAACGATCGACTCCTAATTGACTTGTTAGCGACTTCGTTAACCATTGCCGCTTTAACAAATGTGTTTTCTGTTACACGCCCAAAGAAAACAGCAATGATTAACAAAGTCGCCAAAAAGAACAAGACAATTACGAGTCAATCGTTTTTAGTTAAGAAATTTGCCTCCCTGAGCCTTTTTATTTTTTTTAGGATTTTTAAATGTTCAATTTTTAAGACTTGGGTCCTAACTTGAAACTTTAACGTGGTCCCTCTCGGTATGGCGCGAAATTACAAAATTTTCGCGTTTTTTATTTACTCTGGCGAAAGTATTAATTTAATAAATTTTTAATGAATTCGCTTATGTAAGAAATAAGAAAGCATCTCCCACATTGTAAAAAACGCGATTTTTTTTTAATTGCCATCTAGATCTTAAAATATCTTCTTTAAAAACTATAATCAGATGCTCAAGACAGCTACAAAGAAAACTAAGGGTCCTCGAAGTATGGACAAAAATATGAAAAAAAAAAAAATTACATCGAATTTGTATTCAATTGAAAAAAAAAAGGAAAAATGTAGTAATTCTACTAAATTGTCTAAAACATCTTTAGTTCATACGCTTTGTAACAGCATACCGCAATTCCAATTTATTCAAAAACTGCAACAGTTCTTGGTCTAATTTTTCCACTAAAAAAATCCACTAGCCACTAAACGCAAAAAATGGCCACTAAATGGGGGTTCCAAACCACCAGATTTAGTGGAAAATCCACTAAGGTGGCAACACTGTGTCAGGATTAACCACTGGCTTGGCACAGATAACTAGAAAATAATGAGGGCGCCACTTTGTATGTGAACTTAATAATTTTTATTCACTTTCTCCCTAAATAAAAAACCATTACGCCAAAAGCTAGTCGAAATCAAAAATCAACAAATTCATGATCTGTTTCTTTACTAGAAGTTATTTTTTTTAAGGTTTTCTACTGAAAATAAAAATTGTTCCGTTTCAAGACACGGTTGACAAGATGTAAATTGTTTTTTTTTTCCAAAAAATCGAATATAGTTGATAGGAATCAAATTTCAAATCGATTATTTTTTCACATCCCTACGTCAGTCTTTCTTCCTTCATTCACTGACTGATGCTCGAATTAGGGATGCTAGATGTTGAGAAAACATCGATGTTGACATCGATAGCTCAACATCGATGTTCGATGATCATCGAACCCAAAACATCGATGTCAGGTTACATCGATGTGTTTTTAAAGACATTGGGTTAGCAAATTTTTTTTTCTTGTTTCGTTCTTTCTGAAATTTATAAAATAATCTGTAGATGCATTTATTTTATAGATTACAGATTTTGTTGAGGGTTTTGATCGTAACTTTGAGAAAACCGATTTCTTCCAGGGGCCCGTCTTCGATAAAGTGTTTGTAAAATCGATGTTAGGCTACGAACGCACAGGCGGTTTTATTTCGCGGTGTCAAAGTTTGTTATTTAATTTTCAACCTTGTTCATAGGCCCCGAACGCACAAGCGTGTTTTTACGGTTTTTTATCCGCTGGTTCCATAGGATACACTTCCATAGGATTCAATATGTTACATAAAATCCGCTCGGCAAAAAACCGCCTGTGCGTTTGAAGCCTTACGATGCAACATCGATGTTTCGATGTTTTGCCTCTTAACATCGATGATCATAGAACATCGATGAACATAAAGCATCCCTAGCTCGAATCGAACACCTTCCTTAGGTACCTACCTAGATAAATTTATTTCTCTAAATTTTGAAAGTATATAAAATAGGTACCTATTCGATGTTTCGGTATTCACCATCCAAAATCCAATCCAGCTAGCCATTCATAAATCTCTAGGTACCTACGTATAGTTTTTTTTGCAGCAAAGTAAACATATAAGAGCTACCTAAAAATGCCCGTGCCAGGCGGAATGTATCAGAGCCAAGGACCGACATGCTTTGATAAAATGAAAATGGGCTTTATGATAGGTTTCTGCGTTGGAATGGCAAGCGGTGGTTTGTTTGGAGGTTTTACTGCATTGAGGTTAGTTGTTTGTTTCCTAACATCTTAAAACGACCCACCGACCCTATCTTGACTTGAATCTAGTTGGTTGAATTTATTGGTAAAATTCACGGCTGGCATGGGGCAGTAGGGAGAAAGTGCAGGGGACTGTACTGAACAAACATCCCTGCGGTATAGAAAATTTGTATCAAATTTATTAACATAACATAACATAATCTCACGCCTTTTATTCCCCGAAGGATAAGGCAGACGTACCAGCTCAAGAGCCGGACCCACGTTTAGCCAAATTAATTAATTAAATAATAAAGTGAATAATTGGTTGGCTTTGATTTTAATTTGTATAACTATTTATGAAACATTGCGTTTATTTTGTTAAATAATTATTCGGAACTGTGAAAATTTCGGAAATTCTTGTTATTTAGTGCGCCTCTCACCTCCCAAAGAACTTAAATTCGAAAGTTCAAGTCTCTTTTTTTAATAAGTTTGGGCTGTATGTTGATAATTGGTCACACACAAGTCACAATATACCTACCTACCTATATTTTGTCATGTCACAATATACCTACCTAACTTTTGTTCATTATGATTAAAATTTAATTGCCTAGATAAATTGCTCCCGCAACCTCATCAAGTTGTCTGACCACCTTGTTGGGGTCTGACTACTCTGCATCTTCTATCTTCCATAAGAAGGTTGCAGGAGAGTAACTGGATTAGGGTGGTGGTTGGTGTGGCAATGTGTAGGGGAGGCTTTTGTCCAGCAGCTGATGCTTTAAGCAAAGACATTGAATATGGTCTTATGATTAATTATCTAAAAAATTATAGGTATGGAGCCAGAGGTCGGGAGCTGGTGCACTCAGTTGGAAAAGTAATGTTACAAGGTGGAGGAACATTTGGAACATTCATGGCCATTGGAACAGGAATAAGATGCTAGATGCTTGTTAAATTGTAAATAGTATTATGTAGGTTGTGGTTCTTAAAAGTACCAGTTTAGTTATTGATTAATTTAAACACATTGCTAAAATAAAGTGTCATCTACGCTAAATTATCATGATTCAGGATGATTCAACATAAGTTACTTTTTAAATACAATAGTAACAGTATGTCTCCTTAGTTTTATTATACCTGTTTTTAAAACCCCAACGAAAAATTTAGAGGGGTGTTATAATTTTAACGTGTGTATCTGTCTGTGGTATCGTAGAGCTCAATGGATGAACTGATTTTTGTTTAGTTTTTTGTATTATATAGATAATTTGAGGCCGAGTGTTCTTAGCCATGTCTCATGAAGATCTGATCAGCGCTTTGAAGATCATCAGCGCTTTTCTAGGTGATGAGGGGTTCTAACTAGCTTCCTTAATATGTCTGATCGATTTGAAATTTGGTATCATGATATTAAATGTTTAGGGTAATTTACCATGACCTGATCAGCCATTTGAAGAAGATCAGCTCTTAAATAGTGGGTGTGAGTATATCCTATCGATATTAAATTTGGTAGGTACTGTTTTACTTCAATGATATTGAAAGTATATGCTTAGGTAACCATGGCCTAATCAGCCATTTGAAGATGAAAGAGTCGTAAACGCACTTGCTCAGAACAGACGTATTAAATTTTGTCTCACTATTTAATTTTAATAAACAAGTTTAAATTAGGTAATAAAAAACAGGATAACCAATGATCTAGACACGCACCAAACCCCAGAACCGGCAGGCTTCCGACCTGGCTATTCCACCACCGATCACCTTCACACTCTTAACCAAGTCATCGAAAAAAGCGGCGAATATAACAAAGGTACCCTTATATTTAGCATTCGATGACTATTCTAAAGCGTTCGGCAGTCTCAAACATTCATGCATTGTAAAATCCCTCCAAAACCAAAATATTAACCAGATTTACATAAATATTATACTTACATAAATATATACAATAATAGCACTGCCGATATTAAATTGCACAGATACAGAAAGGAGTAACAGGTTGACCCGTTGTCTCCAAAATTATTTACCAGCACCTTGGAAGAAGTGTTTCGTAGTATGGCGGTCACATGGGCAAAGTTGGGCGTTGAAGTCGGTGATCGGAGGCTTACAAACCTTCGGTTTGCCGACGACATCGTTCTTTTTGCCCCCACCGCATCTGCAAGAGCTCAGTTCGGCGAGTCTTCAGGTTGGACTGGAGATGAATCGATCAAAGACTCAGGTGATTACGAATAGCGCGAAACGTAGGGTCGAGGTTGATGGGCAGCTGATACACTACGTCGACGAGTACAACACCTACTTGGGCCAGATAGTAAGCTTCAAAAACAGGCAAGCAAGACAAGGAGATCGATCGTCGGATCGATAACGCCTAGAAGAGCTACCGGTCCATGAAGGAGCTGATGAAGGTTGAGCTACCACTCACCCTGAAGCGCAAGCTCGTTGACATGCATCTTGCCCGTCCTAACCTACGGCGCTCAAACCTGGTCTTTGACCGAACATCAAAGTCCAGACAGAAGATTTGCCAGCGAGCAATGGAGCGCAGTATTCTAGGAGTAGATAAAGAGGACGGATCGCGTCAGAAATACTGCCTTGCGCTCCCAGACCGGCATCGCTGACGTTGGACCGCCAGACTCAAGTTGAACTGGGCTGGTCACGTCTGCCGCTTAGATCCGGACCGGTGGCCAAGAATCGCAACCGAGTGGGTTCCTAATGGCAGACGCAAACGTTGAAGACCAAGGAGGTGACGGTGACATAAAAATAAGAGTGATATTATGTGCATTAAAGATTTATCAGTAAAAAACAAAAAAAAAAAACCGTTAAATTTGGAACTCTACGATCTCTCTCTCTACTCTACTCTAGTTGATCCATTTAAGTACACATATAAATTCCTAACACACATTTTTATATATTTACTTACACCTTTTATATAAGTATTATTTATGTTAGGTATACATATATAATTATATATTATAAATTGGCCCTTATCCTCACTGTTAGCTTTAATACTTAAGTTTATATATACTTATATTTGTTTAAGTATATGTAAAATACCGGGACGTGTGCATGTATGTATTGCCTGTCGGGGTACTGGCAGAATACCAGCGCTGCGGATAGTATTTCTTATATTATCCTGTAGCATATGCTGAGTCAGAGCCCTTTCCGTGTCGCAGCTACATCAAAACTGGATTTTGTTTGTATAGATCTTGCAATCTACGAGCGCACGGCGCCTTTAGTTGTGTGGGTGACCAATCTGTTTACGCACATGCACATTAGCAGCGTGAAAACACTATGCACAAGTGACTCGAGCGATGGCTCGCTCGCTACTGACCGCTCCGTCGCGCACACACACTAACGCAATTATGTACTTACGTTTACAACTACAAATAATGATCAGGTGCGCTCGTAGATTGCAAGATCTATACAGTGTAGTCTTATATATGTTAATGATTCATGTCACTAGTTATACCTACCTACTTAAGTTTATAAAATGTATCTATATGTTTTGATGTATTTGGAACATGGAATAAATCTTTCAATCAATCAATAAATCAATTTGGAACTACATTAAAACAAAATACTGGACTTTGGACCTCATTAACAGCAATCAATCTATTTGCAACTGATCCCAGCTTTCGGAATACAAGTGCATTTTTTTTATGTGCGTAACTCATGCTCCGTGGTCGAGTGCGAGTCGCCGCATCAGTCAGAGTCAGAACAGAGCGCGGGAGGACATCGTCGGTTCAAGTCACTGCGCAACCAGAACATTTTTATATATATCTTTATATAGGTATATCTTAATATATATATATATATATATATATATATATATATATATACGGCAACGTTGCACAAGTGAGACAGATGTTCAAGTAAAGCGAAATAGATACTGCGCCCACGATTATTGTGTGCGCTTCGGGGGCGCTCGTCTGTCTCAGTTAGAATGTGGTGTCCGTTCGAAGCTCAAATCAAGAGTTCAGGCAAAATTACTTATTTGTAACTACAATGTTTGTAAAACTAAGGGTCAGTCGGCCACAGATCAGGTTACCCTATTTAAAAGTAAAATAAACTGTATTGCAAGGGATTAGAGTGCTAGGCAGGGTATAATCTGAACTGTGGCTGATCATTCTTAAGTACAAGTAAATTTTTAACCCCGAACGAAAAATTCGGAGAGGGGTGTTATAATTTTAACGTGTGTCTGTCTGTCTGTCTGTGTATCTGTCTGTGGCATCGTAGAGCCCAAACGGCTGAACCGATTTTCGTTTAGTTTTTTTTGTATCATAGATAATTTCAGGCCGAGTGTTCTTAGCCATGTCTGATGAAGATCTGATCAGCGGTTTGAAGATGATCAGCTCTTGAATAATGGATGAGAGGATCTAACTAGCTTCCTTATGTCTGATCGATTTGAAGTTTGGTACCATGTTACATCTATGTTATAGAAAGTATTTGGTAAGGCAACCATGACCTGATCTGTCGTTTGAAGATGATCAGCTCTTGAATAATGGATGAGAGGATCTAACTAGCTTCCTTATGTCCGATCGAGTTGAAAATTGGTACCATGTTACATCTATGATATAGAAAGTATTTGGTAAGGTAACCATGACCTAATCTGCCGTTTGAAGATGATCAGCTCTTGAATAATGGATGAGAGGATCTAACTAGCTTCCTTATGTCCGATCAATTTGAAATTTGGTACCATGTTACATCTATGATATAGAAAGTATATGGTAAGGTAACCATTACCTGATCAGCCGTTTGAAGATGATCAGCTCTTGAATAATGGATGAGAGGATCTAACTAGCTTCCTTATGTCCGTTCGAGTTGAAATTTGGTACCATGTTACATCTATGATATTGAAAGTATATTTTTAGGTAACCATGACCTGATCTGCCGTTTGAAGATGATCAGCTCTTGAATAATTAACTACTACTAACCCTCTTCACAAAAATTAACAGCTGACAGAGGCATCTTCTACGGGAGCGGGGTGTCCAAATTTTTTTTTCATATTTCGACCTATGTTCCTTGGGGAAAGGTGTTCAGTTTCATTGACAGAACACACCCTTAACGGATCCACCACTAATAAAATTGCACCGTATGTAATAATTATGTATCTTTTTTGAGTTTTGATGATTTGTTGATTTTTAAATTTTGAAGGTCAAATAAATTTATAAACAATATGTGAAAGTTGTTTTAATGGTTACTCATCTCTCTCACTGGAGTGAGTGAGAGAGATGTATTCGTATCCTAGCTAGACGTGGGCGCCGCCTTAGCGCGGCCGTACACGGTCAGAAATTTCTGTCAGAAAAATCGGATCTCTCTTTCGCACTCCTGAGTGGAAGAGAGATAGAAGAGTTCGCTGTCTCCCTTCCACTCACGAGTGCGAAAGAGAGATCCGATTTTTCTGACAGAAAGGACAAAACAAAAAATGTACAGTCCGTTCACAGATAAATTACCTCTAGTTTTGAGGTTAGGTTTAGGTTTGCCCAGTAAATCCTCTGAAACTCTGAATCCTTTTTGACACGATACCAGATGAAATAATTACTAATAATATAGAAAAACGCTTAATATATTTTCTAAAATATTTGAAAAAATAATATCTAGTGTTGACGTTAATCTATTGTAAAATCAGCGGTGGCTCATATATGAGCGGTCAAGGCGCGATCTTTGACAGCAGACCGCTGTCATAGATCGCGCAGATATGGGCTACCCCTTAAAGGTGTCACATGTGTGCGCGGGCAGTGATAGCGGTTAGATCGCGCGATCCGACAGTTCCATACATTCTGACAGATCTGTCAAATATCGCTGTCACAGATCGCGCAGATGTGGGCTACCCCTTAAGGGTGTCACATACCTGCGCGGGCAGCTCGCGGGCAGTGACAGTGGCCTGTCAGAATATATGGAACTGTAAGATCGGCTTATCGCTGGTCGCGGGCAGTTCCATACTATATGGCAGACCGACTGTCACTGCCCGCGAAATGCCCGCGCAGGTATGTGACATCCTTTACTTGGAAACAAAATATTTTGACTGTAGACTATAGACTTTATATACTTAGGACTGTAGACTATAGACCGTAGACCGGAGACCGCAGAACGCTGACCGCAGACCGTTGACCGGAGCGTATACCGTAGACCGGAAACTGCAGAACGCAGACCGTAAGCCGTAGACCGTAGACTGCAGAACGCAGACCGTAGACCGTAGGCCGGAGCATAGACCGTGAACCTGAGACTGAAGAACGTAGACCATAGACCGCAAACCGTGGACCGGAGACTGTAGAACGCAGACTACAGAACGTAGACCGTAGACCGGAGCGTAGACCGTAGACCGGAGATTGCAGAACGTAGAACGCAAACCGTAGACTGCAGCGTAGACCAGAGACCGCAGACCGTGGAACGCAGACCGCAGACCGTAGACTGGAGCGTAGACCGGAGAACGCAGACCGAAGACCACAGAACGCAGACTGTGGACCACATACCGTAGACCGCAGACCGTAGACCGTGGACTGCAGACCACAGAACACAGACAGCAGGTCGCAGACCGTAGACTTTTAGTGTGTTTGTGTTTGTTTGTATGTGTACGTATCGCGTTAACTATCAGCTGTAATTTTCCTGCGGAAAATGGGAATGAGAAGTTTTCCCGCGGTAAAAAGTAGCCTATGTTCTTCCCCGGGTCTCAAAGTACCAACCTCCATACCATTTTTCATCAAAATCCGTTCAGCTGTTTAGGCGTGAAAGAGAGACAGACAGACAGTTACTTTCGCATTTATAATATTAGTATGGATGTTCAGACACGCGAATTCACTATTTTATTATATGTATAGATTTGTCATAAACGCATGAAAAATATTGCCATACTTTATAAAAATATTATTTTTTACAATCTAATAAGTTTTAAAAATAACTCAAATTTAAAAATTTAAAAACCCCCGACCCAGTCAGACCCCTCATCAACTTAAGTAGAACGAGAGCTAATCATCTTAAAAATATCATGGTTACCTTAACATATACTTTCAATATCATTGAAGTAACACTGTACCAAATTTTTAAATGATAGGACATAAGGAAGCTAGTTAGATCCTCTCATCCATCATTCAAGAGCTGATCATCTTCAAACGGCGGATCAGGTAATGGTTACCTCACCATATACTTCCTATATCATAGATGTAACATGGTACTAAATTTCAAATCGATCGGACATAAGGAAGCTAGTTAGATCCTCTCATCCATTATTCAAGAACTGATCATCTTCAAACGGCAGATCAGGTAATAGTAACCTAACCATATACTTTCTATATCATAGATGAAACATGGTACCAAATTTCAACTCGATCGGACATAAGGAAGCTAGTTAGATCCTCTCATCCATTATTCAAGAGCTGAACATCTTTAAACGGCAGATCAGGTCATGGTTACCTTACCAAATACTTTCTATATCATAGATGTAACATGGTACCAAATTTCAACTCGATCGGACATAAGGATACTTGTTAGATCCTCTCATCCATTATTCAAGAGCTGATCATGTTCAAACGGCAGATCAGGTCATGGTTACCTTACCAAATACTTTCTATATCATAGATGAAACATGGTACCAAATTTCAACTCGATCGGACATAAGGAAGCTAGTTAGATCCTCTCATCCATTATTCAAGAGCTGATCATCTTCAAACGGCAGATCAGGTCATGGTTACCTTACCAAATACTTTCTTTATCATAGATGTAACATGGTACCAAATTTCAACTCGATCGGACATAAGGAAGCTAGTTAGATCCTCTCATCCACTATTCAAGAGCTGATCATCTTCAAACGGCAGATCAGGTCATCGTTACCTTACCAAATACTTTCTATATCATAGATGTAACATGGTACCAAATTTCAAATCGATCGGACATAGGGAAGCTAGTTAGATCCTCTCATCCATTATTCAAGAGCTGATCATCTTCAAACCGCTGATCAGATCTTCACCAGACATGGCTAAGAATACTCGGCCTGAAATTATCTATGATACAAAAAAACCTAACGAAAATCGGTTCAGCCGTTTGGGCTCTACGATGCCACAGACAGATACACAGACAGACAGACAGATACACACGTTAAAATTATAACACCCCTCTGTAAAATTTTCGTTCGGGGGTTAAAAAATATTTTTTTTTCTGACCTCTACAAAAAATATACAAATTTTTATTTGGAATACTCTTATTCGACGTGACGTTCATTCATACACGTGTTGTGACGTTGCACAAAGCAAAGAAACAAAGTGGCAACAACACACATAAGAAAACCACCAATCTTAAGAATGGTGGCCTCTGATTGGTACATTTGAATCAGATCAACATTTGATGGAGCGGATTTGTATAAAGAATGTTATAAATTGTTCGTATTTGTGCTCTTATAGGGACAGCGATTGTTGATCCGAGCGGAGCCACATTTGTATGCAGGGTCATAAATTTGATGATCATAAATGTTGATTATTCGGGTTGTAGCATCAGTTAATTGTTGATCCGTTGGCAATTGTTGATCCCGACAGCTTTTGTTGATCTAATTTATAACCCTGCATACAAATGTGGCTCCGCTCGGATCAACAATCGCTGTCCCTATAAGAGCACAAATACGAACAATTTATAACATTCTTTATACAAATCCGCTCCATCAAATGTTGATCTGATTCAAATGTACCAATCAGAGGCCACCATTCTTATGATTGGTGGTTTTCTTATGTGCGTTGTTGCCACTTTGTTTCTTTGCTTTGTACAACGTCACAACACGTGTATGAATGAACGTCAATAACTATAGGAGAATTTCAATTTTGGCCAGGACTACGTAAGAGTATTCCAAATAAAAATAAGTATATTTTTTTTGTTGAGGTCAGAAAAAAATTTATTTTTTAACCCCCGAACGAAAAATTCAGAGAGGGGTGTTATAATTTTAATGTGTGTATCTGTCTGTCTGTCTGTCTGTGGCATCGTAGAGCCCAAACGGCTGAACCGATTTTCGTTTAGTTTTTGTATCATAGATAATTTCAGGCCGAGTAACTTTAGCCATGTCTGGTGAAGATCTGATCAGCGGTTTGAAGATGATCAGGTCTTGAATAATGGATGAGAGGATCTAACTAGCTTCCCTATGTCCGATCGATTTGAAATTTGGTACCATGTTACATATAGAAAGTATTTGGTAAGGTAACCATGACCTGATCTGCCGTTTGAAGATGATCAGCTCTTGAATAATGGATGAGAGGATCTAACTAGCTTCCTTATGTCCGATCGAGTTGAAATTTGGTACCATGTTACATCTATGATATTGAAAGTATATGTTAAGGTAACCATGACCTGATCTGCCGTTTGAAGATGATCAGCACTTGAATAATGGATAAGAGGATCTAACTAGCTTCCTTATGTCCGATCGAGTTGAAATTTGGTACCATGTTACATCTATGATATAGAAAGTATTTGGTAAGGTAACCATGACCTGATCTGCCGTTTGAAGATGATCAGCTCTTGAATAATGGATGAGAGGATCTAACTAGCTTCCTTATGTCCGATCGAGTTAAAATTTGGTACCATTTTTCATCTATGATATAGTAAGTATTTGGTAAGGTAACCATGACCTGATCTGCCGTTTGAAGATGATCAGCTCTTGAATAATGGATGAGAGGATCTAACTAGTATCCTTATGTCCGATCGAGTTGAAATTTGGTACCATGTTACATCTATGATATAGAAAGTATTTGGTAAGGTAACCATGACCTGATCTGCCGTTTGAAGATGATCAGCTCTTGAATAATGGATGAGAGGATCTAACTAGCTTCCTTATGTCCGATCGATTTGAAATTTGGTACCATGTTACATCTATGATATAGAAAGTATACGGTAAGGTTACCATTACCTAATCAGCCGTTTGAAGATGATCAGCTCTTGAATAATGGATGAGAGGATCTAACTAGCTTCCTTACGTCCGATCGAGTTGAAATTTGGTACCATGTTACATCTATGATATTGAAAGTATATGTTAAGGTAACCATGACCTGCTCTGCCGTTTGATGATGATCAGCTCTTAAATAATGGATGAGAGGATCTAACTAGCTTCCTTATGTCCGATCGATTTGAAATTTAGTACCATGTTACATCTATGATATAGGAAGTATATGGTGAGGTAACCATTACCTGATCCGCCGTTTGAAGATGATCAGCTCTTGAATGATGGATGAGAGGATCTAACTAGCTTCCTTATGTCCTATCAATTAAAAATTCGGTACAGTGTTACTTCAATGATATTGAAAGTATATGTTAAGGTAACCATGATATTTTTAAGATGATTAGCTCTCGTTCTACTTAAGTTGATGAGGGGTCTGACTTGGTCGTGGGTTTTTAAATTTTTAAATTTGAGTTTTTATTAAAACTTATTAGGTAGATTGTAAAAAATAATATTTTTATAAAGTATGGCAATATTTTTCATGCGTTTATGACAAATCTATACATATAATAAAATAGTGAATTCGCGTGTCTGAACATCCATACTAATATTAAAAATGTGAAAGTAACTGTCTGTCTGTCTCTCTTTCACGCCTAAACAGCAGAACGGATTTTGATGAAAAATGGTATGGAAGAACATAGGCTACTTTTTACCACGGGAAAACTTCTCATTCCCATTTTCCGCAGGAAAATTACAGCTGATAGTTAACGCGATACGTACACATACAAACAAACACAAACACACTAAAAGTCTACGGTCTGCGACCTGCTGTCTGTGTTCTGTGGTCTGCAGTCCACGGTCTGCGGTCTGCGGTCTACGGTATGTGGTCCACAGTCTGCGTTCTGTGGTCTTTGGTCTGCGGTCTCCGGTCTACGCTCCAGTCTACGGTCTGCGGTCTGCGTTCTACGGTCTGCGGTCTCTGGTCTACGCTGCAGTCTACGGTCTGCGTTCTACGTTCTGCAATCTCCGGTCTACGCTCCGCTCTACGGTCTACGTTCTGTAGTCTGCGTTCTACAGTCTCCGGTCCACGGTTTGCGGTCTATGGTCTACGTTCTGCAGTCTCTGGTCCACGGTCTATGCTCCGGCCTACGGTCTACGGTCTGCGTTCTGCAGTCTACGGTCTACGGCTTACGGTCTGCGTTCTGCAGTTTCCGGTCTACGGTCTACGCTCCGGTCAACGGTCTGCGGTCAGCGTTCTGCGGTCTCCGGTCTACGGTCTATAGTCTACAGTCCTAAGTATATAAAGTCTATAGTCTACAGTCAAAATATTTTGTTTCCAAGTAAAGGATGTCACATACCTGCGCGGGCATTTCGCGGGCAGTGACAGTCGGTCTGCCATATAGTATGGAACTGCCCGCGACCAGCGATAAGCCGATCTTACAGTTCCATATATTCTGACAGGCCACTGTCACTGCCCGCGAGCTGCCCGCGCAGGTATGTGACACCCTATAAGTGTATAGTCTATAGTCTACAGTCAAAATATTTTGTTTCCAAGTTAGTGATGAGTTACTCCCTCGTGAGGGCCTCGTTTGAGGGGGCTCGTTACAGTGAGGTGAGTGAGTACCTCTTATAAAACTCGTGAGGGGGCTCGTGAGGAGTGAGGCGTCGTGAGGAGTGAGGAGGCGTGAGGCGTCTTGAGGCGTGAGGCGTCGTGAGGCGTGAGGATTGTGTTTTAACGACAAGTAAACGAAACGAAGTACGAACCTCAATAAATGAGGACTAGGCGAGGTGAGTGAGGGAGGTATAGCCTTGTTCAAGAGTTAGTTATTCTTTTCATTGGAAAAAGGGCTATTATTGTTTAGCAAACAGAAAAACGTAAATGTTTTAGAAATTTACTATTAAGATAGAATAATAAATAGGTAGGTACGATACCGATTCATATAGTATTTAGATTTAATTATTATTATTTTTATTATTATATTGCATTTATATACTTGTGAATGTCTATAGAAAGCAAAAATAAATCTTATGTAAATAACTTGTAAGATTAGTTCCGCTGCGGGAAGGTTTGGGCCTGTTTTTGGGGTGAAATGCCTCGCCTCAAATGAGGGGTCCTCGTGAGGACCTCATTTAGCCAAATGAGGTCCTCACGAGTCCTCAATTTAAATTACTGAGTAACCCATCACTATTCCAAGTAAAGGATGTCACATACCTGCGCGGGCATTTCGCGGGCAGTGACAGTCGGTCTGTCATATAGTATGGAACTGCCCGCGACCATCGATAAGCCGATCTTACAGTTCCATATATTCCGACAGGCCACTGTCACTGCCCGCGAGCTGCCCGCGCAGGTATGTGACACCCTTAAGGGGTAGCCCACATCTGCGCGATCTGTGACAGCGATCTTTGACAGATCTGTCAGAATGTATGTATTAGTAATTTTTTCATCTGGTATCGTGTCAAAAAGGATTCAGAGTTTCAGAGGATTTACTGGGCAAACCTAAACCTAACCTCAAAACTAGAGGTAATTTATCTGTGAACGGACTGTACATTTTTTGTTTTGTCCTTTCTGTCAGAAAAATCGGATCTCTCTTTCGCACTCGTGAGTGGAAGAGAGGCAGCGAACTCTTCTATCTCTCTTCCACTCACGAGTGCGAAAGAGAGATCCGATTTTTCTGACAGAAATTTCTGACCGTGTACGGCCGCGCTAAGGCGGCGCCCACGTCTAGCTAGGATACGAATACATCTCTCTCACTCACTCCAGTGAGAGAGATGAGTAACCATTATAACAACTTTCACATATTGTTTATAAATTTATTTGACTATCAAAATTTAAAAATCAACAAAACATCAAAACTCAAAAAAGATACATCATTATTATATACGGTGCAATTTTATTAGTGGTGGATCCGATAAGGGTGTGTTCTGTCAATGAAACTGAACACCTTTCCCCAAGGAACATAGGTCGAAATATGAAAAAAAAATTTGGACACCCCGCTCCCGTAGAAGATGCCTCTGTCAGCTGTTAATTTTTGTGTAGAGGTCCAATTTTTTTTTCATATTTCGACTAATGTTCGTTTGGGAAAGTTGTTCAGTTTAATTGACAGAACACACCCTTAACTGATCCGTCACAAATAAAATTGCACCCTAAATTTACAAGTTTAATAACTCAAATTTAAAAATTTAAAAACCCCCGACCCAGTCAGACCCCTCATCAACTTAAGTAGAACTAGAGCTAATCATCTTAAAAATATCATGGTTACCGTAACATATACTTTCAATATCATTGAAGTAACACTGTACCAAATTTTTAATTGATAGGACAAATGGAAGGTAGTTAGTAGTAGTTAATTATTCAAGAGCTGATCATCTTCAAACGGCAGATCAGGTCATGGTTACTTTAAAATATACTTTCAATATCATAGATGTAACATGGTACCAAATTTCAACTCGAACGGACATAAGGAAGCTAGTTAGATCCTCTTATCCATTATTCAAGAGCTGATCATCTTCAAACGGCTGATCAGGTAATGGTTACCTTACCATATACTTTCTATATCATAGATGTAACATGGTACCAAATTTCAAATCGATCGGACATAAGGAAGCTAGTTAGATCCTCTCATCCATTATTCAAAAGCTGATCATCTTCAAACGGCAGATCAGGTCATGGTTACTATAACATATACTTTCAATATCATAGCTGTAACATAGTACCAAATTTCAACTCGATCTGACCTAAGGAAGCTAGTAAGATCCTCTCATCCATTATTCAAGAGTTGATCATCTTCAAACGGCTGATCAGGTAATGGTTACCTTACCAACCATATACTTTCTATATCATAGATGTAACATGGTACCAAATTTCAAATCGATCGGACATAAGGAAGCTAGTTAGATCCTCTCATCCATTGTTCAAGAGCTGATCATCTTCAAACGGCAGATCAGGTCATGGTTGCCTTACCAAATACTTTCTATAACATAGATGTAACATGGTACCAAATTTCAACTCGATCGGACATAAGGAAGCTAGTTAGATCCTCTCATCCATTATTCAAGAGCTGATCATCTTCAAACGGCAGATCAGGTCATGGTTACCTTACCAAATACTTTCTATAACATAGATGTAACATGGTACCAAATTTCAAATCGATCGGACATAAGGAAGCTAGTTAGATCCTCTCATCCATTATTCAAGAGCTGATCATCTTTAAACGGCAGATCAGGTCATGGTTACCTTACCAAATACTTTCTATATCATAGATGTAACATGGTACCAAATTTCAACTCGATCGGACATAAGGAAGCTAGTTAGATCCTCTCATCCATTATTCAAGAGCTGATCATCTTCAAACGGCAGATCAGGTCATGGTTACCTTACCAAATACTTTCTATTACATAGATGTAACATGGTACCAAATTTCAGATCGATCGGACATAAGAAAGCTAGTTAGATCCTCTCATCCATTATTCAAGAGCTGATCATCTTCAAACCGCTGATCAGATCTTCATCAGACATGGCTAAGAACACTCGGCCTGAAATTATCTATGATACAAAAAAAACTAAACGAAAATCGGTTCAGCCGTTTGGGCTCTACGATGCCACAGACAGACAGACAGACACACGTTAAAATTATAACACCCCTCTCTGAATTTTTCGTTCGGGGGTTAAAAATTTACTTGTACTTAAGAATGATCAGCCACAGTTCAGGTTATACCCTGCCTAGCACTCTTATCCCTTGCAATACAGTTTATTTTACTTTAAAATAGGGTAACCTGATCTGTGGCCGACTGTTCCTTAGTTTTACAAACATTGTAGTTACAAATAGGTAATTTTGCCTGCCCTCTTGATTTGAGCTTCGAACGAACACCACATTCTAACTGAGACAGACGAGCGCCCCCGCCTGAGCGAAGCGCAAACAATAATCGTGGGCGCATTATCTATTTCGCTTTACTTGAACATCTGTCTCACTTGTGCAACGTTGCCGTTCTGCAGTATCGGTCTAAAAGTTTACGGCAAATGTTGCTCATAAATGATTTATATAGATCAAGAAAGCATTATTGTCGTGTAAAAAAAAAGCCGTTACAGGATCAACAACTGCCGTGCCAGTTGGTGTCAAGGTAGCGACTTTTCCGTAAGCTTGGGTAAGTAGTGCGTTACGAGCCGGTGAATAAATATAAATCAAAAATAAAACGATACCCGCAATAATTCCCTAGTAAACTGCGGACAAAGGTGGATCAACAATTAACGCGTATTTCAGCCTGATCAACAACGGCCGAAGGGAGGACACAATATATATATATATATATATATATATATATATATATATATATATATATATATATATAATTTTCATTGACACAACATGTCGTCATCCCCTACTATGGAATATTATGTTACTTCTCGTAAAAAGACAAAAAACTACAGCAGCGACAATGAATCAGATACGAGCTTTAATTTAATTATACCCAAGATGCACTTAACTCTACGCTACTGGATGTTACGGCGCGCAGTCTTCCAGATAACACTATAAACAACGCAGAATTAATCACAGAACTCCAAACTGAAATGTATTAAATAACAAGCTACAGTGCTCATGATGAAATTGCCAACCCTAATATGGAAAATACAGCCCTTAATTCTTTTTTGGTGACCAACCAAACAAAGAAAATTTATATGAAACAAATAAGGAAAATAACAGTCCCAATACGTCAGTAAAGTACAGACCAATAGTCATGAAGTCGGCTATACGCTATACCAATAAACTGCTCAATTAGTTAAAACTAGTTTGACTAAGGGCCTCTGTATCAATATCAATACCTACATAGTAGTAAGTATAAAATGAAGTCGCTTTCCGCGTCTGTCCCTATGTATTCTTAAATCTAAAAAAATACGCAACGGATTTTGATGCGGTCTTTTTTAATAGATACAGTGATTCAAGAGGAAGGTTTACAAGTACGATACATGAACAATATAGTAAAAGATTTGGCGGTACGAATTTTGCCGGGTCGATTTGTACAATTTATACTCTGGAAATACAATGCTCAAGATCCTTAGCACAACTCACATCTTACAAAATAAATAATACCTAAATTTATTAAGCAGTTTAAATTAGGAATCTTTAACAAACTTATTTACTTCCAGGCATTTAAAATTGAGAAAAAAAGCAAGTTATTTTTTGAAGTTTTTAACCGCATGTTTATACACAGAACCTGCGATGATGAGTATATTGTAATAATAATAATAATAATAAAGGCGTAGGGATGTGACGACCCCATCGCCCAGTGGAAATTCCAGTACTTTCGGTCTGGAACTTCCATTGCAATTAGTCACCGCAGGGACGGCTTGTGGCGAGTCGATGGTGAGTGGCGACACCACGGACCCTATACCTCCAGGGGGACACACGCAGTCATCACATACACACTTACATGCAGTCATCACACACACACACCCCCCCGCCTCTGAGCTTGCCTTCATCAGCCGGCCAGAGTGGAGTAGCAAGAGCGAAGCCTATGCTCCAGGTTGGAAGTGTAAAATGTCATAACGCCGGGTGCATCTTATGCTGCCCGCAGTCTCACCTCTCGACAACCTTAGCTGTCCACGACCAGTGTTGCGACCCGTCGCCAACAGATCGGCGACTTAGTGGAAGCCCACCCAGTGGACAGCGAGTCACCGCCTGCCATGATAATTAGTGAAATGTTTCATTAAATGCAGGCGTACCGGTATTTCACTCCATAGCACCAGTTAACCGGTCCATTAAACAGTTCACCCCTATAAACCATTTCTTGTCATCCATTTTACAATAGTTCCTATCACCATCTGGGTGCCGCCTCTGGGTGCATGATCTATTTGTGCATTTAGCTGCGGTGCCTGGTTGGTGATCCATATACAATATAGCAAAACTCTCGAAAGGGCCTCTACGAGTTGGATTCGTCCCCTCGCACGCCTCTCAAAGGACCGGGCTCCATCCCGTGATACCGAAGAGTATTGAGAAACATAATAATAATAATGTTTATTTCAGACATACATCCATATTTTGTTAGTATTATGTACAGACTTAAGAATAAATTAGTATGTTAACCTAACATTTTGTACATCAATATTATAAAGTTTAGTTTGGGGCTCCCAACCCCGCAGACCCCGCCATGTGCAACCTCATCCAGTGCTGCAGCAGTGGAGAGTCCCACCTGTCTGCAACAATGCGCAGGATGCTGTTGGAGCTGCCGAGAATGCGCGCATGCAGGGAGCTCGTCCTATTTCTTATAATTGCAAAGAAATCATTAGTACGAGCATCCGAAAACATCTTGGATGCACTGCAGAACCTCGGCAGCCCCCTCAGCACCCTAAAGGCATTGTTGTACTGGACTCTGAGAGCGCTGTAAGCTTTCTGCGTATACCTCACCCCCAGGCTGCACGTGTAGAATGTCTGACAGTAGGCCTTAAATAAGGAGATTTTAACTTCAGGGGTACAGCGTGCGAACCTGCGGGCAAGCATATTACATCGAACTGACAGCGCCCTCCTTTCCCGCTCTATATCTAACTCGTCTTTCAAGTCCTCGGTGAGCCAGTGACCCAGGTACTTAAACTTACTTACTCTCTTTAATGGGTTACCATATAAATGAACCGAAGGCACGTTTGAATACGTTCGGTTTTTCGATTTAAACACCATAAGTTCGCTTTTAGTTACATTGTACCTGAGTCCATGGGCCACCGCATATGACTGACAAGTGTTTAGCAATGATCTCAATGCGCTGACCGAGGGGGCCAGCAGAACCATGTCTATATGTCATAACCATGTATTGTGTAATAGTCTGTTTCCTACCTTCTTTAGCTACTCCATTAACCCCATCAAGAGGTGCAGTATTTGTGCCTTCTATATCAGTTCCAAATGACAAATGTTTAATAACATGGGAGGTGTTGAATGATGAAGAGGAGTAAGGCTGCACATCATGGACATGTATGTGGTTGAGAGTGAAGCTCTTTCCTGGGGCTATGTGAAAACTTCCACTGACCTATAACAAGTAACGATGAATCAATCAACATGGTATTTATTTACTCCCACTTTTCAATTTCAAAATAAATATAAAAATTACCCTATTAACTTCCATGTATCCATATATTTGGCAGCCTTCTTTAAGTGCTAGATTGGAGTTTTCCACTGATGCATCATTTTTGCACTGTTCTACAGTGGATAAGTCTGGTAATGCCCATCTTCTTGATCTATAAGCTTCTTTGACTGCATCACAAGTGTTGCAACATCTTTAACATAAAATTAAATTAAATATGGTTTGTAAATCCTATGCTACTTCCTATCTATTGATATTATGAATGTAAAAATTATTGGAAACCCTGAAAAATTTTAACGTAATTTAAAAAAAACTTATAATAAATGAGAATACTATTGTAAAGAGATGCGCGAAGTTCGCCAGGTCCGCTTGTTTAATCAAACTACTACACAGATGTGATCATGGACCTTGCTGTTAAGTAGGTACACCAATATTTTGTTTTAAAACTATGTAACTCATAGGTTTTGTGTTAAAAATTTAAATAGTTGACTTATATATAATTTTATAAGTTTTGAGAAGACTTTTTTTTGCATATTTTTTAAAATAAGTAAGTAAGTACCTAATTAACTTACTTATATATCTAAAACTTTCCATCCTTGTTTTAAATTTAGGCCTTTAAGAGCCAGTTTACCGCGATGCTAGCGCCATTCTCGAAAAAAAATTATATAAAACTAAGGCAAATATCAAAATCCTATACAAAAAAATCTTGCTTAGTATTTTTAGAGCATAGTTAAGTAGTCCTAACTTAAAAGAACAAAATTATACACAGATTGTTGCTAAAAGTGGCCACTTTTAGCAACACTTTGTAGCTTTCTTTGGTCTTTAACTCAATAGCTATACAACAGTGCCCTAAAAATACTAGGTTACTTTATCTAGTGTCATACTGTGCCACATTTTTGCTATTAGCAATAGTTTAGAAGATATTATTTTTTTTCGCAAATGGCGCTAGCATCGCTGTAAACTGGCTCTTAAGTAGCGAATTGAAAGTAGCAAGTTATAAGTACTTTGGTTCCCTTTCCTACATCATGAGAAAATCGAAAAAAGAAAATCTATATATATAAAATCCAAATACCACTGATCTACTCACTCACTCACTCACTCACTCACTCACTCATCATCGCCCAGCCGAAACCGCTGAAGATAGAAAGATGAAATTTGGACAGTAGCTTCCTTACGTGACGTAGGCACCCACTAAGACGGGATTTTGGGATAACTTAACCGGGACGCCGTATACAGGTTGTAACAGTTTGTATGAAACTCCTAAACTGCTGGGTTTAGAAAGTTAAAATTTACACTGTATATTGTCATTGCATTACAAACATCATAGATGGGTTTAGTTTTTTATATCTTACCCCTGAGTTCTTATACAGGGTGAAATATGATTTTTGCTAAAATCTAAACTAATTACACTAGAGACTTGAAATTTTCAAAATAAGGTCATTTTTATATAAAAACATGAAATATGATATCAAACAGCGTTAATTAGTCCTGTAAGCCATGATACAAGGTGTTTAAGTTTGTATGAAAAACCGAAACCGCTCCTTATTTTGCTAAATTGAAATGAGTGATGTTTCTAGGTTATAAGGGACGCTATTACACAAAAAACATCGATTTTGAAATCCAAGATGGCGGAAATACATTTGTATTAAAAATTGATATGGGTGGCGTTTTCTAGGTTTTTGGGGGCGCTGATTGCGAAATCATTTGTGAGTGTTCGGATTCTGGGTGCCTACGTCTCACAAAGACGGGATATGGAAATAACTCCACTGAGCCGCCGTATACAGGATGTAACAGTTTGTATCAGATTCTAAACTGCTATGATTACTCTAAACTGAATTGAAATTTACGCTTAAGATTCTCTTTACATAAAAAAACCTCATAAATGGTTATATTTATTGCCCCTGAGTTCAGGGTAAAACAGGTTTTTTTGCAAAGTCTAAAGTAATGACGCTATCTTAAAATTTTCAAAATAAGCTCCTCATAATACTTAAACATCAAATATGATATTATAACTGCGTTTATTAGTCCTGGAGTCCTGGATACAATATGAATGGCGAACATTAGGTTTCCTTATAAAGTAATATGGTAGGTGTTTTCAAAGTTTTTGCGGGTGCTGATACAGAGTGTAACAGTTTGTATGAAAAAAAAGTGATGTTAGTAAACTGGATAAGGGTCGCGCAAGAAAGGTAATTATGGCAACCTGTAGGACAGGCAAATTTACAGCAATGAACGACAATCAGTTGGGACGACAATGATGATGAATCTGAGTAGACCTAATTAGGGTACAATAGAACTGGATTTTTAGTGAAGCCTCAGCGATGAAGCATATAGGTTAGTTTGTTTATACAATACAGGGTATCCTGAAATGGAAAAGGGAACAATGAGTATTTAAGTTTTCAGCCCAAACATCTCAAGATAGAAACGTAAGGAATATAAGTCTAGCAAAGACATGAATTCGTGAATATACTACGGGAACTGGAAAAACCAAATATTACTTTTGTAAAGGCAAACAGCTTTTTTATGATTTCTTTAGGGCTTTGGTGCGATTACAAATTATTTCCTACTATTTCTGAGAAACAAATCAACCAGTAATTTACTTTTATTATAAAAAGCGCTTGCGAAGCTGCGGGCGGAAAGCTAGTTGATAAATAAAATTCAGAGTTAACATTCCAAATATAAAATTGGAAGGTACAAAGTTTGTCTCAAAACTTAAGCAGACACAAGGTAAGTATATTGACCAAAAAGAAAATTAGTTCTTGAGCTTGTTTAGGTTAAACACGCGCGGGCACTGGGGCGGTTCAGTTTGTTTCTTCCCCCGCACCCCGCACCCAACGGCGTTTTCTACGTAAATACTTTAATACTAAGCTCTGTGTGTAATATTTCAGGAGCTCGACCTGATATCTACATGCACAACTTTATAATAATTGAACTTACTGAGAATCATTTAGAGCTGCTCCATAACAACTTCCACATTCAAACTTCACAACTCCAGTATCATTTGGTTTTATCTGCAAAGGCTTTTTATTATAATTTAATAAAATAAAATTCAATTGCTGTTTGGCTCGCTAAAACTTGAGAACGGCTAGGCCAATTTATCTGATAATGTTTTGGAAATGTTTGTCGTAGTGCAGGGAAGGTTTAGGTAAGAAAATTTTAGAGAAATTGTGAGGAAGATAGTAAAAACAATAATTTTTGTGTTGAATATTGTAAGTAAACTAGTTATCAACTTCTGACAAAGAGACTCGAATAACAAACTTGTAGTGATTTGTGAACAGTTGTGATTTAAGAGCCAGTTAACAGCGATGCTAGCGCCATTTCAAAAAAAAAAAAAAAACATAAACTAAGGCAAATATCAAAAATGTGGCACAGTATGACACTAGATAATCACGCTTAGTATTTTTTGAGCACAGTAAAGAAGTCCTAACTAAAAAGAACAAAATTATACACAGATTGTTGCTAAAAGTGGCCAGTTTTAGCAACACTTTGTAGCTTTCTTTGGTCTTTAACTCAATAGCTATACAACAGTGCCCTAAAAATACTAGGTTACTTTATCTAGTGTCATACTGTGCCACATTTTTGATATCATTAGTTTAAAAGATATTAATTTTTTTCGCGAATGGCGCAAGCATCGCTGTAAACTGGCTCTTAATAAAATACCTAAGTACTACAGTTCATTTAATAAACCAGACAGCCATTAGCCCCTGCCTCTGATTGAAGTAACAGAAACCAAACCAACATAACATAATATCTATTTTGTCAATAATTTGATAAGGTACGTAGATTAAAAAATATTTACTTAATTTGAGCTTAAGTATTAATAAACTTACAGTAGTGGAGCTCAAAATGTCTTCTTTCTTTGGTTCATCAATGGGCAGTCCATTTAAATCCAACCTCCTCTTGTGAATGCTGTGTTCCATTTGTAGATGCTGCTCGCCAGACGAGTCCATGGCGTCAAGTACTAGATCTATGAGACGGTAACCATGCGGTATAAGCCGCGCAGATAAAGAACAGATTTGAAAATGGCGGCCGAACGTATGTTATCTCGCGTATATTAGTATGAGAGAAGAGTTAAGAAGAGAGACAGCCCGAGGACAGCCCATACAACGGCCGCCATTTTAGGATTTTATCTTTATTTGCGCAGGTTATACTAAATCAATAATAGACAAATAATTAAATAACATGCCCATTCTAGTCTTGCAGTTCACCACTAGATGGCGATAGAGTAACTAATATTGCCGAGAAAAAAAAATTGTGTAAACATAAACTGCATCTCCAATCCATCTTTATCACAGGCTAGCTCGGAATCGGATGGAATCGGATTTTAAAATTCCTAACCTAAGTCGCACCTCGGATACTTCTTAGAAAAAAGCGCGTTTCTTCGCGCACAGCCGAAACTAAGTATCATGCTGTGTGAGTGATATAAAACGTGTGAAGCTGCTGTATTTGTGCGTACTGAGCGGTAACTGAAAGGTAACCGAGAGCGGGGGAGCCTCACTTGCAGAGGCAGGGAGTGCCCATACTGTATGTAAGTAGTACTATTTATTAATGGTACTGTGCCTAAGTTGACCTTGTCAACTCGTTTTTAGCCAAATTTCAAGACCTGACAAAATTCCTGATTTTCGGCCAAAATTCGGTCCTGACACGACCTTTTTGGTTGATTTTTTAAATTGTTTAATTAAATCGTAAAAAGATAATTTACGATTTACGGTTACAATTATAAAACTCCAAAGTGAACAAAATTATTGAATTAGCGTTTGTTTCAATATAAAACAGTTAGGTAGTTAGTGTTGACTATTTATGTTTATTACTTATTGTGTTTTTTGTAGCATCCTTGAACAAATAATTTTCAGTTATTGGGCGATGTTACAAAACAAAATGATAATTTAAATTTTTAACTAATAAATCCTACATTTTTCAATGAGAAAAAGCTGCTGATGGTCGTACAGTGGCGGACGCGGTCGGAGTAACACTTCCGGTTTTTTCTGTATTGCAAAATAGCTCTTGTTCTTTGGAAATACAGTCTAGGGCTGACAAAATCATAGACAAATCTGTTACGGCCTCCTAGTCCGCCACTGAACACGTTTTTAGTTATCTTCTTCTCCTATTATCTACTAAGGTCAACCGGGGCTAATGCGTCACCATACTTTGAATAAAATATTTGTTTGATTGTAGCAAACATAATATACGCCCTTATAAGCAACAAAATACCATACATAATAGAAAATTTTATGCAATTTTATATTTTAATACTGTTTTATGGAATTTTGAATAAATTCTATGTGTAAATGGCATTTCTCCAAAAGCTGGGAATTTTAGACACAATAGCCCGCCCGAGGTGGGGCTAATGCGTTTTTCTCTAGTATTAACAATTTAAGTAGAGGTAATTTATAGAAGCACTAGTAATGTAGCGAATCATTACTTTGTAAACCAAATTCTGCGCAAGATTTAGGATAATTCGTTGAGCAAAAATTTACGGGGCTAAAGCGTCTAATTTTCCTTTTTTTTGAAGACGCATTCGCCCCATCCATGATTACAGGGCTGTATAACATTTTTTAATCGTTTTGGGGTGTTTAATCGATTATTGAATTGAAATTCTATTTATTAGAATAAGAGGCTGACGGAATTTTGCACTTAGAATTAAATATATGGTCAGTTTATTAAAAATAATACAGAGTTACAAAAACGTGCTAGATCTTTTAATTATTTTGACTTTGAGCTTATTCTGTGTAACAAAATATTTTCTAGTCGCTTGGATTTTCTTGTTCGTTTTATTTTGCCAGTTCGTATTTCCTTTAAAGCTCTTTTTATAGTTTCAAAATCATAATATGTAATTGTTATTTTACTTTTTATTGCCGAACCATGCAGGATATTCTAAAAAAAAATATCAATTAAACTTTAAAATTGTAACAAAAAGCAATTAAAGTGTTATAATTAGATAGATACAATATACCACTGCACTGTAACCCTACAAAAAAGGTTTAAAAACTCTGACCTGGGGCTATTGCGTTACAATTAGGTTGTACACGGAAAACTTTTTGTAGATGACGCTCTATATGTTCGACCCATAACTAATAAGTGAAATACAATAACAAGGCAAATTTTTGTGTTTTTCGACGTTATTTTACACTGTATTGTATTGTATCGTATAAAACGTAGAAGAAAAAATAGTTTCAAGAAGAAATTAATGAATGAGAAGGCTTTTTACATGGCAAAAACGCGAACATCATAAGCAGGTAAACAATGGGTTAACTTAAGTTAATGTTAGCTAGGAAGGACAATTTGCTATAATTGGACTACCAATGCAAATCACATACAAAACTTTGTTTGTTATGGGTCGACCGTACAAACGACCCTAGCGGGATAAATTGGCAGTTTTCTTCCCCATTGACACAATAACCCCGTCACCGACGTCGCAATAGCCCCAAAACAAAAACATAATCTAAAAACTTTAGTTGCACGTTGACTCTAAATCTTAAGTTATTTTCATGAAATAATCAAAGAAGTGTGTAAAGGAATGCAATATTATCAGAACTTACCTTAGAACATTTAGAACGGGAAACGCCTTACACAGGCTTACCCCTCAGAAAAAAGTTTTGGAACTAAAGTCCACCGCTTTATATAAAACTAGTTGAACGCCATCTTGTTCATACTTCCTTAGTCTGTTGTGAAGTGCAGTGCTCCAATAAAAATGCCGTATTGTGCTATTTTTACGTGTAAAAGGAGATCGAATACATCAAATCTCCTGAAGGATGGAGTAACCTTCCACTTGTAAGTAAAATTGTGCCAACTGGATGTATATTGAGTACATAAAACGTAAAAAACAATCATGGAAATTTGAATTTACCGCCACAAGATTCAATGTGATGACGTCATGATGACATAGACGAGACTACCTGAATGTTGCCAACCTGTCAGAAATAATGTGCACCATAACTACGGAAATTAAATTGTTTTGTTTTTGCAATGTGATTTATCTGCCCAAAATACACTTATCTTACACCTAATCTAATCTTTTCTAATCATATTTTATACAATAAAGTATTAACGCAATAAAAGTGCAATATACAATTTACTCTATTTCTCTTCTGTAAATGTTTATTGTTATTAATATTTACCCATAATTTAAGGTAATGGTAAGAACAAACAAGTGGCAACACCACAACTAGTCTCGTGGGGAGTGTGCTAGGGATGTCCACCGTTATGTATCGATAACATTTGTCGACAGTATTACCTGTGAAACTTGATGCCGTTTTCAAAACAATTTTTCTTCAATAGATTTGCTTCATCAATTCAATACATAGTATAAAATAAAGTCGCATTCCGTGTCTGTCCCTATGTATGCTTAAATCTTTAACAATACGCAACCGATTTTGATGCGGTTTTTTTTATAGATAAAGTGATTCAAGAGGAAGGTTTATAAGTATAATACATGCACAAAATAGTAATAGGTTAGGCGGTACGAAGTTCGCCGGGTCGACTAGTATATCTATAAATTAATGAATCAAACTAAGAAAAAAAGAAAGAGAGAAAATCAATAGACACCATTTTACGTCAGATTGAAAAATAAAATTACCAGTATGTTAGAGTGATGTGTGTGTGACTGCATAGTAAAATAGCAATGGTATTGAAGTTAACTATCTAAGAATTTACTCATGTTTTAGATTTCCGAAAAATCCAGAAATACGTAAAAAAATGGATAGAAGTCTGTAATAGGCATAAAGAATGGATTCCTAAACGAACAAGCTGCATTTGCTCCCGCCATTTTCAAGTTAAACACTACAAAGAATTACCTAGTAAACGGCGGCAGTTAGTTGACTCAGCAATACAGTGGCGGACACGGACCGCTTTAAAATTACGGTTTTTCTGTATTGAAAAATAGCTCTTGTTCTTTTGCATAAGACCATAAACTAAAGTGTTACGCCGTCTATGTCCGCCACTTAACTAGTACTTAATAATGTAACAATAAATAAAAAATTTGATCTTTGTCTTTTTTTTATTTTGTTATCTTCATACTTACCGATTTTTATTTTAAAGCAAGAAAATCGGGTTAGTTACAAAATCACCATGCCACTAAGATCACGAAGTAAACTTACCATACTAAGTATTTTGCTACTGTCAATCTAACAAAATACGTATCAAAACATTTATACATTTTAGGAAACCTCCAAAGAATTAAGCTTACCATCTTATTTTAACTATCTTTGCTTAAAGGGGTAACTATGGTAATGGCGCGAAATAATTTTTTTTTTCAAGTTTTTTAATAATCTGGCGAAAGTATTCATTTTTAAATTTATTAAAGCATTTTTCTCATTGTGATATACCGTTCTTGAAATACAGAGTTACCGATTTTTTGTCATTCAAGAATCTAGCTTTTTGGCCTTTTACCTCTTCTATACAAAATCAGTAACTCTTGTCTTCCAAAAACACAGCTATAGAATAACCAAGCTTAGCGGGCTCTTGAGGGACATCGAAACCACTTTTATTTAAAGTAAACGCCTTATTACCATAAGATGAGAACACTAAACACTTAATCGACTTTTTTGAAAATCATCGATAACCTGTCGCTAGTTATTAGCGGGTCTAGTTTTTGACCACACACACATCACAAAAAAGCGTAGGTACGTATTGTATGGATGTGTGGGTGTAATTTGTTTGAATGCGCGTGCATAATTACGCGATTCAGTGAATGTGTGCGTTACCTCGTCCCCCGCAGAAAATGACAGACAGAGTTAGTAGGAGAAAATGTTAAGATGGCGTTTCCCGTTCTAAATGTTCTAAGGAACTTACAGTTAAGAAAATTAATTAAAAAGGATTCTCTAAAAGAAACTGAGATTTTAAACGATTCAAACTCAAGTGTTCGCAACAAGGAAGTATCTGAAAAAAGTGACAAATTAAAGATGGCCGATTATTTTAACGAAATGGGCTCTGCCATGACATCTATTGGTGTTTTCTTAAAGTTTTAATGCTAAAGATAAAAACTAGATGGCACAAGTAGTTCTAAAGTACGCTATTCGTAAGATAATTGGATTAGACGCCTTAGCCCCGTAGACGCAATAGCCCCGGTTGACTTATATAGAAACTCTTCCGTTACTGACTGACTGACTGACAGACAACGCAGAGCCTAAACTACTGGGCGAAGAAAACTGAAAATTGGCATGTAAGTTACTTGGGGATTGTAGAGGAGCACTAAGAAGGGATTTCTCGAAATTCCCACAGGAACGGGAATTACGGGACTTTTTATTTGCTATGAAAAAACATCTCTATTGAGTGTATCGACGTGAAATTTAGTCTAAAGGTTCCTCAGGGAATGTAGGGGTGATGAAATAAAGGAATTAACAAAATTCCACGGGAATGGGAATTACGGCACTTTTGTAGTTAGAATGAAATATCGACTTCGTTGAGTGTATCGACGTCAAATTTCGTGTATAGATTCCTCAGTGGATGCAATGTGTTAAAAGATAGGAATTTACTTACATACTTCCGATGGGAACGGGAATTACCGGACATATTATTAAGTATGAAAAATCGACTTCCTTGAGTGCATCAACGTATAATTGTGTACCGGATTCCTCTGTGGGTTTAGAGGTGTTGTAAGAAAGAAATATACTTGATTCCCAATGTAAAGAATAAAACGAGACTCGTTGGACAGTATAAAAACTTTTTTTTTTAGATTTTGACGAAAAAATAGGAAAACGGGTCAGTCAGTGGGTTTAAGGGTTTCATAATAGATTTTTCTTTAAAAAACGGGAATGGTATCTTTAACGGTTTTTTTTTTAATTTAAAACTACTAGAGCCAGAAAAGATTTATTTAAATTCATTCATATTGATTAGATTCAGAGTTATATTAAGAAAAGATTTACCATAATAACTCAAATTAAAAAATTTAAAAACCCCCGACCCAGTCAGACCCCTCATCAACTTAAGTAGAATTAGAGCTAGTCATCTTAAAAATATCATGGTTACCTTAACATATACTTTCAATATCATTGAAGTATCACTGTACCAAATTTTTAAATGATAGGACAAATGGAAGGTGGTTAGATCCTCTCATCCTTTATTCAAGAGCTGATCATCTTCAAACGGCAGATCAGGTCATGCATGGTTACCTTAAAATATACTTTCAATATCATAGATGTAACATGGTACCAAATTTCAACTTGATCGGACATAAGGAAGCTAGTTAGATCCTCTCATCCATTATTCAAGAGCTGATCATCTTCAAACGGCTGATCAGGTAATGGTTACCTTACCATATACTTTCTATATCATACATGTAACATGGTACCAAATTTTAACTCGATCGGACATAAGGAAGCTAGTTAGATCATCTCATCCATTATTCAAGAGCTGATCATCTTCAAACGGCAGATCAGGTCATGGTTACCTTACCATATACTTTCTATATCATACATGTAACATGGTACCAAATTTTAACTCGATCGGACATAAGGAAGCTAGTTAGATCATCTCATCCATTATTCAAGAGCTGATCATCTTCAAACGGCAGATCAGGTCATGGTTACTTTACCAAATACTTTCTATAACATAGATGTAACATGGTACCAAATTTCAAATCGATCGGACATAAGGAAGCTAGTTAGATCCTCTCATCCATTATTCAAGAGCTAATCATCTTCAAACCGCTGATCAGATCTTCATCAGACATGGCTAAGAACACTCGGCCTGAAATTATCTATGATACAAAAAAAAAACTAAACGAAAATCGGTTCAGCCGTTTGGGATCTACAATGCCACAGACAGATACACAGACAGACAGACAGATACACACGTTAAAATTATAACACCCCTCTCTGAATTTTTCGTTCGGGGGTTAAAAATTAGCATGGTATGGTAACGGAACATTCCCAGAATAAAAAGAGCTAAAAACACTTTTCTTATATTCGCGTAGGTACATATTCCAACTAGCTAATAGAAATGTTTGAAATATAGTTTTCTTTGGGACTTTACGGCGGAGTGTAGAAAGGAATTCCTGAAGTGGCCACGGAAACTAAAAAAACTAAATAAAAAAAAATTATAGTAAGGGCAAACCGTTTTTAAGGGGGTATGGGTGCGATCACAAATGATGTCGCCAAATTCCTGAGTAGCACGTCAGTAATTAACGATTATAATGAAAAAGCGCGTGCGAAGCTGCGGGCAAAATCTAGTATATCCATACTTTAATATTATAAATGCGAAAGTAACTCTGTCTGTCTGTCTGTCCTGCTTTCCTGAGAAAACTACTGAACCGATTTGGATGAAATTTGGTATATAGATAGTCTAGAGCCTGAGAAAGGACATAGGCTACTTTTTATCGCGAAATTCCCACGGGAATATTGGGAATTTTATGTTTCAAGGGAAAGTGCGCTAGCGAAGCCGCGGGGGCACACTATATCTATACAATATATAGCCTAGAGCCTGAGAAACGAGATAGGCTTCTTTTTACCCCGGAATTCCCACGGGAATATTTGGAATGGGGCACACTATCCATACTAATATTATAAATGCAAAAGTAACTCTGTCTGTCTGTCTGTACCCAGCTTTCAAGTACAGATATAGCGCTTTGACTGCCCGCGAGTTAGTGATTGTGGCTTACAAACATTCCCGAGCTGCCAAGTACTATGATAGCGCTCAGACGTTTGCGAGTTAGTGACTTAAGAACATAACCCAGCTTTCAAGTACAGATATAGCGCTTTGACTGCCCGCGAGTTAGTGATTGTGGCTTACAAACATTCCCGAGCTGCCAAGTACTATGATAGCGCTTAGACGTTTGCGAGTTAGTGACTTAAGAACATTACCCAGCTTTCAAGTAAAGATATAGCGCTTTGACTGCCCGCGAGTTAGCTGCCAAGTACTATGATAGCGCTCAGACGTTTGCGAGTTAGTGACTTCAGAACATTCCCCAGCTTTCATGTACAGATATAGCGCTTTGACTGCCCGCGAGTTAGTGATTGTGGCTTACGAAAATTCCCGAGCTAAGTACTACGATAGCATTAGGACTACTCGCGAGTTAGTGC
Organism: Euspilapteryx auroguttella; assembly: GCA_951802225.1. Classification (NCBI taxonomy): domain Eukaryota; kingdom Metazoa; phylum Arthropoda; class Insecta; order Lepidoptera; family Gracillariidae; genus Euspilapteryx; species Euspilapteryx auroguttella. The sequence goes on along the minus strand of OX637642.1, from coordinate 7,097,778 downwards.
GCGAGTGAGTGCGCCTTACAAAAATTTGCCAGCTTACAAGTACTATGATAGTGCTCAGACTGCTAGCGTGTTATTGCGCGCCCCTTACGAATATTACCTAGCTTTGAAGTATGTATGTACTATGATATCATCATCATCAGCCTGTAAGAGCCCACTGCTGGACATAGGCCTCTTCTCTAGCACGCCACACACCACGGTCCTGCGCCAGTCTGATCCACTGTCAAACGGCGACCTGTATTATGATAGCGCTCAGACTATTCGCATTGGGATATACAATCCCTTATTGGTGCGTTCAAACTAAAGATATAGAAAAAAAAAAATTAATTGATTCGTGTCCAAAGTATGCGTTAATGTAATCAATATATATAAAACTCTTCCGTTACTGACTGACTGACTGACTGACAGACAACGCAGAGCCGAAACTACTGGGCGTAGCGGGCTGAAATTTTGCATGTAGGTTCCTTAGGGAGTGTAGGTGAGCACTAAGAAGGGATTTCCCGAAATTCCCACGGGAACGGAAAAAAACGGGAATTTTGGGTTTTGAGAAATATGCGCGGGAAAAACCGCGGGGCAGCCTCTAGTATTATATAAATGAATCGTGGTTCGTTAGTCTCGCTAAAACTCGAGAACGGCCGGGTCGATTTAGCTGATTTTGGTTTTGAAATGTTCGTGGTAGTCCAGGGAAGGTTTAAAAGGTGAAAAAATTTGGAAAAATAAATAACCTTCTACGGCGCGATACGAAGTTCGCCGGGACAGCTAGTTAAGAATAGAAGCAAATCAAAATTGAATCTATAGGTTATTTACCTACTAATATTTTATTTAAATGTTCATTTCAAGTGGGTGGAATAAAAGTTTTTTTAAATACTTACAACCACATGATATGGCAGGAACAATAATATCTAAATTGATTCTTAATTTATGTCCTCTGGAAGTATCAACAAAGAGTTCCTCAGAAATATTCGGAGACATATATGTGTACAGCTCTGACAGAATTAGTAGAACCATAACTGCAGCTCCTGAACATGTAACTGAAATAACAAATTTTATAATTGGAATCATTTCAATCATTTTATATTTGGAATCAACTGACACACGTTTTCGGCCCCAGCGAACATCTGTTTTTCGAGCTATGTGCCCTGCCCATTGAAACTTAAGTTTCGCAATGAGGTGACATTTAAGAGCCAGTTTACAGCGATGCTAGCGCCTTTCCCGAAAAAAAAAATGTGGCACAGTATGACACTAGATAATATTGCTTAGTATTTTTTAAGCACAGTTAAGTAGTCCTAAATAAAAATACCAAAATAATCCACAGGTTGTTGTTAAATAATCCATATGTAGCCACTTTTAGCAACACTTTGTAGATTTCTTTGCTATACAGTGCCCTAAAAATACTAGGCTACATTATCTAGTGTCATACTGTGCCATATTTTTGATATTCGCCTTAGTTTAGAAGTTTTTTTTTATTCGCGAATGGCGCTAGCATTGCTTTAAACTGGCTCTTAAAAAAAATATAGTTTCGTAACATGAGACGTCATGTGACATCAGTCGGCCGCCCGAAGCGGACCTGGCACCGCACGGTGGAACAAGAGGCTCCTACACTCGGAGCACCGTGGGGCGAGATGGAGGAGGTTGCCCAAGACAGGAGCAAGTGGCGAGCTTTACTGAGAGCCCTATGTCCCTGATGGGGGATAAGAGGATATCATCATCATGCAAATGCTTTGCCGAATATGTTTCTTTTTTTTTGTATGGAACATATTGATCAAGTAATACTTTTTAAATTCTACAATAAATGGAATATATTGCTGTATTTTTTTATTTTGCCAAAATCAATCCGGTACAAGTACAACCAGTAGGAAGGAAAATACTTTTTTTTTTCTCTCTCTCTCTTTTTTTTTGGATCTACCTCGTTGTCTTCAAAGCTCGATTTCTGCCCACATATAGCTACTAGGTCAAGCTTGGTATCGTTTCGTATATATGTAATTCAAGGATGAGAAATTCATTTCTGAAACATTTTTGACCGACGAAAAAAAAAAGGAGGAGGTACTCAATTCGACACGTATATATTTTTTTTTTTTTTTTAATGTATGATCACGCATAACTTTTTAAAGAGAAGTCCAATTTTGTTTTTGAAGTTTTTGAAGAAAGTTTCCATTTAAAAATAAAAAAAATCCAAAATAAAAAAAAAGTCTTTTCGTTCCTGCTAGGCCTCTATTTTCTTAAACTTACGATTAAACTTCTATTCTATTACTATTCTACTATTACTTTTTTACGTTTGGGTCAAAAATTGCGAGTCTCTTAACTTTAATACCGTACAGTAACAATGTCCCACAATGTAACTTTGTCTTTGACCTTGAATGCGCAGAAATCAAAAATCAGGTATCATAGGTAATTACAGGAGGGTGGGGCGGGTTGTGTATCGCGCGCTAGCGCTCTATTGGCTCTTTTAATCACGCTGCGTCCACGCAATGATACTATGCGTCCCCTTATTTTACAGTTGTTTTGTTCGTTCGTTCATTTTGTACACATGCGCAGTAATCCCCTCCTTATTTTGCTCAGAGCTAAAGTTACATGGCGGGATCTGTAGGAATAGTAGAATGGTAGATACTATTTTTAGAGTACCATCAAAGTTACGAGGCTCGCAAATTTTTGACACAATCGTAATAGAGCAATAGTAGAATAGTAATAGAATAGAAGTTATATAGAATAGGGGGTACCGCGTGCCAACCGGGCTAAATCGGCTTGTATTGATCCATTTAACAATCCTGCCAAGTGGCGTCCTCCGAGACAAATGTGCAAGGTTGTGCACCTTTTTCTGCAATAGAACTTGTACTATGATGATAACACACGTGTTTGTGGGAATACTTATAATATGACTTATGTAGAGCTCCAGTTTGATAGGTACTTTTCTGTTTTAAACCTTCTCCTCAACAGGGTACGTTTCATGGAATTGCCGTTGTTTTCGAATGAAAATGAGTATTGAAATAAAGCTGATTCATAGCGAAATAGTATGTCTATGAGCTGATTCATGGATGTCAACTGTCAAACGATACAGGCGACTCACTTGCTCCCTGAATCGATTTTCCCCACCTCACTGGAATCGATATTGTTAATAAGTTTGTTTTGTTTGGGTTTAATTTTGTTAACCTTATAAAAACTTTTTTGAATTATGGTGTTATTAGGTTAAATAATTAAAAAAAAAGCGACCGTAATTTAATCATTCAATCGTTCTTTTGTTCATTACCATAGCAATAGGTAATAATTAATCGTTTTGTAACCACAATACCAATGATATCCGTCAACTGAAATGTCCATTTTGAATAAACAATTTTCATTCTCGTAATCCGTTCCATTACCATTAAGAACCGCAATAGGCATACTTTTCTTAATTCAAGCATAAAATACATGCTCCCATTACATTTATTTTTGTTCTTTTTTTGTCTTTTTATCGCGAAATTCCCACGGGAATATTGGGAATTTTATGTTTCAAGGGAAAGTGCGCTAGCGAAGCCGCGGGGGCACACTATATCTATACAATATACAGTGTGTCCGGGGAAGTTATAACATAATTTTAAGGGTGTATTCTATGATCAATTTCATCGATGAAAACACCCCATATGGGGGGTCGCAGCCTCACCCTCCCCTCAGTATGATGTTTTTAATTTTTTTTTTGCAAAAGTCGACCCCGCCTACTTTTAAATTCACAGTTAAAGATCTAAGGCTCACAGAACCTTCATTAAGGTCTTGATCGAAGGCTAAGTAGTTAGGCTACCTAAGTTACTAACAAAATAACCAAGTATTGCTTTTACTTTTTTTTTTTAAAGATGATAAACAAAAAAAAAAAATTTTTTTTTGTACATTTTTTACGGTTTTTCAAAGTTTTCACAAAAAAATTCAGATACTTTTTTTTATTTTTTATGTTTTATTGTTAGCTTTTGAGTTGTTCTCCAAATTGGTATTAGATTTATTTCTCTACGTCTATTACTTCAGAAATTATCAACTACCAAAAAGACCCTTCGCCTTTACCTTTTAATTTAAGATTTCAGTTTAACCCACTTTTATTAAAAAATAGAGTCAATATTTAATTCTTTTGTTAGTTATTTTGGTAGCCTACCTACTTAGCCTTCGTACAAGACCTAAATTAAGAGTCCTTTTAGGCGAACAGTGGCGCCACTCTAGAAAAAAAAATGTTTTCCAAAGTAAGGCTTTTTTTCAGAAAAAAGTGCTCCTTGTGCATAAAATCTTGGTCCCTAGTATTTTTTTTAAGTATTTAAAATAATATCTAGGTTTAGAATGTTTATGTATTACTGTTTTTTGCTAAAAGTAGCCACTTTTAGGAACAAACAGTAATACATGAAACAGTATAAACCTAAAGTGGCCACTTTTAGCAACAAACAGTAGAAAATAAATATTGTAAACCTACATATTATTTTTAATACTAAAAAAATAATAGGGACCAAGATTTTATGCACAAGGGAGCACTTTTGTCTGAAAAAAAGCCTTACTTTAGAAATTTTTTTTTTTTTAAGAGTGGCGCCACTGTTCGCGTAAAAGGACTCTTAATTTAGGTCTTGTACGAAGGCTAAGTAGGTAGGCTACCAAAATAACTAACAAAAGAATTAAATATTGACTTTATTTTTTAATTAAAGTGGCTTAAACTGAAATCTTAAATTAAAAGGTAAAAGCAAAGGGTCTTTTTGGTAGTTGATAATTTCTGAAGTAATAGACGTAGAGAAATAAATCTAATACCAATTTGGAGAACAACTCAAAAGCTAACAATAAAACACAAAAAATAAAAAAAAGTATCTGCATTTTTTTGTGAAAACTTTGAAAAACTGTAAAAAATGACCAAAAAAAATATTTTTTTTTTTGGTTTATCATCTTTAAAAAAAAAAGTAAAAGCAATACTTGGTTTTTTTGTTAGTAACTTAGGTAGCCTAACTACTTGCCTTCGATCAAGACCTTAATGAAGGTTCTGTGAGCCTTAGATCTTTAACTGTGAATTTAAAAGTAGGCGGGGTCGACTTTTGCAAAAAAAAAATTAAAAACATCATACTGAGGGGGGGTGAGGCTGCGACCCCCCATATGGGGTGTTTTCATCGATGAAATTGATCATAAAATTATGTTATAACTTCCCCGGACACACTGTATAGTCTAGAGCCTGAGAAACGAGATAGGCTTCTTTTTATCCCGGAATTCCCACGGGAATATTTGGAATGGGGCACACTATAATAATCTATATATATGAAAGAAAGTCGTGTTAATAACAATATTTATGAGTTAAGAACGGCTGAAATTATTTTCAATAATCCATACTAATATTATAAATGCGAAAAGAAACTCTGTCTGTCTGTCTGTCTGTCCTGCTTTCCTGAGAAAACTACTGAACCGATTTGGATGAAATTTGGTATATGGATAGTCTAGAGCCTGAGAAAGGACATAGGCTACTTTTTATCGCGAAATTCCCACGGGAATATTGGGAATTTTATGTTTCAAGGGAAAGTGCGCTAGCGAAGCCGCGGGGGCACACTATATCTATACAATATATAGTCTAGAGCCTGAGAAACGAGATAGGCTTCTTTTTACCCCGGAATTCCCACGGGAATATTTGGAATGGGGCACACTATCCATACTAATATTATAAATGCGAAAGTAACTCTGTCTGTCTGTCTGTCCCCAGCTTTCAAGTACAGATATAGCGCTTTGACTGCCCGCGAGTTAGTGATTGTGGCTTACAAACATTCCCGAGCTGCCAAGTACTATGATAGCGCTTAGACGTTTGCGAGTTAGTGACTTAAGAACATTACCCAGCTTTCAAGTAAAGATATAGCGCTTTGACTGCCCGCGAGTTAGCTGCCAAGTACTATGATAGCGCTCAGACGTTTGCGAGTTAGTGACTTCAGAACATTCCCCAGCTTTCATGTACAGATATAGCGCTTTGACTGCCCGCGAGTTAGTGATTGTGGCTTACGAAAATTCCCGAGCTAAGTACTACGATAGCATTAGGACTACTCGCGAGTTAGTGCGCGAGTGAGTGCGCCTTACAAAAATTTGCCAGCTTACAAGTACTATGATAGTGCTCAGACTGCTAGCGTGTTATTGCGCGCCCCTTACGAATATTACCTAGCTTTGAAGTATGTATGTACTATGATATCATCATCATCAGCCTGTAAGAGCCCACTGCTGGACATAGGCCTCTTCTCTAGCACGCCACACACCACGGTCCTGCGCCAGTCTGATCCACTGTCAAACGGCGACCTGTATTATGATAGCGCTCAGACTATTCGCATTGGGATATACAATCCCTTATTGGTGCGTTCAAACTAAAGATATAGAAAAAAAAAAATTAATTGATTCGTGTCCAAAGTATGCGTTAATGTAATCAATATATATAAAACTCTTCCGTTACTGACTGACTGACTGACTGACAGACAACGTAGAGCCGAAACTACTGGGCGTAGCGGGCTCAAATTTTGCACGTGGGTTCTTTAGGGAGTGTAGGTGAGCACTAAGAAGGGATTTCCCGAAATTCCCACGGGAACGGGAAAAAACGGGATTTTTGTGTTTATGAGAAATCTGCGCGGGAAAAACCGCGGGGCAGCCTCTAGTCAATATATATAAAACTCTTCCGTTACTGACTGACTGACTGACTGACAGACAACGCAGAGCCGAAACTACTGGGCGTAGCGGGCTGAAATTTTGCATGTAGGTTCCTTAGGGAGTGTAGGTGAGCACTAAGAAGGGATTTCCCGAAATCCCCACGGGAACGGAAAAAAACGGGAATTTTGGGTTTTGAGAAATATGCGCGGGAAAAACCGCGGGGCAGCCTCTAGTAAGTAATAAAATGAGCAGACTTACGATTTTATTAAGTTAATAATCTTTATTTCATACCAATATATTATATGCGCAGACGAAGTCGCGGGCACCAGCTAGTAATATTATAAAGAGGAAAGATTTGTACCTATTTTTGTATGTTTGTAATGAATAGGCTCAAAAAGTACTGGGCTGATTTAAGAAATTCTTTCACCAATAGAATGCTACATTCTTCCAATTTGACATAGGCTACATTTTATTTTGAAGAAAATTAGGGATTCTTGGTAAAATTTGAACAATGTAACCGAAGGTGTAGAAAAATGAGTCTTAAAATGTCTTTCGTCGAATGCGCTGCCGAAACTATTAGCGATAGAACAAAATAATGTACAACAATATTGAAGAACATCATAATGTCTACAAAAAACTCCGCGGTAGCATATGTCCAACTATTGTAGTTATGTCACTACAACAACTTTTTTCATTTTAAACATTAATGAAAATGCTAACCAAATTCAAACCATGCTATTTATGTGTTTATATTAATCCTTATACAAATAAATTATTTTATGGTCAAGATCATTTAACTACCTATAAAACAGTTTTTAAATTATTTAAATTGGACTTTCCATTCAAAAGATATTACGAATTAAAAAATTCAAACAGTAAACAAAACCGCCATAGCGCCCCGTGGCCGTTGTTTGCGATGCAGTCTGAAAAGCGCGCCGGGCATCGCGGCGGGATGGAGAAGAGGGGGGGGGGGGTAGCCGCCTCGGCTTCCATCTCTCGGAATACCGAGGAGCTGAGGAACAGAACCTCCACTGAGGAGAGCAGGCTGCTAGCTGCAGAGAACGCTCGCCTCAAGGGATAGGCGAAGGCAGCCCGGGAGGAGGCGAGGAGCCTCCATGGAGAAATGGCCCTCCTCCGAAGGGAGATGGAGGAGCTCCGGACGATTGCTCGGTCTGGAGCCCCCTCTGCTCTCAACTTGGAGGAGGTCAAACGCGACATTATGGTCCAGTTTGGGACCATGTTGAACGCACGACTGGAGGCCCTGGACGAGCGCCTCCTCCCGGCCCAGCGACCTCGGCCGTCCTTGGCGGCAGACAGAGCCCCCTCGGCTCCAGTGCCTCGAGCGGCCCCGGCCCTTCGAGCTACCCCGAAGGCCAAAGCGGCCGCGGCCCCTCTTGCGGCCCCACCGGCCCCGCGAGCAGCCCCGGCGCCCAGAGCGGCTCCAGCCCCGAAGACCCGAGCGCCCGCCTGGCAACCAGAGGCGGACACTTCTTCTGCCCCCCACGTCCCTCCTCCCACTGGTCCGGCCAATGATGGCGGCTGGACCCTGGTGACGGGGGCCGGAAGGGGCAAAAAGAAGAAAAAGAAGAGGAAGAGGAACAGGGACAAGGAGCGGGCTGCTCCAGTCCCGGCTGCCCCTACTCCAGGGCCGAAGCAGACGGCCTTGGAAAAGTCCAAGGCAGCAGCCAAGAAGCTGCGCACTCCCCGCACTGCGGCGGTGGTGGTCAGCCTTGGCCCGGTGGCTGTGCAGGGAGGTCTCACCTATGCTCAGTTGATCTCCGCTGCAAAAGGGAGTCTCGACCTGGCAGGTCTGGGCATCGACAGCATCCGCTTCCGTGCGGCTGCAACCTGTGCCCGCCTGCTGGAGATCTCCGGGCCTCCAGAAGAAGCCAGGGCCAAGGCAGACGCCTTAGCCCAGAAACTCTGTCGCTCCGTCAGATTTCCGGCCTATCGTCCTTTTGGACGAGGCGGGCAAGCTGCTCGAGAGAGTCATAGCTGCCCGCATCAACCGACATCTTCAGTCGGTTGGGCCGAAATACAGGAGTGGGTCTTCGTCTTTATTAGGCAGCTCAGCGACGATTATTTCGTCTATCTGATCGGGCTGTATTTTTGTGTCCAGCCAAAACAACATATTACTAAATTGTCTACCCCGTGCGAATCCGGGACGGGCTGCTAGTTTTTTTATAAAAAGGCAAAGTTGTCAAAAAATGTTTTTTATTGTGTAACGATTTTTGTTGTGAAACGCGTTTTTGCTATCAATCCTACGTTTCTAGGGAAAAAGTCCAAATAGGCGGAATGGCACAGACAACACCAATAAATATAGACAATAAAAAAAGAATTCCGCCCTGTCGTTTAGTCAGCAGATTGTTTTAAAATTTTGAGTGAATTTGTATGCTCGTGACAAAAATAAATGGTGTTGGATATTTTGAGGTATAAGTAATGGATATAGTATGAGTATAAACGTGGTGCTTCACTATAGGGCTTATGAACAGGCTCCGAGTAGCTCAACGAGCCATGGAGCGGGCTATGCTCGGGATTTCTCTGCGGGATCGAATCAGAAATGAGGACATACGCAGAGAAACCAGGGTCACCGACATAGCCAAGCGGATAAGCTCGTTGAAGTGGCAATGGGCAGGTCATATAGCCCGCAGAAAAGATGGCCGCTGGGGCCGAAAAGTTCTCGAGTGGAGACCACGGATCGGCAAGCGCAGCGTAGGACGTCTACCGACCGGATGGACGGATGATCTGCGCAAGGCTGCGGGTCCACGCTGGATGCAGGCCACCTGCGATCGGTACAGATGGAGAGCCTTGAGGGAGGCCTATGTCCAGCAGTGATGAAATGATGTAGTAATGGATATTAAAATACGATTAAACTTTGTTTGTAAACGGTGGTATATTTAGTTTAATTCAATGCTTTTGACATTCAGTTATCCCAGGAAATAACAGAGTTATAACCAAAAATAGTTCTTGAAAAAACACTTGTGTCACTTTTGTATAACTTATGTGTAACTATTGTGTCACTTTTGCGTTACCTACTATTGTGTCACTATAACACAAAAGACTATGTCACGTCACACAATAGTGTTATAAAGCCTCATCCATAATTATCAATGTTTTTTATTCTATAAATATAAAGAGCTGAAGAAGACAAGAGCTTTATATATTTTTTTATATTCGGAAAATTTAATAATAAACGTGATGATTGTTATATATTATTTTTGGAAGATTTTTTTTTATTGCAAATTGTTGCTATTTTAACCAAAAGAAATACACGTAACGGGGTGGTGGGTGAGACAGGCATAGGAATTAGCAATCAAAGGTCCAATAAAAATGTTCATGTACAATAATAATATATTTGTTTGTACACTTAATTTTTTTAAGATATTCTATTTTTAAACACCATTATGGAAAAGCCGACACAAAAATTGAATCACTGTTGCGTCACTTTTGCGTCACAGTTACACAATATACTGTTGTATCACTATTGTGTTATAATTGACAATTTCGGCGTCCTTACCCTTATATATATTTTTCTTTAAGGGCCAGTTTACAGCGATGCTAGCGCCATTCGCGAAAACATTTTAAATCTTCTAAAGTAAGGCAAATATAAAAAATGTGGCACACGTTACACGGAGAGAGTTTCTCGACTCGAACATACAATTCTCGAAAGGAAGAAAAAAAATATCATCATCTAAACTTTAAGTACGATATCGTATGTAGAAGAGCGAATCTCGCATCGCCTTTGAATACCGTAAACTGCTGCAACTTTGCACGAAATTTAAGGTTTTTTTAAAATATTTTTTAAAGTATTTGTTATCTGTGCTTTTGTAAACAATAGCAAGCGAATTAGAGATTAATGCCATACGAATAAAGGTTCATTTTGCCGAAACTGTTGATATATAGATTTCCAGAGACTGTCAAAGTTGTAGGCAAAGTTGTGATGAAATAACTCAACTTTGCCTAGTAGATTATTATCAAAAATATGGGTCGCATTTAAAAACCGATTTTAATTACAGATCGGTAACAATTGAGTTACCATCGAGATGTGCATGGGTTAGCACATATACTCATATTTATTTTTATCTGGGTAGCAGGCAATGTTGGGCACAATTTGAGCTTCATCTTTAAATATTTTCATAGTAACTTTTCAGCAGAGTTAGGGTTGTCACAAATTGAAAAACATACAATTTAAAAACACACTATTTATTAAAAAAAAAACTTTATATAAGTAATCTAATGGCATCAGCATTTTAATCAGGCTTGTAATTCGATAGTGCTTTGCTGCGTACTCTACAGAAACGTATAATGTTTTCTTGCTAATAATCAGCGTATAGCCGAGCTCCAAGTTTTTGTCTTCTTCTCTTTTCAATATTTATCTTTATTCGCGTACCTGTACCTACTCAATATCTTAGACATTTAGCCGTACTGTCACAACATTATTATAAAAAAAAATATATTTTTTTGTATTATGTTGTTTGCCCATTTTGATAAGTATAAGTTAGTTATGTTTTATAACTAACTAGAGGCTGTCCCGCGGTTTTTCCCGCACAGATTTCTCATAACACAAAAATCCAGTTTTTTCCCGTTCCCGTGGGAATTTCGGGAAATCCCTTCTTAGTGCTCACCTACACTCCCCAAGGAACCCACGTGCCAATTTTCAGCTTTCTACGCCCAGTAGTTTCGGCTCTGCGTTGTCTGTCAGTCAGTCAGTCAGTCAGTCAGTCAGTCAGTCAGTCAGTCAGTCAGTCAGTCAGTCAGTCAGTCAGTCAGTCAGTCAGTCAGTCAGTCAGTCAGTCAGTCAGTCAGTCAGTCAGTCAGTCAGTCAGTCAGTCAGTCAGTCAGTAACGGAAGAGTTTTATATATATTTTATAAAATCTAAAAAAGTTTTATATATATTATAAAATCACAACTCAACCCTCAGAATGCTTCACTGTAGTTGAGACTAGTGACAACCCTAGGCCTAGGCAAACTTGAACCACTACCGCCTAAAAATCCCTTTGCAACATTGCCTAGCATCGTTAGAGTCGTAAATTATCATTTAAACAAGAAACATCATTATAAATAGGAGAAAGAGCTCATTGACTTACCCCGTAATTAATAAGAAAGTTGAAATTCTCGTTTTTTTCAAGTAAAAACAAAAAGCTTGCACAACCCTAAAAATCCATGCGCTCCGCTTGTGACTGTTGATATTTCATATAAAAAAAATAGACAGAAAGAGCCATTTCTAATAATAAGAAATGGGTTGCCAATAAAACGGTGCTATTTTTACTATTATTGAAAGTAAAAAATAGTGAGCACTTGTCTAGTAATTTCAGTTTTAATAAATTAGGCAAACTTGAAGCGTATTGGCAAAGTTGCAGCAGTTTACGGTACTGGATGTCCCTGTGCAAACAAACAACTATCGTCTTTCGATTTCACTAATCAATGAACGAACCCGAATGACAAACTCGCCTTCAAATCGGTTCAAACCGATGCGTACGATTCTCGCATGTACAAGAAAAAATGTCTTACGAGACGAGAACACGTTTAGACAAGTCGAGAAATCGTATGCGAATATCTCGTTGCGATTTTTGCCGTAGTGTAAACAGAAAGACTGACGATAATCGCCTTAAGCCTGTCACAGACTACGCAGATACGATAAGATATCTGTATCGGCGCAGATCATTTTTCAACATTAATTTCTATGTAATCCTATGGACGACCACAAACCTACGCAGATAATGTAAAATATATCTGAGCCGTGACATATTAACATCTGCCGATACAAATTTATCAGCAGATAACATCTGCCGATACAAATAATATTTTAACGGCAGCTAAATACAGGATGTATGATGAAGTAGCCCTCGGGTTTCGGAAATAAGCTGTGAATTTGTTATCTGATCGATCCTTACATAAATAAAGTCACTATCTTTTTGACTGCTTCGTAGCTCAGTTGGCAGTGATGTGGACTGAGTAAGCGTGAGCACCCGGGTTCGATTCCTGGGCGGGGCGAATATTGATATGATGAATATCGATGTTTGTTTCCGGTCTAAGTATGATGTTCGTCTCTGTGTGTGTTTCGGGCGCCCTAGATACAGGTTCTTCCTAGTTAGGGGCTCTGAGTGTGATGTGTTATTATTATTATTATGAGCAATTGAAGCTTGAGAAAAAGTAGGCATTCCATAGTAATTTACAAAAATTTGGGACTAACCGTTGCGCGGAGGCAGCTCAAAACCGCATCCATCTTCTCAGCGATACAGTGTCTACTGATAAGGTCGAAACGTTTGGGGTCACATGAAGAGCCTGGTTTACCAAGAAACCCGCCCCATAAAGACTAGCTGGGCAGCCGTCGTGCTGGAAGCACGACATGACCCTGCTATGGATAACTTGCCAGTCTTAAAACATATTTTCTTATTCTTTTCTGAGGAAAGCCGGTTTGTGAGGAAGAATGAGGGTGTGTGCCAGGAATTAAGGTGGTCATGTGGAACATCAATAGTAAATGCTTTTTTTTTTCTATTTACAAGATATTTCATTCGATTCATAACTTTTTATTAATCAAATCATGAAATTTCTCTAATTCGAATTCTACGACTTGACCCCTTTGGTGTAGATTTACTCAGAAGATAATGCATGTTTGACCCAACTATGCTAGCATTTTGGATAGCTTAGAAGACAAAGATGTTTTTTGGATAATCTGCCGATAAAAATCCTAGATGAATTTCTTGAAAAAATGCCACTGAAAAAAATACCATAATTAAAATAAAAAATAAATTTGCCGTTGAAAGGGATGATAAAACTCATATTCTTAAAGGTTTTTTTTTATTTATGTATTTTTTTATTTAAATAATTTATTAAGGATTAGATTAGCATTAAAAGAAACATCCCAATACTTGAACATTGAAATTTAATTTTAAAAAATGTTCTCAATGTGACGATATTATGAAAAAAACTAAAAAGTTCAATAACTCGAAAACGGTTGGATTTTGTCCTGGTTACCTGAGGGCTAAAATGATTGGTAATGACCACTACTATCACCTCCTGAAATGGTCTGGTCTACTTACCAGTAACCCTGTATAATAATGCTGTTCTATCAAAATTCGTGTTTTTAACCGACTTCAAAAAAGGAGGTTATCAGTTTGACCTGTATGTATGTATGTTTGTATGTATGTCTACGATTATCTCGCGTTTGGCTGAACCGATTTTGATGCGGTTTTCAGTAATGTATTTGTTACATTCAGGAGAAGGTTTCAAATAACAATCTAATAACTAAGTTCTTAAAGTTATGTAGGGTTTTAGTACACCTATTTTAACCGAATTCGAAAAAGAGGAAGTTCTCAGATTATGTTTGTGTCAGTTCATTGAAGGCGGATCTCTTTTTGTAAAAAAGAAATTATAGTGCGTGTTTAAAGGAAGACGTGACTCATTCATAATTAGAATCATCTTCAGACGAGCTGTCTAATAAATCCAGAAGCAGAGTTCTTTTGGTAACCGTAAACTCAATGTAACATCCTATATAAACATTCTTTAGCAAAAAACAAGTCTGCTTACTCCGAGAGATTTCGAGTGAATTTATAATCTTGTAAAATTACCGCATCTGCGTAATGTGTTACAGGCTTTACGAGTATCGTATGACATTATCGTATACGAGTTTTTGTTTTTCGGTTGAATGCAAACACTTTGAATGTGACAATCGCATGGCGATTCTCGCCTTCGATAATCTCATACAATTCGTTCGAATCCAAAACGTTCGAAAAACTCTCGGCGTGTAAATGGGCCTTTAGTTTAGAAGATATAATTTTTTTTTCGAGATTGGCGCTAGCATCGCGGTAAACTGGCTCTTAAGTTTCGTTTGAAGGTGTATATTTACTTAAGTTTTTATAAAGGTTGGCGATCTCAATGAGCTCTGGAAGTATTAAAAAGGGGTGCAATTAAACGGTTTGGACATTTGATGGAACAGTTTGGACTGTTCCTATATAAATATGTAAGGATAATAGCATTTAAATTACAGCTCTTCATTTGATTTGATTGCACTACACCATTGTTATGATGGAAAATCATGTCACGAATTTTACACCAGTTAAAATAATAAAAAATAAGTACCTACCTCTATAATATAACCTTTTTAACCTGAGTATAAGAAATACCCATATTACGTACCACTTTTCCTCCTTTCTCACCCCTGGCTGTTCCGCAAGTGAAAAGAGCTACAAAACATATGTTTTGTAGCTCAGGTTAATAAGTGTCTTTGTTGAGAAAATAGTGTCACATCCTAATATTATGCCAGTTTTCATTTTATATTTTGGTATTTTTATAGCTTAAAAACTGACACATTAAGAATGTGATTTTTTTTTAAATAAATTAGGTAGATAGCAAATTATTTATTTACTTTTGTAATTTTAGGTGGGTTTAATACCATACATAAATAAATACTGTACACAAATCTGTTTTTTATTTAATTTTTAGGCAAGAAATAAATCATATACGTGCCACAAAGTGCACAAAAATAGAAAACATTTATTTCCCAAAAACATCAATTTCTGTAATATGACTTCTTTATTGCCTATGGACGGTCTACACTCAAGTGAGCTTAGGTAATAGTCAATTATTTATATACATTTCTGTTATGCCGTTACGTGCATGCTGGCCACTAAATTATGTTCCTATTCTGTTTATTATTATTATTTTATTGTTACAATATTGCCTACTTTAAGAATATTTGTATAAAACAAGTTAATTTAAAAAAAGTAAGTACATAAATTAAAATTAAATTATACTAAAAATGTCATAATAATAATATCTACTCTGGTTTCGTCATTCTATACTAAAACACAACTACTACTACATTATAAAACTATTTAAGGTTGTTTGGTTTTAATTCCGTTGTAAATACAGTTGAGATTTCGATGATAATCCAATTTTATCATTTTTAGAGGCAGGCATTAGGTCCTTCTTTGCTCTATACTAGAGCACAATATAGGGTAGCTAGGTAGTCTATAGTAGGTAGTAAACATAGTCTGAAACCAGTTGGTGGCTCGTTTTCTGAAACCAACTGATCAAGAACACTGCAAATAAACTTACTCACTGCTCCACTTGTAGTTTTAACTCTAAAATCTTCTAAAGTTTTAGCATAGGCATCGAACTGTTTAAATTTGTCAATGAAATGCGACATTCTTGCAAATATTGAAGTTTTAGCGAATTAATTAATGATTATAACTTTTGTGTCTTCATGGGTACATAAGCGAGCCACGATGTTTCAAATTAAAAGATCAAAACCAGCCAAAATAAATTTACACACACCTCACACACTACCTACACCCACAGACCAACTAGAGATCCTACACCATATAATATAAGAAAAAAACCACGTAAAAATAAATAAAGCAGTGCTGCCAATGACTGTTAACCAGATTCCCCAAGATCACTGGTCAAATTCCCCAAATTCGGGGAGAAAAATATCCTGATTCCCCACAAAATCCCATCACAATGAGATAGTGAACTATTTACGAAATAACTTTAAAAATCAACCATTGATTAATGACAAACACTTGAAAAATCGCAATATCACTTAAAAAATCATCCGGTATATTATTATCCTCCTCAGGTTTTCTCTTATATTCAGGCCTAAAAGTAAAAACATGGTTACTAAAATATTATGTAAAAACTGATGAAGTGTAAATTTAACATAATCGAACAAAAACTTTTCCACTTAAAATAACCAAATATTTACATAGGTACATAAGCAAAGACTGGGGATAACCAACTGACTGATTTTAAGGTGGGGTGATACATTTTCATTATTGTATTTCGCATTTATTCAGTAATTAAAACGAATAAGGTTAATAATCACTTCTCTAAAGATAAGTTTTAGCATTAAAATAAACAAAGGCAGTAATTTATATTTGATCTTGAATGTTTTGGTTGTAAGTTTGTTTTGAATTGGTTAAATGCTAAATTCCCCGCATATTCCCCACACAGAAACTCACCCCACAAATTCCCCAATCGCTTTGGGATTCCCCGCAGTATGGGGAATTCCCCACACATTGGCAACGCTGAAATAAAGCGACCCAACCCAGAGAGAAGGTAAATAGCTTAGAATAAAAAAGATTTCCGCTACAACATCAAGGAAAAAATACGTAGTTTGTCAAGTTTGTGGAATCAACGTAGAATGTCGCTGAGAAACATATTTTTTTATCAAACGGTAACCCTTTATTTTATTTTTATTTGCAACACTACCATCTGCACCTGGCATAGCTGTAGTCTAGCCTCAGAATAAAGACAAGCATAGAAACCGGGCTAAAATAAAAAGTTATTTTCATATTGTTACGCTCCTTACTAAACGGCAAAAAGACTATTAGTTAGAGAGAGATAAAATATAAGAATTCTTTGCAAGTTTTCTTCTTGTGGTTATCAAAGTGGTTTATTGATGACACTGGTTTATTAGTACCGTACAAAATTAAAAACCAATAATTTGGTACATATTTGGTGGTTTGTTTATGGTTTGTTTTATTTTGACGTATATTATGACATTGTAAACATCGGTAGCAGCTCCAAAAGTTTTATGATTATTTTTTATGAAAAAGGTGTGATAAATTGGTTTTGTGATTGTGAATGTTTAACTTAATGTATAACAATCTCTTGTGTAGTGACGGGATGTGAATCAAATGCGTCAAGGAATCAAAATCTTGATGTTTCGGTCACCTACCATTCGGTAAATAATTTTGTTTCATTGTAGACTTCTGGGCACTATTTTGACAAATAAATTATCAAGAACATCAATTTTACACGCTGTTTGTCGAACTCGTACCTAAATTTATTGAATTATTACGGTAAAACACCTTCTGTAAAGGTTATGATAGTGTTGTGCCAAAATATGTTTAGACAAAAGTTATCGAACCTAAATCATCCGTTCTTACTTAAGGACAAATAAAAATCAGACATAATAATATGCTAATTGTTGTATTTTTTTCAGTTTTCAAGTAAATTATATACTAAAAACAAAATGACTGGATGCTATAAAGAGACAAGATTTTAAACATTCACAACATACTGTTTTATCAACAAAGAAGATTTAAGATGGTGAAGATTATAACCTGAAACTGTAACAACAGTTTTGCTGCTGCAATTTGAATAAGTTGGTTGGTGGTAATCATAAAATATTGCCCTTTCAATTGCTTATTTTATATCAAATTAATTAAATGTTATTCGTTATCAACTTAATGTTAAAGGTAATAGGACAGCGACATTCAGTGGACAATTCATATTTCATATCTAAGAAAGAAATGCAACCAGAAAAAAACATCATATCAGCTAAAAACGTCTACTGCTGGATATAGGCCTTAAAGAAAATATCGTGACATACAATTTGCTCATTCTGGATAAAACAGGTTTAAGTTTATCTATGTTTTTTTTCTGCAGATCCTCATAATTGTATATGAAAATTTCAAGTTTAAGTTGCGGGATGTCATCGTTTAAGTTAATATTCTCTAAGATACCTGTTTTCTAAAAAAAAATACGAAGGCTTTAATTAATATATATTTGAATAAATTATTATTATTATTGTCTTGAATATAATATTTAAGAACATTTTTCTTGCTTTCTTACAGGCCTCACAAAATACTTTGATAAAAAAAGCTACAGAATATATGAACCGTAAATTTGGGTAAACCAATGCTGTAAACTGTAAACAAATAAAATTCCATGAAAATTTTACTTTGTGATAAAAACAAAAGCGCCATTGTTGCTGCAGGATATCACTTACGTATGTATAAATTGTTTACACCCAGGTTTTATAATACTTACTCTCTTTTATAAGTTTTAATTAAAACATATTATATTTTTAGGTCTCAAAAAAAAACCACAAGCAGGGTTTTTTCACATACAAACAAAGTGATGATCAAGATCAACCCAGGCAAAAACAAACATTTGAGGTGCAGAGTGCAGAGCAAGATTATTGAAAATGAGTGTGTAAAGAAAGAAGCGCATAATTCATACATTATGAAATTTCCAAAAATAGATTTGTTTTACTTGTTTTATATATACATAATATTATAGGCACACATCTTTTAGTTTTAATTATTTTAGAGCTGTGCTAATAATATCTGATGTGACAGAGTTTTTTATGAACGGAAAATCTTTAGAAATAGGTAAGTATTATTATATTTTTATCAAGACACCCGTTTTATTCATTAAAATAACTTATTGTGTGCAGTAGGTTTCCTGGAAGAAATCGCTTTCATCGATAAGGCACAATTGCCCTTATTCTTTTTCTGTTAAAAATGTTATACGGTTTGTTACATTTTGTATTTTTATAGCAATAAAGCGTTTTTATCTTTGTCTTTGTTTTCTTGTTATTATAATACCATACAATTACTCCTGAATTAGTTATGATAAGTTCCATAATAAAGAACCATGTCTTGTATAAAAGTATAGACAACTTGATTTAGGACAAGTTATTTTTGCCATCACTAGCTTTTTAGAAAATTAAAAATAAAAAGTCGAACCCAGGTACGGGCAAGGTGCGGAAGAG
Source organism: Euspilapteryx auroguttella (assembly GCA_951802225.1). Lineage (NCBI taxonomy): Eukaryota > Metazoa > Arthropoda > Insecta > Lepidoptera > Gracillariidae > Euspilapteryx > Euspilapteryx auroguttella. The sequence continues at coordinate 7,078,673 of OX637642.1, read as the reverse complement.
TCATACGACCCAGTGGAGAAAGTATATTGGCCTCTTTTTAACCGACGAAAAAACAAAAAGGAGGAAGTTCTCAATTCGTCGCGTATTTTTTTTTTTTTTTTTTTTATGTATGATCACGCATAACTTTTTACTGTGTGCACCGATTTTGATAATTCTTTTTTTAATCGACAGGGTATACCTTGAAGTTGGTCCCATAAAAATTTGGAAATAAAATTTCAACCCTAAGGGTGGCAAAATAGGGGTGACTTTATTGTTCACTCACCGATTGTATTGCCGTGTTGTGATTTACGTGAAAACTGCTAGGTATAATTATGAGTCTTTTTTATATGAATGTTAATAATCATAATCTCAGCCGATAGACGTCCACTGCTGGACATAGGCCTCCCTCACAAATCGCCTCACCGACCGGTCGTGATCGAACCTCATCCTGTTAGTCCCTCAACCTTCACCAGGTTGTGTGGCCACCTTGAGGGGTGCGACCACCCTGTGAAGGGTGATTAGCTGGGGTCAAAAAAATTAGCCCAAAAAAACTGAAAAGTAAAAAATAAAAACTTTTTATAAAAAAATTAAACCGCCGAAAAAACTGAAAAGCATTAAATAATAGGGAAACAATTTCTATTAGGCCTTAATTTACTCACTTCTTAAAGTAATTTTGGATTACCAAGAAATTTTGAGTCAGTGCCACAGAATCAACGAATAAAGATCACTAAATTACCTGAAATTCAAAGAAATAACCGTAAAACGTATGCCGCTGCGCATCGCGCTTTACATAGATAATGAATTTGCTTGTGTGGTGTGGCACCGACTTAAAATTTCTTGGTAATCCAAAATTACTTTAAGAAGTGAGTAAAATTAAGGCCTAATAGAAATTGTTTCCCAATTATTTAATGCTTTTCAGTTTTTTCGGCGGTTTAATTTTTTTATAAAAAGTTTTTAACATATTCAATGGTTGCACTTGAGTAAGTAGCGTAACACAATGATGTGACTTTTTATTTTAGGACTCCTTCTATGCTTGTCTTTATTCTGAGAGTCTAGCTATACGTCCGGGGCGCGTAAAGCCAAAATCTGTGTACTATTCAACACCTAAATGTGTTGACCTCACACAGATATTGTCTCTCATTTGCCGAAAAATGTGAGGACACAATCTGTTTTGGCTCAACGCTCTATATTGACAGTTTTTACGCAACATGTTTTGTCCAGTCTTTGGAATTAAAGTAAGAGCCAAATTATGTTCGCGCTCAACACTTTTCTATGGTAACGCGTTGAGCCGCAACATGATTGTTCGAACTAAACATTATTAGGAAGGTTCCAACCTGTGTTGAAGATAGCATGCATTAGAGCGAGATAGATAATAATATAGTATTTTGTAATCCAGAGGTTGGTAACCGACATTCCTATGATTGTGTTAGCATTGCATTTTGGGACAGTTGACCTGTAATTATCGAATAATATTGAATATTTAGTAGAGTTTAGTTTCTTTCTTGATTAGTGTGTTTTTTAAACAATAAAGAGATCATTCATTAAGTAAGTGAAGTAAGTATATGTATTAAAAAAAAAATTTTTTAAAACAGAACCGCCTTTAATAAACTGACACATACCTACTTACTTAAATCGAGAATAAAATAATATGTTCAAGAATAAGAAGTAGGTTTTTCGATTAAATAAGTATTAAAATATTCTTCTAAAGATAACCAATACACCTTCTTTTCTGAAAACCGCATCAAGATCGCTTTAGCCAAACTCAAACGGACAAACATACATACATGTCAAACTTAGAAACTCCTTTCTTGAAGTCGTTTTAAAAAAATGACAAAACTTTTGGCTTTTCGTTTTACTTTTCATTACTTATAACTCTTCAATAATTTTAAATTAATTACTTACTATAATTTAGTCTACAATATATTTAATGAAACTAAAAAACTAAAATAAGCGTTTCAAGTAGTTTCAACGGTGTTGGCGCGTAACATACTTTGTCCTTTCAAAAAAGCTTTAGATACTAATTTTAGGAGACACGGTTCTGTTGCGGCTCAACTCATACAGCGTTGGGCCATACACAGATTGTGGCTTTACGCGTCCGGGGCTTATTCTGAGGTCCGGGGAATTTAATAGTGTCCTGTCCGGGGAAGATAAATAACTTCTTCGGACACACTGTACTATTTACGCAATAGGGCGTTTTTTATTTTTCTTGCATGTTGAAAATCGTAATGTCCACCGACTTTCACCTTTAATACTGTCAGTAATAATATGCAAAGTTGATGCGAATTAAAGCTTTTTGAATAGTAAATTTCATAAGGATTTATTTTTCGTAGATAAATTATGAATAAAACACACGGAATTTTAATTATTAATAAAAATATTATCTTTGACGATGTCCATGCATACCTACCTAACTTTAAAGCTTCATAAAACGTAATATGTATCTCAAATCTTAAATGAAATAATTTGATTTTGCATTGAAATAACATTTAATCATATTTATTATGTATTTTATAGCTATTTTCATAATAAAATATTAAAATAATTCAAATATTGTTATGTCCACGATTTTCGATCATACCGGAATTCCGCGTAAGTAACGGCAATTTTAGGTGACTTCCAAAAAGAAAACTACCAATTTAAAGTTATTTATTTGAAGTAGCAACACTTTTTTGACAGAAAACATCGTTATTGTATCCTTTGTTAGGCCCTGTGATTGGCTAGGCCGTTACAAGTGTCATGAGGAGCAGTGTAGCCAAAAACGAGTTCCGCTTAGTACAGTACCATTTTATCGGTATAGTATTATTGTTTTTAAACGGAATTCTTTCAAATTGTTCGCCGACTATCCAAGAACAACTACAGTGTTTTAAAATCATCGAACTACGTGTAGTTTTGCTTAAATATTGTGATTTGCGGCTATGAGTATGCTTCCGTAACATCCAGTAAGTAACGTTATGTACTGGCGGAATAATTTTTGTTACGAACTGGAATCGTAAGGTCAAGTCCACACAAAAATATTTTTCATTTAAATGAATATATCAACAGTTAATTTGCTATAAAAATGACTTCGGACTCATAGAACAAGAAATGTTGTTGCTTAATGTGACTTGAAAAGCCAAATTAGATGTCATTTTTAGTACTTTATGAAAATGTGAGAAGTGAGTGTATTCAGGTGACTACACCTTTATGTTCTTGTTAGTAACTAAGATTTCCAGTCACGTAACCATTGAGTGTGTGACTAAGTAAAAAAATCTTATTTCTTGTTGTTAATTAATAAGAAAATAAATATTATTTTGATAAATATTGTTGATTATGAAGTGATACACCTTTACTGCTTCATCATCATTTCAGCCGTAGGACGTCCACTGCTGGACATAGGCCTCCCTCAAGGCTCTCCATCTGTACCGATCGCAGGTGGCTGGCATCCAGCGTGGACCCGCAGCCTTGCGCAGATCATCCGTTCATCTGGTCGGTGGACGTCCTACGCTGCGCTTGCCGATCCGTGGTCTCCACTCGAGAACTTTTCGGCCCCAGCGGCCATCTGTTCTGCGGGCTATATGACCTGCCCATTGCCACTTCAACGAGCTTATCCGCTTGGCTATGTCGGTGACCCTGGTTTCTCTGCGTATGTCCTCATTTCTGATTCGATCCCGCAGAGAAATCCCGAGCATAGCATAAAATCAATTGCAGGTGGGAAATCCCCCGGTCACGATGGCCTCAGTGTAGAGCACCTTAGACACGCTGGACCTCACTTGGTTAGAGTATTGTCCCTCTTTTACTCTCTATGCATTAGCCACTCCTATCTGCCTCCTGACCTAATGAGGACAATTGTCGTACCTATTGTGAAGAACAGAACGGGTAACCTGTCAGATAAAGGTAACTACAGGCCTATTTCGTTGGCGACCATTATAGCAAAAGTGCTTGATGGTGTGCTTAATGCACAGTTAAACAAATATCTTAATCTACACGACAACCAGTTCGGGTTTCGTCCGAGGTTGTCGACTGAAAATGCTATACTGTGCCTTAAGCACACCATCAGGTATTATACGAACCGCAAGACCCCGGTAATAGGCTGCTTTCTTGACCTTTCGAAGGCTTTTGACCTGGTTTCCTATGATATCCTCTGGAAGAAGCTAGAGGGAATCAAATTACCTTCCGAACTCATTAGCATTTTAAGGTACTGGTACGGAAACCAGGTCAACAGCGTGAAGTGGTCTGGAGAGCTGTCAGCGCCCTACAGTCTAGAGTGTGGGGTGAGGCAGGGGGGGCTGAGCTCTCCTGGATTGTTTAATCTATATATGAACGAGCTGATTGTCGCGCTCAGCAGCGCCCGTGTTGGATGTCATGTTGACGGTGTTTGCGTGAACAACCTTAGTTATGCGGATGACATGGTGCTGCTGAGTGCGTCAGTCTGCGGGATCCGGAAAATGTTAAAAATATGTGAAGATTATGCAATAGCCCATGGACTTAAGTATAATGTATTGAAAAGTCAATTTGTTGTCTTTGAGGCTGGCTCGAGACGGTTGGAAGATATTGCTCCTATATTTCTTAATGACGCTCCATTGGAGCGAGTATATAAGTTCAAATACTTGGGGCACATAGTCACGGCCGACCTTAAGGACAACGAAGACATAGAACGGGAAAGGAGGGCTCTGTCAGTCAGAGCGAATATGATTGCTCGCAGGTTTGCTCGCTGCTCAGTGGAGGTGAAACTAACACTCTTTCGAGCTTTTTGTACTACCTTTTATACTTGCAGCCTATGGAGTAAGTTCACACAAAAAGCATACGGGGCCCTCCGAGTACAATACAATAATGCTTTTCGATTTCTGTTGGGACTGCCCCGCTTCTGTAGCGCCTCGGGCATGTTTGCGCAAGCCCATACAAACTGCTTCAAAACAGTGATGCGTGCGCGCGCCCTGTCCCTGGTGCGGCGGGTGCGGGCCAGCCCCAACTCCGTGCTGGCGATGATCGCGGACAGGCTCGACTGTCCGTATATAGGGCACTGCTGTCAATTGCATGCTCCGCCCAATATTGTACATATAGGTAGTTAAGTAAGCAATATTTATGTAAATAGTTAGTAGATAGGTATTTTTGTTTCATTTTCTTTTTGTTTATTTTTGTGTATGGGTGTCATTTGCCTGAAATAAATATTTTCATTTCATTTCATTTCATAGCCCGCTCCATGGCTCGTTGAGCTACTCGGAGCCTGTTCATAAGCCCTATGTGAAGCACCACGTTTCAGAACCGTATGTCATCACTGGCAGCACACATTGGTTAAATACCTTCGTCTTCAGGCACTGAGGAATATTGGACGAGAAGACGTTGCGTAGTTTCCCGAACGCCGCCCATCCGAGCTGGATTCGGCGATTGACCTCCTTCTCGAAGTTGGACCTACCTAACTGGATGGTTTGTCCTAGGTATACGTACTCGTCGACAACTTCGAGAACCGAGTTCCCAACCATAACTGGGGTAGGCAGAACATGGACATTAGACATGACCTTCGTCTTGTCCATGTTCATTTTAAGGCCCACCTGTTGGGAGACTCGGTTGAGGCCTTCGAGCATCGTGCTGAGTTCCTCCATCGACCTTGCCATGACTACGATGTCGTCAGCAAACCGAAGGTGAGTGATGTATTCGCCGTTAATATTGATGCCCTGCCCTTTCCATTCTAGAAGTTTGAAGGCGTCTTCTAAAGTGGCGGTGAACAGTTTCGGAGATATAACATCTCCCTGTCTCACGCCTAGGGCTTGCAATCGAATATTCGAATATTCGAATTATTCGAATAATAAAATTAATCGAATATTCGAAAAGTAAAAACGATTATTCGAATATTCGTTTTTACCTAAAATTCCATATTTTGTACTACTAATTTTAAAGTTTACGTGCTAGGCAAGATGACATCACTTGTTTAGACTTAAAAAATGGAATCAAAAAAATAATGTTTACATCTGAGCCAGGATATTCCATCTATCTGGTCCTACAGTCAAGAATCCGGTACCTTTTATTTTTATTTTATTGCAATATATAACTATCGAGGATTCTTCTTCTTATCCTGTTATCCCAAGCGGACATAGGGCTTCAAGAATTTTTCTTTAATTTTGGCGGTCTTGAGCAACAACAGCTGGCAACAACAACTCCTCCCAGTTAAGTCCCACACTATTTACTTCTTGCAGCGTGGACCGGCGCCAGGTTGCCTTCGGGCGACCCCTTTTGCGTCTTCCGGAGGGCTACCACAACAGATCTTTCCTGCAAGGTCGTCCATCTGCTCTTCTTAGCGAGTTTCCTATCCAGCGCCACTTTCTAGTTCGAATTTCCATTTCAATTGGCCTTTGCTTTGTCAGGTGCCATAGCTCTGTGTTGGTAATGGTTTGTGGCCAGAATATCTTTAGTATCCTTCTCAGGCATTTGTTTATGAATACCTGAACCTTATTGGTTAGGTCTTTTCTCACAAACCATGTCTCACACCCATATAACAATACTGATTTTACATTGGACTCGAAGATCCGAAGCGTGGTCCGTCTGGTGATGACGTTAAAGCTCCACAGTGGTATCAGTTGTGCGAACGCTGCCCGCGCTTTGTTAAACCTCATCGCGTCGTGCGCACATAAACTGTGCATAATTTAAATGCGTTTGAGGGTAGTCAATCGTTCCACGGGCGGTTCTCAATATCAACTTCTGAACCTCCTGTAGAGCTCACCACTCCACCAAGATAGGTGAACCTTGTCACACGCTCCACCACTTCACCCTTAATGTTCAGAGGGTGCTGATCTGAGGTGTATACGCGCATTTCTTTGGTCTTAGTCGAATAAATACGAAGCCCATCTTTTGCAGCTTCAACCACCAGATCGTTTGTCTTTGCTTGAAGGTCGCTCAGTGTTGTAGATAAAAGGCAAAAGTCTTCTGCAGTCTTTGTCCTCAAGACACTTCTGCGAGTTCTAGGGAATACCCCGCTTGCCTCTGCCGGTGACTATACACATCACGTCGTCCAAAACCAGCAAAAACAGCATCGGTGATAATAGGCAACCCTGTTTAACGCTTTCTGTGACCGTAATGGATTGCGTAAATTGGCCTTTGTGAATGACTCTGCAGGTGGAGCCCACATACAAGTTTTGTATCTGGTTTATTAACTTGTCCGGTATACCTTTACTGCGGAGTACTCGCCAAATGCTGGACCACCTAACCCTGTCGAACGCCTTTTTGAAGTCCACAAATAGCGCGAATAGTTCTGCACTGCATCTCGTTGCATTATTCCAGAATTATTTGCAGCAGGTTCAGTTGGTCCGTGCAAGATCTTCCAGAACGAAATCCAGACTGCTCTTTTCTCAACTTCACGTCCACCACCCCTGCTATTCCGTTTAGCATGATTTTGGTCAGGATTGTAGTGGAGGGCGAGAGCAAGTGTATGCCCCGCATTGCGAAAGATCCCCCTTCTTTGAAAGTTTCAGGATTATTCCTTCTTTCCAGTCGTTAGCGACTACTTCGGTTTCCCATATGGCTGTCATCAAGGGCAGAAAGACATCGGCTGATTCATCTGCGTTAACTTTTAGAACATCTTTGGGGATACCGTCGTTGCCAGGGCTATCTAACTATCGAGGATCTCGTAGACAAATTAAAATTTAAGTTGGTCAAGATTATAATTGTATTTAAAAATATTATTGTCCGTTCCTTTGAGAAAAAGTTATTAATGAATAAAAGGGCCAATTATTATTAAAAAAAACCTAATTTTTCTTAACCTTTTACGTCTTTATCTATTATTCGAATATTATTCGAATAATTCGAATAGTAGCCCGAAAAAAAAACGAATATTCGAATACAAATTTTTTCGAATAATTGCAAGCCCTACTCACGCCTCTGTTCAAGGGAATAGCCTTCGAATTCTGTTCCTGTACTCGGACAGACATGGTGGCGTTGCTATACAAACACTTCAGCACTTCGATGTACCGATAGTCAATCCGGCATCGTTGGAGGGACTCTAGCACCGCCCATGTTTCGACCGAATCAAAGGCCTTCTCATAGTCCACAAACGCTAGACATAGCGGCAAGTTATACTCTTCGGTCTTCTGTATAACTTGCCGCAGCGTATGTATGTGGTCTATGGTACTAAAGCCTTTTCGGAAGCCGGCTTGTTCGGGAGGCTGGAAGTCATCAAACCTTCGTTCGAGACGATTGGCGATGATCCTGGAAAACAGCTTATAAACATGGCTCAAAAGCGAGATGGGCCTATAATTCTTCAAAAGGGTTTTATCGCCCTTCTTGAAGAAAAGCACCACCTCACTTCTGTTCCATGCTTCAGGCGTGGTCCCTTCGAGTAGGACAGAATTAAAGAGCCTCTGAAGGACTTTGAGTACCGGTGTTCCACCCGCTTTCAGAAGCTCTGACGTGATTCCATCCTCACCCGGTGCCTTGTTGTTTTTAAGCAGTTTCAGGGCCATCCTTATCTCGTACAGGCTGATGTCCGGGATATCTTCGGTATAGTGTCGGGTTAGTTTGGCTCTAGGGTCGTTAGCCGCACTAGTAACAGGCTTAGTGACCGAATCGTATAGCTGTCCGTAGAACTTCTCGATTTCCCTCAAAATTTCCGCTTTCGTCGACGCTATACTGCCGTCATCCCTCTTCAGCTTGGTCATTTGGCTTTGCCCAACAGACATATCTCTTGCGAACACTTTGGAGCCTTTATTTCGCTCTATCGTATCCTTAATACGCGCAGTATTAAAGACACGGATATCGTGTCGCAAGGCCTTCGAGATCTGCCTATTGAGCCGCCTATATGACGCAGCATCATCGGGAGACTGCAGTCTAAGCAAGCGTCGTTCAGCCATAAGTTTGAGGGTGTCTTCAGAGAGTTTCTGAGTTCTAGCGGTACGGCGAGTCCTAAAGAATTTAGATCCGACCGTATGGACAGTTTTTACGAACCTGTTATTGATCTCGTCCACTGATGCGTCGTCTAGACAATCAAAGCGATTAGAGAGCTCGAGTTGAAAGCTCTCGGGGTTTTCGATCTGAGCGAGGGTAGGACGGAGCGTAGACTTCATCAGGCGGTACCGTTCAAGTTTAACGTTCACATTCAATGTGCCTCTTACTATTCGGTGATCACTGCCGGTTTTTACCCTATGAATCACGGAGACATCATTGAATATCCGTTTCTTGTCGGTCAAGATGAAGTCTATCTCGTTCCTAGAACCACCAGGGCTCATCCAGGTCCATTTCCTATGAGGTGGCTTCTGGAAGAAAGAATTCATCATGAAGAGTCCTTCTTTCTCCATGAAATCGGCCAGCCTCTGACCTCTAGGGTTCCGTTGCCCATAACCGAAGTTCCCCACTCTCAACTCATGCTCGCTTCTCTTGCCTAGTTTCGCATTAAAGTCCCCCATAACAACATTGAAGTGAGTTTTATGCGTATGTATGGCCCGACTAATGTCCTCATACATAGACTCTACTTCGTCATCTGAGTGTGTCGAGGTCGGTGCATAGACCTGAACGACCTTCAGCAAATATCTTTTAGATATTCTGAGTGTTAGGTATGCGACCCTGCTCGACACACTGTCGATGGTAATAATGTTGCTAACGAGGGACTTGTGGACGAGAAACCCGACACCACCTTGGGACAGTTGGTCGCCCTCCCGGTGGAAGAGCAGGTTACCCGATTTCAGGGTTATCGTGTCCTGTCCCTGTCTACGGACTTCTGATAGCCCTAGAATATCCCACCGTAACCTGCTCATTTCCTCTTCCAGCGCAACAATCATATCGTCAGTCCTCAAAGTGCGGACGTTGTGTGTTGCCAGGGCCAGTTGTCGTTTAAAGGGGTGGTAGCCGACCGTCCGGGGATTCTTAGCACCCCTTGCCCCGCCGTTACCGTGACCGCTACCGTGGTCAGGAATAGCGGGGCTGCCGGGGACTAGGGGCCTGGGCACATGTTGACTACTCATGAGGGGGGGGTTGCCATACTCGCCACGCTTGGCAGGCGTGTTGGCGAGCGCAGTATGGTGTTGTATAAACCAGAAGACGCTGCTGCCCGTCTTCTGGTGCTATCCCTCAGCCGGGTCCTACGGCTCCCACGGGAGGAGAGGGGAGGGCGACATTCTAACGCCGGCGCCCGCGGCATGCACTGCTTACTAATATAGTTTAATAATTAAAACTTAAAAAAATAAACATTTTTTGAAAATGTTACTAATTGGAACTTTCTGTGGCGTAAGTGACCTAAAAAAACTTTTTTTTTCGTCTTAATTATGATTAAAATGGTAAATAATTAGTATTTTTATACAGTTTATTATATTATCTATTCAAATAATTTAAAAAATAAAACAAAAAAAAAATTTTTTCCGGTATATTCCGGTTTCGTAACGAGCACCCTTTTTGAAAACCCAATAGCACCAGAACCAGATAACCGGCCCAATAAACTTCTCCCCCCGTAGAACATGATATACCCATTTTACCATTATAGTTACATGAATATAATTATTAATTGTTTATTTATTGATTTGTCTGACCAATTATGAATTTACGGAAATGCATTTGTGTAACACTAATTAATGTAACAAAAATAAGTGATTGCAGTGACGTGGATTTAGGTCAACAGAATTAGGTAGGTAGGTATCTAGGTATTCATTTTTTTAATGTTTTAGATTAGAAAAATTTCTCGTTGGATGAAATAAACAATACATACCTACTGGGTGTTTCTGACAAGGCGGTAATAAATCAAAGGAGGGATTCTGCTCACCATAACTAACAACTTTCCCAAAGCAACATGGGTCAAAATCTCAAAAAAAAATAACGGCTTTTGGGGCATTCCAAGCAACGTGGCACCAGATAGGTAAAACATAAAACTTAAAGAGTTGTTTAATTATGCATTTAGAATAACAGTAAACAGTCTTAAGTTTATGAAATTAATAAAAAAAGTAGAAAAAACAGTTTTTTCTACTTTTTTGGTCAATATCAACATAGGGTGTTAGTCAAGCTCACCACATACGGGTTATGTGTATGATTTCAAAAAATAAAAACTCAGATATTTTAAATGTGAATCAGCGTGTTGTGAATGTAACTAATTGGTACATTATTAAAGATTTACTACGCAAAATACAAAGTAAAACTGTTAGTTAGTTTCTTTAATATTAAGCAATCATTGGTAACCAGAACTTTGTCCCAACCGTCACATTTAAATTGACTTTTGTAGATTTTTACCTTTAAAATGCATGTTTATGATAAAATGCGTGTTTTGTAAGTAACAATTAAATATAATCTGAGGGGTTTGCCATTTCTTAAAGTGGCTATGGGCTGTTGTTTTTTTACACATAAATTTTAAGTTCTGTCCCGACCGTCCCATCCAACCGTCATTATTCTAAGTAGCAATTTATTTGTATTTTTACAAAGATCGCTTGCATTGGGCTTAAATAAGTCTATCAAAAATGATTTGATTAATTTTATTGGGTTTATTGTTTTTTTAGTATATATTACGTAGAAAAATACTTTTAAAATGTCGCTTGCTTATGGCTTAAATAACCATATTATAATTAAACTAGAGGCTGCCCCGCGGTTTTTCCCGCGCAGATTTCTCATAAACACAAAATTCCCGTTTATTCCCGTTCCCGTGGGAATTTCGGGAAATCCCTTCTTAGTGCTCACCTGCACTCCCTAAGGAACCTACATGCAAAATTTCAGCCCGCTACGCCCACTAGTTTCGGCTCTGCGTTGTCTGTCAGTCAGTCAGTCAGTAACGGAAGAGTTTTATATATATTGATTTTTGTCTTTTTTAATGACTTTTTCAGTAGGACCAATTCGTTAAATGTCTCTTCTAAACTTTATTATTTATTAATGGTTTCCAACAAAGACAACACAAAAAATACGAAAATTACAAACGCAGAAGATGGTTTTAATAGACAAGGAAATCACCGAATGATTTTTTCTTATTTTTTTTAATCTTAGAAACATCAAAAAAAATCCTAAGTACAGAAGGAGAAACAAAGAACTATCAAAGATATTATAGAACTACAAAAGAAGGCATCCATGACGCATATGAGAAGTTCAGGTCGCACTGCTCTCATATTAACTCACTAGAGGCTGCCCCGCGGTTTTTCCCGCGCAGATTTCTCATAAACACAATAATCCCGTTTTTTTTCCCGTTCCTCACCTACACTCCCCAAGGAACCCACGTGCCAATTTTCAGCTTTCTACGCCCAGTAGTTTCGGCTCTGCGTTGTCTGTCAGCCAAAGTAGCAACCGATAGATTTAACTGAGTATTGAAGATTTCTTGAAGGCAACATGGCTAATTCCAGCTATTGCCTTGGCCAAAACTATTATGTCCCTCAAGATATCCCTAAGACTTGCTTGGAGGGTCAGTTAAGAAAAAGTGGGCACGGTATTTAGGAGAATACGAAGGGGGAGTTAATACTACTGCTAAATCATACTTTAACCTTACTTAAGCAATTGGGATTTAATAGGGTTTTCCAGATTCCTTAACTAAGGTTTCGCGATATCTTGAAGTTTAAGTTAAGGCAGCAAAATAGATTTAAATGCAAAATTAAAACTGTTTTATAATCTATTTCACTAATGCAATTTTTGCTAAGCGAAGAAAAATTTAAAACGTTTTCAATTTAAGTAATCATAATAAAGAAAATATGGTGAACAGTTTATGCTGCAACACAAGAACTTTACTTCGTGTTAAGAATTTGTAAACTCAGTAAATATGACAATTAGAAATCCGTTTTATTTCTTCGTAAGCAATAAAAATTTTAAACGCATGATCATTTATCGTGTAAAATCGATAGAAAGAGCCATAAAACAAACGGGCTCTCGAAATAGCTTGAAATAACAATAAAATAAAGAATAATTGTATATGGAATAAAAATAAAGTTATCATTTATGTCATTAATATTACCTTTTCTCATCACACAATCACTTATTTCTTCAGTAAAAACTATTACACTAGTCACATTTAACTGAAATCCACACTTTTTTCACGATATCACTTCGATTTTATTTTGTTGTTCTGTTTTCTAAAAGTTCAAAATGGCGTATAATCTTGTTTTACTTGACGAAATCTGAATTTAGAAAAGTTAGGATTCAAAAGGGTAGTTGAGTATCAATTAAATCAAAGATTAATAAGTTCGATTTGAAATAATGCTATTTTAGAAATGTTTTACTCAAAAACGATTTCCTCAAATCTCACTTAATACTTAATCGTTTTACTAAATCAAACGTAAGTAACATTTAAATCTCACAGTATTAAGTGATCCTTTACTTTGATTTCTTAAATCTAGATTTATTTGTTTTGCAACAGAGTTAGTTTTTCTAATACCAAGTGTAAGTGTTAAAAGTGATAGACGTATGCAATATTATTAGACACTTATATTAGATGTTTGGGTACAATTGTGTTTATCAGAATGCATTACAAGATTGTTCAAACGAATTAATATGATCTATGTTTGTTGCTGGCATGTTGGCGATTCGGGTAGAAAGTGACGTGACTTGGCTATGGCTATATGGCAGAATTTAAAAGGATAATTTCCAATTCAAACTTTTGTAAGTATTCCTCACTTCCGCTTATAGTTCCTTTTGCAAAATGTCTTTTTTTAATAGTGTCCTTTTTGTACATGTTAACTTGAGCTACAAATAGTCACGTTTAGAAGCTACAACTAAGGGTCATTTTGCGAAAAGAACATTTTGCGAAAAGGACATTTTGAGAAAAGGACGTTTTGAGAATTATTTAAAAGCGTTATGGTTTTCAAAGAAAGGTATTATGTTTTTTTTGGTGTTTTAGCAATAAAGTGCATTTAAACAGCAGCAGAGCTTGCATATAAAGTCAAGTGTGTGTGGCAAGTATTTCTATCAGACCATTCTGCTCACACTTGTGTCAAAACGGAAACTGTTGTAATATTTTATTTCACTGCCTTTTGCTGCTTTTTAAAAACCACAAAAGTACATACCATAAGAAAATCAGCAATGGTTTTCAATGCTGTCATATCATCGAGTTATCATATTTTGTTTAGCTGAGAAAGCTGTGTTAGAGCTAGTTCGGAAAATATATATAAACTACCTGCATTGGCAACCTAATACTTTCAACTAATTTAAGTGGATCAAATGCTTATTCAAAGACTAATAATACAAAATGTACAAATGTATTATGCTAAACGAGTCCGTGACCGTAACTACCTACCTACTTTGCATCGATTAAGAGTGAAAGGCCCTACAATTTAGACCCATAATGTACCGTTCGCAAATATTTCTTCGAAACTGTCTACAAAAAATAAAAGCAAAAGGGACATTAAGACAAAGGTTTTTTCGGTGTGGTACATTTTGAGAAAGGGTCATTTTGAGAAAGTGTCATTTTGAGAAAGGGTCATTTTGGGAAAATACATTTTAAGAAAGAGGGACATTAGGTATGTGAAAGGAAAATTATGGGAAAGGGACATTTCTGTGTTAAAGGTTATTTTTTTAATTTTTCAACGTTCTGCTAATTAAACTTTTCTCCATCTTGTACAAACCGTCCCTCTAAATCAATTATTACTTATAAAATAATAATTAATACAAAATGTATTTGTGTTTTGCCTAGCAAAAACTGATTTTAGGACAGACGTCTTAATATGGCTTTTAGTTTGGATAGCAAATCTTTTTTGCATTAGTGCGACTGTTTAAGTCGAACAACTATCCCTTAATGATTTAATTCAGTTTACAAATAATGAGAATTGAGTGAAAAGAGAGTTTTATGGTTTATCTCATTGATTCCCAAAGTGGTCCAGGTGGACCCCCAGGGGTCTACGCAAGCCCGACAGGGGTCTACGCTTGCGTGGAAAAAAAATGGGGGTCCACAACTCGTTAACGGGGGTTTATAAAATGTATTAGGTGACCCGACTTGACTTCTCAAAGTAGCAAAAGAGGGTATCAATCATTTTGGCTGCAGGCACAAATACCTGAAAAGTATCCAGGACTGTGGGGAATTGTGCAAAAAATTCTAATAGCGTTTCCTTCGTCATATCTTGTCGAACGCAGTTTTAGTGCCGTAACAAACTTGTTGACAAAAAAACGGAGCAGATAAAATATTACAGAGCGAGGAGATTTACGGTTATACTTAGCTAAACTCAAGCCAAATATTGATAATTTGCTGTCAATTCACCAAGCACATCCCTCCCATTAAAATTATAACTTTTATCAGATTACAATGGTATAATTTTGGTAAATTTTGATTATATTGCGACTGTTTTAAAAATAATAATCATAATTAGTTTTGATGTTAAATTTTAATTCTACTAAGACTGTTATAACAACATAATTAACAGTGTAGTAATTTTTGTGTTTGAATAAATAGCTACAAAACAAGAAAATATTTATTTTTACTTTTTACCACTCCGAAGTGGAAGCTTATTGGTTTCTTGTACTGTGAGTCAATCTTAGAATACAAAAAAGTAAAGTAGGAATCCAACTGTTGGATGAAGACGCTTTTTAGACTGGCCTTGAAACTTAGCTTAAATGACAATAATCACAGCATAATCAAAGCAATATAAATTCTCACCTTTTTTTCGAAAACTTTTAACTCATAGTTGATTGAGAAATAGCCACAACACAGATTTACAAAGACATATACTTTTTTCGGGTTTTGGAATTAAGTTAGTAGATGTAATAGCTGCAGGGGGTCCACTAGATCCAGCAAAATGTTTAAAGTGGTCTATGAGAAAAAAAAGTATGGGAACCTCTGGTTTATCTGAAACCTTAATTAATACTGAATAGGTTTAAGATGATTTAACTACGATTTGTATAATCTTTATTTTCTCAAAAAGCGGTATTGGAATACTATATAGCCTTTAAGAAATATGTGACTATATGAAATCGTTTTTAACCGACGAAAAAACAAAAAGGAGGAGGTTCTCAATTCTTCGCGTATATATATATATATATATATATATATATAGATATATCTTCTCGGCAAATGTTGATTATTCGGGTTGTAGCATCAGTTAATTGTTGATCCGTTGGCAATTGTTGATCCCGACAGCTTTTGTTGATCTAATTTATGACCCTGCATACAAATGTGGCTCCGTTCGGATCAACAATCGCTGTCCCTTTAAGAGCACAAATACGATCAATTCATAACATTCTTTATACAAATCCGCTCCATCAAATGTTGATCTGATTCAAATGTACCAATCAGAGGCCACCATTCTTATGATTGGTGGTTTTCTTAAGTGCGTTGTTGCCACTTTGTTTCTTTGCTTTGTACAACGTCACAACACGTGTATGAATGAACGTCAATAACTATAGAGGAGAATTTCAATTTTGGCCAGGACTATGTAAGAGTATTCCAAATAAAAATAAGTATATTTTTTGTAGAGGTCAGAAACAAATATATTTTTTAACCACCGAACGAAAAATTCAGAGGGGTGTTATAATTTTAACGTGTGTATCTGTCTGTCTGTGTATCTGTCTGTGGCATCGTAGAGCCCAAACGGCTGAACCGATTTTCGTTTAGGTTTTTTTGTATCATAGATAATTTCAGGCCGAGTATTCTTAGCCATGTCTGGTGAAGATCTGATCAGCGGTTTGAAGATGATCAGCTCTTGAATAATGGATGAGAGGATCTAACTAGCTTCCCTATGTCCGATCGATTTGAAATTTGGTACCATGTTACATCTATGATATAGAAAGTATTTGGTAAGGTAACCATGACCTGATCTGCCGTTTGAAGATGATCAGCTCTTGAATAATGGATGAGAGGATCTAACTAGCTTCCTTATGTCCGATCGAGTTGAAATTTGGTACCATGTTACATCTATGATATTGAAAGTATATGTTAAGGTAACCATGACCTGATCTGCCGTTTGAAGATGATCAGCTCTAGAATAATGGATAAGAGGAACTAACTAGCTTCCTTATGTCCGATCGAGTTGAAATTTGGTACCATGTTACATCTATGATATAGAAAGTATTTGGTAAGGTAACCATGACCTGATCTGCCGTTTGAAGATGATCAGCTCTTGAATAATGGATGAGAGGATCTAACTAGTATCCTTATGTCCGATCGAGTTGAAATTTGGTACCATGTTACATCTATGATATAGAAAGTATTTTGTAAGGTAACCATGACCTGGTCTGCCGTTTGAAGATGATCAGCTCTTGAATAATGGATGAGAGGATCTAACTAGCTTCATTATGTCCGATCGATTTGAAATTTGGTACCATGTTACATCTATGATATAGAAAGTATATGGTAAGGTTATCATTACCTAATCAGCCGTTTGAAGATGATCAGCTATTGAATAATGGATGAGAGGATCTAACTAGCTTCCTTACGTCCGATCGAGTTGAAATTTGGTACCATGTTACATCTTTGATATTGAAAGTATATTTTAAGGTAACCATGACCTGCTCTGCCGTTTGATGATGATCAGCTCTTAAAAAATGGATGAGAGGATCTAACTAGCTTCCTTATGTCCGATCGATTTGAAATTTAGTACCATGTTACATCTATGATATAGGAAGTATATGGTGAGGTAACCATTACCTGATCCGCCGTTTGAAGATGATCAGCTCTTGAATGATGGATGAGAGGATCTAACTAGCTTCCTTATGTCCTATCAATTAAAAATTCGGTACAGTGTTACTTCAATGATATTGAAAGTATATGTTAAGGTAACCATGATATTTTTAAGATGATTAGCTCTCGTTCTACTTAAGTTGATGAGGGGTCTGACTTGGTCGTGGGTTTTTAAATTTTTAAATTTGAGTTATTATTAAAACTTATTAGGTAGATTGTAAAAAATAATATTTTTATAAAGCAATATTTTTCATGCGTTTATGACAAATCTATACATATAATAAAATAGTGAATTCGCGTGTCTGAACATCCATACTAATATTATAAATGCGAAAGTAACTGTCTGTCTGTCTCTCTTTCACGCCTAAACAGCAGAACGGATTTTGATGAAAAATGGTATGGAAGAACATAGGCTACTTTTTACCGCGGGAAAACTTCTCATTCCCATTTTCCGCGGGAAAATTACAGCTGATAGTTAACGCGATACGTACACATACAAATTAACACAAACACTCTAAAAGTCTACGGTCTGCGACCTGCTGTCTGTGTTCTGTGGTCTGCAGTCCACGGTCTGCGGTCTGCGGTCTACGGTATGTGGTCCACAGTCTGCGTTCTGTGGTCTTTGGTCTGCGGTCTCCGGTCTACGCTCCAGTCTACGGTTTGCGGTCTGCGTTCTACGGTCTGCGGTCTCTGGTCTACGCTGCAGTCTACGGTCTGCGTTCTACGTTCTGCAATCTCCGGTCTACGCTCCGGTCTACGATCTACGTTCTGTAGTCTGCGTTCTACAGTCTCCGGTCCACGGTTTGCGGTCTATGGTCTACGTTCTGCAGTCTCTGGTCCACGGTCTATGCTCCGGCCTACGGTCTACGGTCTGCGTTCTGCAGTCTACGGTCTACGGCTTACGGTCTGCGTTCTGCAGTTTCCGGTCTACGGTCTACGCTCCGGTCAACGGTCTGCGGTCAGCGTTCTGCGGTCTCCGGTCTACGGTCTATAGTCTACAGTCCTAAGTATATAAAGTCTATAGTCTACAGTCAAAATATTTTGTTTCCAAGTAAAGGATGTCACATACCTGCGCGGGCATCTCGCGGGCAGTGACAGTCGGTCTGTCATATAGTATGGAACTGCCCGCGACCATCGATAAGCCGATCTTACAGTTCCATATATTCTGACAGGCCACTGTCACTGCCCGCGAGCTGCCCGCGCAGGTATGTGACACCCTTAAGGAGTAGCCCACATCTGCGCGATCTGTGACAGCGATCTTTGACAGATCTGTCAGAATGTATGTATTAGTAATTATTTCATCTGGTATCGTGTCAAAAAGGATTCAGAGTTTCAGAGGATTTACTGGGCAAACCTAAACCTAACCTCAAAACTAGAGGTAATTTATCTGTGAACGGACTGTACATTTTTTGTTTTGTCCTTTCTGTCAGAAAAATCGGATCTCTCTTTCGCACTCGTGAGTGGAAGAGAGGCAGCGAACTCTTCTATCTCTCTTCCACTCACGAGTGCGAAAGAGAGATCCGATTTTTCTGACAGAAATTTCTGACCGTGTACGGCCGCGCTAAGGCGGCGCCCACGTCTAGCTAGGATACGAATACATCTCTCTCACTCACTCCAGTGAGAGAGATGAGTAACCATTATAACAACTTTCACATATTGTTTATAAATTTATTTGACTATCAAAATTTAAAAATCAACAAAACATCAAAACTCAAAAAAGATACATCATTATTATATACGGTGCAATTTTATTAGTGGTGGATCCGTTAAGGGTGTGTTCTGTCAATGAAACTGAACACCTTTCCCCAAGGAACATAGGTCGAAATATGAAAAAAAAATGTGGACACCCCGCTCCCGTAGAAGATGCCTCTGTCAGCTGTTAATTTTTGTGTAGAGGTCCAATTTTTTTTTCATATTTCGACTAATGTTCGTTTGGGAAAGTTGTTCAGTTTAATTGACAGAACACATCCTTAACTGATCCGTCACAAATAAAATTGCACCCTAAATTTACAAATTTAATAACTCAAATTTAAAAATTTAAAAACCCCCGACCCAGTCAGACCCCTCATCAACTTAAGTAAAACTAGAGCTAATCATCTTAAAAATATCATGGTTACCGTAACATATACTTTCAATATCATTGAAGTAACACTGTACCAAATTTTTAATTGATAGGACAAATGGAAGGTAGTTAGTAGTAGTTAATTATTCAAGAGCTGATCATCTTCAAACGGCAGATCAGGTCATGGTTACCTTAAAATATACTTTCAATATCATAGATGTAACATGGTACCAAATTTCAACTCGAACGGACATAAGGAAGCTAGTTAGATCCTCTCATCCATTATTCAAGAGCTGATCATCTTCAAACGGCTGATCAGGTAATGGTTATCTTACCATATACTTTCTATATCATAGATGTAACATGGTACCAAATTTCAAATCGATCGGACATAAGGAAGCTAGTTAGATCCTCTCATCCATTATTCAAAAGCTGATCATCTTCAAACGGCAGATCAGGTCATGGTTACTATAACATATACTTTCAATATCATAGCTGTAACATAGTACCAAATTTCAACTCGATCTGACCTAAGGAAGCTAGTAAGATCCTCTCATCCATTATTCAAGAGTTGATCATCTTCAAACGGCTGATCAGGTAATGGTTACCTTACCAACCATATACTTTCTATATCATAGATGTAACATGGTACCAAATTTCAAATCGATCCGACATAAGGAAGCTAGTTAGATCCTCTCATCCATTATTCAAGAGCTGATCATCTTCAAACGGCAGATCAGGTCATGGTTGCCTTACCAAATACTTTCTATAACATAGATGTAACATGGTACCAAATTTCAACTCGATCGGACATAAGGAAGCTAGTTAGATCCTCTCATCCATTATTCAAGAGCTGATCATCTTCAAACGGCAGATCAGGTCATGGTTACCTAACCAAATACTTTCTATAACATAGATGTAACATGGTACCAAATTTCAAATCGATCGGACATAAGGAAGCTAGTTAGATCCTCTCATCCATTATTCAAGAGCTGATCATCTTTAAACGGCAGATCAGGTCATGGTTACCTTACCAAATACTTTCTATATCATAGATGTAACATGGTACCAAATTTCAACTCGATCGGACATAAGGAAGCTAGTTAGATCCTCTCATCCATTATTCAAGAGCTGATCATCTTCAAACCGCTGATCAGATCTTCATCAGACATGGCTCAGAACACTCGCCCTGAAATTATCTATGATACAAAAAATCTAAACGAAAATCGGTTCAGCCGTTTGGGCTCTACGATGCCACAGACAGATACACAGACAGACAGACAGACACACGTTAAAATTATAACACCCCTCTCTGAATTTTTCGTTCGGGGGTTAAAAATTTACTTGTACTTAAGAATGATCAGCCACAGTTCAGGTTATACCCTGCCTAGCACTCTAATCCCTTGCAATACAGTTTATTTTACTTTTAAATAGGGTAACCTGATCTGTGGCCGACTGTTCCTTAGTTTTACAAACATTGTAGTTACAAATAAGTAATTTTGCCTGCCCTCTTGATTTGAGCTTCGAACGAACACCACATTCTAACTGAGACAGACGAGCGCCCCCGCCCGAGCGAAGCGCACACAATAATCGTGGGCACAGTATCTATTTCGCTTTACTTGAACATCTGTCTCACTTGTGCAACGTTGCCGTTCTGCAGTATCGGTTTAAAAGTTCACGGCAAATGTTGCTCATAAATGATTTATATAGATCAACAACCCAAGTAGCACTGAAGAATTTAGTTTAAATCGCATATATCTTAATAGTGCCTGTATTGTGATTTAACTAAATAAAAAACGATTTCATAGAGTCACATATTTCTTAAAGGCTATATAGTATTCCAATACCGCTTTTTGAGAAAATAAAGATTATACAAATCGTAGTTAAATCATCTTAAACCTATTCAGTATTAATTAAGGTTTCATAAAAATCCCTTTTCACTCAACTCTCATTATTTGTAAACTGAATTAAATCATTAAGGGATAGTTGTTCGACTTATACAGTCGCACTAATGCAAAAAAGATTTGCTATCCAAACTAAAAGCCATATTAAGACAGACTCCTTAAATCAGTTTTTGCTAGGCAAAACACAAATAAATTTTGTATTAATTATTATTTTATAAGTAACTAGAGGCTGCCCCGCGGTTTTTCCCGCGCAGATTTTCCATAAACAAAAAAATCCCGTTTTTTCCCGTTCCCGTGGGAATTTCGGGAAATCCCTTCTTAGTGCTCACCTACACTCCCCTGGGAACCCACGTGCCAAATTTCAGCTTTCTACGCACAGTAGTTTCGGCTCTGCGTTGTCTGTCAGTCAGTCAGTCAGTCAGTAACGACGAGTTTTATATATATTGATAATTGATTTAGAGGGACGGTTTGTACAAGATGGAGAAAAATTAAATTAGCAAAGACGTTGAAAAATTAAAAAAATAACCTTTAACACATGACAAAAAGAAAAATGAAGAAATGTCCCTTTCCCATAATTTTCCTTTCACATAATGTCCCTTTCTAAAAATGTATTTTCCTAAAATTACCCTTTCTCAAAATGTACCATATCGAAAAACTTTTGTCGTAATGTCCCTTTTGCTTTTATTTTTTATAGACAGTTTCGAAGAAATATTTGCGAACGGTGCATTATGGGTCTAAATTGTAGGGCCTTTCACTCTTAATCGATGCAAAGTAGGTATGCTTTGGCTTTATATGCAATCTCTGCTGTTGTTTAAATGCACTTTATTGCTAACACACCAAAAAAAAACATAATAACTTTTTTTGAAAACCATAACATTTTAAAGAATTCTCAAAACGTCCTTTTCGCAAAATGAACCTTTCGAAAAATGACCATTTCACCACTTCTATTAGTTGTGGCTTCTAAACGTGACCACTTGTAGCTCAAGTTTACATGTACAGTGGCGGACACGGTCGGCGTAACACTTCCGGTTTTTCTGTATTGCAAAAGAGCTCTTGTTCTTTGGTAATACAGACTAGGGCTGACGAAACCATAGACAAATCTTTTACGGCCTCCTAGTCCGCCACTGTACAAAAGGGACACTATTAAAAAAAGTCATTTTGCGAAAGGAACTAGGTATAAGCGGAAGTGATGAATACTTACAAAAGCTTGAATTGGAAAGTATCCTTTTAAATTCTGCCATATAGCCATATCCAAGTCACGTCACTTCCTACCCGAATCGCCAACATGCCAGCCACAAACATAGATCATATTAATTCGTTTGAACAGTTTGAACAACCTTGTACTGCATTCTGATAAACACAATTGTACATAAACATCTAATTTATGTGTCTAATATATTGCATACGTCTATCACTTTCAACACTTACACTTGGTATTAGAAAAACTAACTCTGTTGCAAAACAAAGAAATCTAGATTAAAGAAATCAAAGTAAAGGATCAAATTAATCAGAATAGTATTCATGAAATCAATCGGAAGTATCACTTAAATCGTTGAGGATTTACTTAATCAAACTAAAGGATCAATTAATACTGTGTGATTAAAATGTTACTTACGTTTGATTTAGTAAAACGATTAAGTATTAAGTGAGATTTGAGGAAATAGTTTTTGAGTAAAACATTTCTAAAATAGCATTATTTCAAATCGAACTTATTAATCTTTGATTTAATTGATACTCAACTACCCTTTTGAATCCTTACTTTTCTAAATTCAGATTTCGTCAAGTAAAACAAGATTATACGCCATTTTGAACTTTTAGAAAACAAAACAACAAAACAAAATCGAAGTGATATCGTGAAAAAAGTGTGGATTTCAGTTAAATGTTACTAGTGTAATAGTTTTTACTGAAGAAATAAGTGATATGTGATGAGAAAAGGTAATATTAATAACATAAATGATAACTTTATTTTTATTCCATATACAATTATTCTTTATTTTATTGTTATTTCAAGCTATTTCGATGGCCCGTTTGTTTTATGGCTCTTTCTATCGATTTTACACGATAAATGATCATGCGTTTAAGATTTTTAATGCTTACGACGAAATCAAACAGATTTCTAATAGTCATATTTACTTATAGTTTACAAATTCTTAACACTAAGTAAAGTTCTTGTGTTGTAGCATAAAATGTTCACCATTATTTTCTTTATTATGATTACTTAAAAATGAAAACGTTTTAAATTTTTCTTCGCTTAGCAAAAATTGCATTAGTGAAATAGATTATAAAACAGTTTTAATTTTGCTTTTAAATATATTTTGCTGCCTTAACTTAAACTTCAAGATATCGCGAAACCTTAGTTAAGGAATCTGGAAAACCCTATTAAATCCCAATTGCTTAAGTAAGGTTAAAGTATGATTTAGCAGTAGTATTAACTACCCCTTCATATTCTCCTAAATACCGTGCCCACTTTTTCTTAACTGACCCTCCAAGCAAGTCTTAGAGATGTCTTGAGGGACATAATAGTTTTGGCCAAGGCAATAGCTGGAATTAGCCATATTGCCTTCAAGAAATCTTCAATACTCAGTTAAATCAATCGGTTGCTACTTGGGAAAGCATTATTCTCTTGTAAAAAAAAAGCCGTTTCAGGATCAACAACTGCCGTGCCAGTTGGTGTCAAGGTAGCGACTTTTCTGTAGGCTTGGGTAGTGCGTTACAAGTCGGTGAATAAATGTAAATCGAAAATAAAACGATACCCGCAATAGTTCCCTAGTAAACTGCGGACAAAGGTGGATCAACAATTATTGCGTATTTCAGCCTGATCAACAACGGCCGAAGGGAGGACAATATATATATATATATATTTTTTTATGTATGATCACGCTTAACTTTTTACTGTGTGGACCGATTTTAATAATTCTTTTTTTAATCGACAGGGTATACCTTGAAGTTGGTCCCATAAAATGGAAATAAAATTCTCACCCTAAGGGTGGGAAAATAGGGGTGACTTTTTGGTCGGCGGGTCGATTTATCTACTCACAGGTTGCATTTCCATGTTACATTATAACTTTTGATACCTACCTACAATATCTTTGGAAATGAAATAAAATAAGCCGAAAGACGTCCACTGCTGGACATAGGCCTCCCTCACAAATCGCCTCACCGACCGGTCGTGATCGAACCTCATCCTGTTAGTCCCTCAACCTTCACCAGGTTGTGTGGCCGCCTTGTGGGGTGCGACCACCCTGTGAAGGGTGATTAGCTGGGGTCAAAAAAATTAGCCCAAAAAAACTGAAAAGCAAAAAATAAAAACTTTTTATAAAAAAATTAAACCGCCGAAAAAACTGAAAAGCATTAAATAATAGGGAAACATTTTCTATTAGGCCTTAATTTACTCATTTCTTAAAGTAATTTTGGATTACCAAGAAATTTTAACTCGGCGCCACACCACACAAGCAAATTCATTATCTATGTAAAGCGCGATGCGCAGCGGCATACGTTTTTCGGTTATTTCTTTGAATTTCAGGTAATTTAGTGATCTTTATTCGTTGATTCTGTGGCACCGACTTTTATTTAGTTAAATCACAATACAAGCACTGTTAAGATATATGCGATTTAAACAAAATTCTTCAATGCTACTTGGGAGTCAGTCAGTCAGTCAGTCAGTCAGTCAGTAACGGAAGAGTTTTATATATATTGATTACTTTTCCTGAGTTTATTGGTTTTTTGATATATTTTAGGCCGAAACGTACAAGAGTGGCCACCCGTTACCAAAAAAAAGCCTATTGTCCAGCAGTAGACGTAAAATTATATGAAGTAATGAGAGAAAAAAAGTAGAATGAGAAGACTGAAAGCTAAGGAAAACCGAGACAAAGTAACTGTGCGTAGAATGCCTCAAAAAGCAAAGATATAAAAGAAATTGTAAGATTAAAAAGATTAAGGGATCGCAATTTTTGATGTTTTAGCAATATATAGGTAATTTTGAAAAATAATTGTAAATGTTAATGTAAAAAAACTTGAATTAAACTAAATAAAGGAATGAAAAAACATATTTTTTTGTTGATTTGTTACTCGTCCCGACCGTCACATTTATTTGTCCCGACCGTCACACTCATCAAATCAGAACTTTGTTAGAAAAAAAACATTTTCGTTAATCCAAATCTGTCCATAGTGAGAGCTTCACTATTAATAAATGTGCATAGAATGATTCGTAGTCATATCATTGAAAGTTTCTTACGAACTTTAAAATGTTTGTGTAAATCTGGAGTAGACAAGAAAGTAAGGGTCCCGACCGTCACAATTTTCAAGGCCTTTGTTTTCATAGTAAATTATTAAGTACATGCTTGAAATTTAGGGATGTTAGAGTTTAATGATTTAAGTTTATGTCGAAATCGCATTTTTATATGGTGCTCTTAAATAACTGAAATAAATACAGAAGTACTCAGAAAAAGGAGTAAAATGTCCCGACCGTCACACTTGGAATGCCCCTTTTCCATACATTGGTTCGATCAGCTGACAGGGTCAATGTACGGGACGGCCGATTTTTGTTTTGAGATTTCGACCCATATGTTGCTTTGGGAAAGTTGTTAGGTATGGTGAGCAGAATCCCTCCTTTGATTTATTACCGCCTTGTCAGAAACACCTTTATATAACATGGGCTAGCTTGTTCAAGTTTCAAGCTATAATTCCCTCGGGAATAAACTCTTGAAACCTTGACACTACGCTCGGATTTTAACTTTTGCGCCCCTAAAATAATAGATCGCTGTACTTATGTTATAATAATAAATCTGCTCAGAAACAATACAGCACATTACAGGGGCATGCAAAATGATTGTCCAAACTGCATATAAACATAGGCATGACCAAGTCGCAAATATCATCCATCAAAAACTAGCGCAACAATATCAACTCATCACTGAACCACCTGTCCCGTACTACAAATATAAACCTAATACAATTTTAGAAAATTCTACATACAAACTATACTATGACCGAGCAATTCTGACAGACAAAACAACGCACTTTAATAGACCAGACATTGTTGTAATAGATAAAATTACCAAATCGGCACAAATAATAGACATTGCTATACCCAACACACATAACTTACAAACTACTATATCCGAAAAAATACACAAATACCTTGATTAAAAAGATGAAATTACTAGAATGTGGAAGCTAAGGAAAGTAAACATAGTCCCAATTGTTCTCTCTACTACAGGAGTTATTCCAAAACATTTGCATGCATCAATCAAGACACTAGACTTACACCCCAAGACATACATAACCTTGCAGAAAGCAGTCATACTCAACACATGCAGAATTGTTAGGAAATTTTTGCAAAAAGAAGATGATACCTCACCAACCATAACAGTAAACACTACTACAACTCTAGCACTAAACCCAAATGCGAATAACACACACACTTGCGACAATACTTTGAATACTTCAAATAATTTTAGTATAGTATAGGTTAATCAATCCATTGATTCACACTTGGCTTAGGCCCGTGCGTTTCGATATTACCGGTTATGTGTCAACAATAACCGTGAGAAAAAACAGAGTAAAAAATAATAATAATAATAAATTTCTTTATTCAGATAACAAAGATCCATTTCTCTATAACTAAAATAATCCTATTCTAAACTATTTACAAGTTTTGCACACACTGGCATGCTTGACCGCCCAGTGCTTAAAAATTGGACAGTCAAACCTGCCAGCAATAGTGCGAAGGATGATGCTGCTCTGGCGTTTATTCGGCGAGATATGGAGGCGA
This sequence comes from Euspilapteryx auroguttella, assembly GCA_951802225.1. Classification (NCBI taxonomy): domain Eukaryota; kingdom Metazoa; phylum Arthropoda; class Insecta; order Lepidoptera; family Gracillariidae; genus Euspilapteryx; species Euspilapteryx auroguttella. The sequence goes on along the minus strand of OX637642.1, from coordinate 7,051,437 downwards.
TCCTTTTACGCATAATAGCGTAAAAGTCGTCTGTATGCATTTCCGCGAACATTGCCGACGCACTACAAAACCGTGAACGCCCCAGCAGCATCCTCATTATTTATTATTATATTGTACTCGCAAAGCGTTGAGAGTCTTCAGCGTGTATTTGACCCACAGGCTGCATGTGTAAAAAGTTTGACAGTACGCCTTGAATAGGCTTATCATACACTGTACTGAAACTTTGCAAACCTGCGGGCCAACATATTGCCTCTGACTGCCAACGCTCTGCGCTCTCTCTCCATGTCATGGTCATCACTCTGGTCCTCAGATACAATGTGCCCTAGGTACTTAAATTGGGCAACCCGTCTCAGTTCGTTCCCATTAAGGTAAACTGGTGGAACATGCTGTGGCGGTTTTGCACCCGATTTAAATACCACCAACTCACTTTTTTTGTGTTATATCTGAGGCCATGATCAGAAGCATAGCTCTCGCAAGCGTCAATCATTTTTCGTAACGCGCTGACCGATGGGCCAAGCAGCACCATATCATCAGCATAGCTAATGTTATTAATTCTCACACCATCTATGGAGCATCCTACATGCATGCTGCTTAACCCTTCGATCAGACCGTTGATGTAGATATTGAAGAGAGTCGGAGAGGACAACCCCCCCTGCCTTACCCCACACTCCAGCCTGTAGGTATCTGACAGACATGAACCCCATCTAATATTGTTCGTTTGATTAGCGTACCAGTATTTTAGTATGCCTGATACCTCTGGGGCAACCCCCAAGTCGTCAACCTTCCTTCAGAGCAAATCGTACGCCACCAAGTCAAACGCCTTCGACAGATCTAGAAAGCACGCATATATTGGCGTTTTTCGATCTGTATAGTAACGTACGACGTGCTTAAGGCATAGTATCGCAGTTTCAGTTGAACGACCCGGACGAAAACCAAACTGGGCGTCCTAAAGCTTGGCACGCTCACACAACCTAACATTCAACAATCCATCTAAAACTTTCGCAAAAGTAAGCCAAAGATATAGGCCTATAGTTATTTTTATCTGCTATGTCTCCAGTTCTATTCTTAACAATAGGCACTACAATCGTTTTAGCCAGATCACTGGGAATGTATTCATGGCCAAGACACAACGTATAAAACATGGATAATACCCGAGGAAGATGTGGCGACCGCCACTGCTATTATATTTATTTATAATATTCTTATACACAATATTTATCATATCTATCTATCTATCTAAGTATTTTACGTATATATCTCGGTTTCCATTGACACTGCCTACCTCAGTGCAATGGAAGCGTGAGCTCCATTTTCTTAGGAAACTTAGAAGATAACAATGTGCAGTCGCCATGGCAACGTAGCCAGCGGCCATAGCTTTCGGTGCAGCGCCGCGCAGCTCCGCATGCGCGTCGAGCTACTCTGCGCCGAGATTGCAGCGCAGCGACAAACATTCTCTTCTCGCCTACCTCTGCTAGACTAAAGTCGCAATTCAGTTTTATATTTCGTTTATTAATTTCATTCAGTTTTTGTGTTTGTATAAAGTTTTCTTTCCGCCTTCTATCGTAAATATTGTGTGTGGAGATTTTCAGCTGTACTTTTCCCTATCGTGTAAATATAATTCTTCTGTACATAATTCATCGTGTATATATTCATTAACCGTGGGAGAACACAGCAGCCTCATCATCCACACCCCCAAAAAGATGTTTGCCGGCGTACTGCATGTGTTTGTAGGATGCAAAGGGAGACCGGCCAATCCCTCCCAATGTAAATGTAAAATGTCTACTTTGTAAATTCTATTTATAATGTTACTTGCGTCAGAAACTTTGATGGCGCGATGTAGGATTTGCTTCGGTTCTAAAGTTGTAGCGTTAGATGGCGTTAGTGTGCGCTACAGTACTCCCTAGTGACAGCGATACCATGTAAGCGGACGGCGATGCTGTGCGGTATGTGCTGCTGTTGCATGTTGCTAGGTGTTGCAGGGCTTGTTGAATGTCTTTTAGTTGTCTTTCCGTCTTGCTGGTGCGCTGTGCCGCGTTAACCGTGCGCGGGTGCGGCGCAGTGCAGTTGTTTGTCGAGTGAGATACCTTGTAGACTGTGCCTGACGGGGCGGACGTGCCAGTGTTCCGTGTGCAGGTCGTAGCTGGGGTAGTCTCTGTAGTACTGAGTAGACTCTGACGTCGGTTTAGGCGGGGCTAAGGTTGTCGGCATCCTTAGGAGGCGGCGTCGTGACGGTAGGAGGCGGCGTCGTGACGGTAGGAGGCGGCGTCGTGACGGTAGGGGCGGCGTCGTGACGGAGGCGCCGTCATGATGTTGGGCTGCAGCGTTGTGACGGCCACGACTTGAAGATGAGGTGGTTTGGAGTCTGACTTACTGAGGTCTGGTGAGAAGCGGTCCAGTAGCTGAGTGGTGAGGTGCGTAGTCGGCAGTCCTCGTGGTGCTCGTCGGTGCCTCGCCAGTGAGTCGGCGAGGTGCTTGGAGTCCTCCAAACAACAGTAGAAGGCAGCGTTGTCCAATCTTGGGGTCACCAATGTAGGATGCAAAGAGAGACCGGCCAATCCCTCCCAATGCATCTACTTTGTAAATTCTATTTATGCTACTTGCGTCAGAAACTTTGATGGCGCGATGTAGGATTTGCTTCGGTTCTAAAGTTGTAGCGCTAGGTGGCGTTAGTGTGCGCTACATGTTCAATGCTAAGGCTGTCATGTCCCGGTGATTTACCCCTGGTCATATTTTTAATAGCTGATGCAACTTGCTTTGCCGAGAACCGAACTTGCAATTGACCAGAGTTCATTCCAGCCTTAACATTAATCACCCGCTTTGATGATGGTCGCCGGCAAAGTTTCCGGTTCCACCTTGAAATGATCCTTAAATAGGTTAGCTATATCCTTCATTTCGGACTTCCCACCCACTTCGTTAGATAAACTAGATTTTATATTTAGGCGCTGTGTCGACTGCCAAAACTTCACAAAATTATTCTTAGAACGATATTCCGTCAAGATGTCCATTTTAATCTGTTCCTGGTGATTTTTGCACCACTTTAACTTAGACTTAAATATTTTCTTACTTGCTAACATATCTTCATAAACATGCCCGGCAGCAGGCTTGCCACAAGAAATCCACTGATTCAAAAAAACTTTCGCTTTTGTGTAGGATTCACGAACATATTTATTTCAGCCTGCTACTTTTTTCTTTCTGCCACTATTCACCGCCCTGGTGAGTTTCTATGGCAGCCCACTGCAGAATGGAAATAATTTCTCGATACATTTCATCAAGCGCAGATCTATGTTCAACATCATGACAAAATTTATCAGCGCATTGTTGAAATAATTGCGGAAAATGTAGTTCTTTAAGCCTATCACTAGAGGTTGGAAACCGCCGATAAATAAAACGAAAATGGTAATTTTATAATCTAATTCGGCATTTGTTTTTGATCGTAGTTGATTGGTACTTACATGCAACCGATATTTTTTTACATATTACGTAATAGGTAAACTGTACCAGCATGCGTTGGACTATACAGTGATAATTACGAACCCAATACAGTCGGACAATTACTTTTTGGTTGTTGTAGTATGGTTGTAGTTATTGTGGGTAGCCACTTACATCGTCTTTCATGAAGATCTGATCAGCGGTTTGAAGATGATCAGCACTTGAATAATGGATGAGAGGATCTAACTAGCTTCCTTATGTCCGATCGATTTGAAATTTGGTACCATGTTACATCTATGATATAGAAAGTATTTGTTAAGGTAACCATGACCTGATCTTCCGTTTGAAGATGATCAGCTCTTGAAAAATGGATGAGAGGATCTAACTAGCTTCCTTTTGTCTGATCGATTTGAAATTTGGTACCATGTTACATCTATGATATAGAAAGTATTTGTTAAGGTAACCATGACCTGATCTTCCGTTTGAAGATGATCAGCTCTTGAATAATGAATGAGAGGATCTAACTAGCTTCCTTATGTCCGATCGATTTGAAATTTGGTAACATGTTACATCTATGATATAGAAAGTATTTGTTAAGGTAACCATGACCTGATCTTCCGTTTGAAGATGATCAGCTCTTGAATAAAGGATGAGAGGATCTAACTAGCTTCCTTATGTCCGATCGATTTGAAATTTGGTACCATGTTACATCTATGATATAGAAAGTATTTGTTAAGGTAACCATGACCTGATCTTCCGTTTGAAGATGATCAGCTCTTGAATAAAGGATGAGAGGATCTAACTAGCTTCCTTATGTCCGATCGATTTGAAATTTGGTAACATGTTACATCTATGATATAGATATGATTATGATATGATATGATATATTATATGATATAGATAAGTTGATGAGGGGTCTGACTGGGTCGGGGGTTTTAAAATTTTTAAATTTGAGTTATTTCAGGGAGAAATTAAATAAAAATTATTTAGTCCACATGCAAAGTGGCGCCCCCATTATTTTCTATCTAGTTATCTGTGCCAAGCTGTACTTGGGTCATTCTTCAGGACACGTTTTTTAGGCGGCATCGCAAAAAAAAAAATAGAATTCGTTGTGTAAGAATGCAATATTTTTTTTCAGGCAATGTTTTCATCCTCCTTTAGCTGGTACATCACTGATTTTCAATGAATTCAAGTATTTAATGCCATTAAAAAAATTACGAACCCCCGTTCTTCCATTTGCGTGGTGTGTCCCTAACCCAGATTTGGCAACTTAGATAATTTTTACTATTAAACTAATAGATTCTAAATTCCAAAAAAAATAACGCGAAGTCCTACATTGTTGACAATGCGATAAAAAATGTTGAATTGATTATATAAGTTTAACTTTTTCAGAAAAAAAAATATTTGTACTTGTCCTGGGGTTGCTTCTGATTTGCGTGGATCAGCGTTCAATCACTCGTACGTACCTTGTTTCGCGACCCTGTCTTATGTCATCCTAATACAAGTTATATCTAGCCACTCTCTAGCGGTCTAGCTAAGTGTGATGTATGATGAGCTATTAAGCTTCAGAAAAATGAAGGCAAAGACAACGTTGCGTGGGTTTGGTTTCTGAAATCTTTCATTTGCGTGGTTCGATTTCCAGCGATATTTATAGACTTATTCATTTAATTTAATATTGTAGCAAACATACATACGGTAACATACATTTTATTTAACTTACAGTTTATTTAATCAATAGGTTTGATAAAAAAAAAATCATAAAGGTTTTATTCTGATTTTCGTGGTTGTGATTTGCGTGGTTTACGTGGCAATTTTGACCATGCAAATCAAGTGTTTGGTCGGGCAATTGATATTATTTAAATTTTTACTATAGTTTTAGATACCTACTTATCATTACTTAATAGTACCAATATTGAATGTAAGATATAAATAATAAAATCTAAGTTAAACTTAAAACATGATTATTAGTACGCAAGTATGAAAAATAATAAAAGAAATCGGCCGAGATAAATAGAAAAAAAAACCGCTATAGAAACAGATTAAAGAACTATGATGAAAAAAATTTAACGGATGATGTTAAATTTAAATTTTGAAGGACATTCCTGAAAAATAATAATAAAGTATTTTTTTATAATGTTTATCCAATTTTATACGTTTTTACCATCATGAGGAAAGCAATGGAGGACGCACAGATCGGCATCTCAATCAACCTTAGTTATGCAGATGATTAAACTCTTATAGAATCTAACGAGGAAGAGATGGCTTTCATGCTGAAGAAAGTGGAAGCAGAGAGCATCAAGCTTGGATTGAGAATAAACCACAGCAAAACCAAGATCATGGTTGTGGATAGAACCCAAGTCCTTCTCCAATCCAATGCTCTAGATAGTTATGAGAAAGTAGACGAGTTTGTATACCTAGGTTCGTTAATAACAAATGCTGGTGGTTGCACACAAGAGATTCGCCGACGTGCTGGAATGCCTAACAGTGCTATGACTAACCTCAAAAAATTGTGGAAGAATCAAGGTATAGGCCTTGGTACCAAGGTACGTTTGGTGCGGGCACTGGTATTCTCCATCTTTATGCACGGTTCAGAAACCTGGTTCATCAAGAGCGTGGACTTATCCAAAATTGATGCTTTCGAGATGTGGTTTTGGAGGAAGATGCTAAGAATCCCATGGACCGCAATGAGAACAAATGATTCCATTCTGAGCAAACTGAAAATCTCAAAACGTCTCTCATCAATCTGCCAAGAAAGGACTCTCAGATTCTTTGGGCACATAATGCGCTCACCACACCACAGCCTCGAACGTGACATAATTATGGGAAAAGTTGAAGGCAAGCGCGCTAGAGGAAGAGCCTCTACAAGCTGGTCGGATTCCAATAAACAAGCATGTGGTTCCATGCAGAGGGCAGCCCACATAACCCTTGATCGTGATATATGGAGGGAAATAATTATTGGTCACGATCCTCAGCCATGAGGGAACGACGAAGAAGAAGAAGATACGTTTTTAACTACAAAATTACTGAAGAAAAAAAAAGCTAGTCAGTCTAGCTCATAAAAAACTGTTCACATTGATACCTAAAAAATAACCATTCTAATATATTAGTACTCTGAGGTTCTAATACTCAAAATGTCGTTCGCACATACCCTGGGCCTAGTTTGTATACGTTTGAGGGTAGTTCGATATTCCAATATGAAGCAATTATTATATGAAGCAATAACTATTATAAAATCAATACAATAATTTTATTTCTGATTTACGTGGGATGTTTTGTGATTTGCGTGGCTTAAGATTTTTTAACCTTGATTATCTCAGTAAGTTTTTTAGTTATTGTGATGCCTCATCCGCTAAAAACATTAGTTTTACTTATATATTTGGACTTTGATGTCAAAACAATAAAAAAATGATATCTCAAAATTGCCACGCAAATCACAAAATAATGCGTTGCTCGAAGAAGCACCCACTTTAGGATTTCATAAAAGGTTGCTGTAGGAGGTAAGTATTATCAAAGAGGTTGGAAACCGCCGATAAATAAAACGAAAATGGTAATTTTATAATCTAATTCGGCATTTGTTTTTGATCGTAGTTGATTGGTACTTACATGCAACCGATATTTTTTTACATAATTACGTAATAGGTAAACTGTACCAGCATGCGTTGGACTATACAGTGATAATTACGAACCCAATACAGTCGGACAATTACTTTTTGGTTGTTGTAGTATGGTTGTAGTTATTGTGGGTAGCCACTTACATCGTCTTTCTTATTATGTATTAAAAATTATGTATTTTGTTATATGGTAGCCAATTCCTGTCTGTTGACACGCGCAACCCTATTATAGGAATGCCACCATTTCATATCAATTTAAATCGTGAAAGTTTAAGTATAGAATTATGAGTATTATTTACAATAGAAAACAGTCTTTATATGTATATATATAGAATAAGTTAAAGAGATCACTTTCTGACATTGAAGCCCTCTCCGGTTGGATCTAGAATCCAGGGATAGTTGTTGGGGCACTCCATGCAGGTAAAGAGGCGCAGTGTCTCCCCGGGCAGCTCCCGAGTCGTCAGAGGGCAAGCATTCGGCAAAGAGCAGAAAGGCTGTCCTTTGACGTCACATTTTTCTTGTTTCCACTCCTGGAAATCCCTTAAAGATGTAAGTTCGGTAGGATTCTGCATCCATTGGATAACCTGAATCATTGATGTGAAATAAACATCGTTTCTTTCCAACATTTCTTCTATGAATTTAATGAGCTCATCTCTGAATTCTTTCTTTGATTTCAGCCAGGATGCGTGGAAATGCAGACCAAGAGGTGCCCGGTTTGTACTGTAGTGGCGGTTAAAGTTGTGACGGAGAAGACGTGCGAATTGATCGCCTGTTTGAATATTGGAACAGGAATCTACAACGTGACAACCTGGTAAGGATTCATCGAAAGTTGGATCGTCTCTTCTGTCTAATTCATTCATTACCATTTCCCACACTGGATGACTTCTGGATGGACAGTTGTGAGCATTTCCGTTACATTTATGGGGCATACGGAAGTAGAGAGTGTAAGGCCAGATTGGCACGCGACCCAGTGGAGCTGTTATAGAAGCATCATACACAAAGTATTGATCAGCCATCATCTCGAATTGCCTGTTGCCACCTACACGAAGGTAAGGAGCTCGAACTCCAATAATTGATGCATCCGTGATATTTGCGAATCGTTCGATAATTAGGCGCCCTCCGGCCATTTCAGCTAGCCAGTCGTCGTAGCTTCCGCTTGACCAGTACTGGGGATCGTCTTTATGAGTCAGCGAAAATACTGAAATCTCATGTCCCTTTCTGTGAAGCTCTTGCACGGCAGCATAGTTCGTGTACTTGTGCGATACGAAGAAAGTTCCTCTTATTTGACAACCGTTAGGGTTGTGGCGGTTTCCATTAAATATTTGTTCATATAAATCAATATTATCAACGTTGACTGCGCCGTTGAAAGTGATGGTGATCATCTGCGGCACCTGGTTGGGCTCGATGCCGCCGGGGATGCGCGTGCCGTCGGCGGAGCAGAAGCAGTCCGGCAACGTGCACTGGTTGGGGTCGCAGTCGGGGGCGCGGTTTGGATCGGTTTCCACACCTAAAAATAAAGTAAATGCAAGCCGTTAGTTAAGTTTACACATGCTTATACATTTAAGTAATAACAAGTAGACTAGTAGTTACTTACTGCATGCATTTTCATCAGACTCGTCTTTGCAGTCTGGTTTGCCATTACAGAATAATTCTTTTTCAATGCAATCACCATTTCCGCAAGCCAGTTTACCCTCTGGACATATAGGTTCGTCGGTTTTTAATATTGGCAGAATCTTTCGTGGCTCTGGAATGTATAGAAATTAAATTAAGAGCTTGATAACTATTATACGCTACTCTGCCTTCAGGGGATCAAGTTTCTGAACTAAAACTAAAAACGATCATTTCGTAATTGTCTCGTTAGCGACTTTGTTAACTTTGTTGTTTTGGGCGTTCAACAGAAATTTCCTTTGTTAAGTGGCAATGATTAACGAAGTCGCTAAGATCGTTTTTAGTTCAGGAACTGACCCCAGGTCCTGAAAAGTGGACATTCCTGCCACCCCGCCTTTTATTTAGCAAACATATCATGAGGTAAGTTTTTTTTATATTGCGGGTCGTTTTAATAACAAACAATTTCTTATCCAGGCTAACAATTTTTGTGAACACCTTGTTTGTTCATGTATTGTCGGCGACGATGATGGAGTTAAGTCAATGAGACGAAAAAAAAGATAGATAATTAGCTAGTTAGAAAACCTAGATAGAGAGCGCAACAACAATAAAGCGTGAAAACTAGCTATAGATGGCCTGCAAAAGTCTTTTCCTGCAGTTAGCTACAGTAGGTAGGTGAGTAGACTAGTGAGTTTTAAGGACGTTGTTATTACCTGCAGCAATTTTGTTTATTGGAGAATTGGCAAACAAGTGGCAAACATTTATAAATAATGGATATACCTAGGCCCGTAATCTCATCGCGTAAAATAGCAACTATCGAATAATAGTAGTAGAATATAAATAGCTCGTTAATCGCAAGAAAAAACACGTATGTATATGGTAGTCTCGTAATCAATTGAGTAGAATCGTAATAGATTGGAATTGACCAAAAAGGTTAGTCCGCTCCTAATTATTATTATTGTTTACGTCCAAATGACTTAAATATATGTCAATATTGATTAATTTAGGAGACAGTTGCACTACGCGCGTTCTACTTAAGTCTAACAAAACAAGATTCATTATTTTGGCGGAAAAATCCCAGATTATTCGATAGCTTACTATTTAAATTCTATTGTTATATTATAACGATTGATCAAAGTTACGAGACTCGCAATATTTGACACAATTGTAATAGAGTAATAGTAGAATAGCAATAAAATAGAAGTAAGTAAGTATAATTGTAAGTTTAAGAGGCCCTGTAATTTTTTTAATTAAATATTAATGATGAATGATTATTGAATGTCTATTGTTTTTTTTTACTATATTTATATTACTGGTATTCATTGTCTCGGTTTTTTAATTAACCCCCGAACGAAAATTCTGAGAGGGGAGTTATAATTTTAACGTTTGTATCTGTCTGTATGTCTGTATGTCTGTCTGTGTATCTGTCTGTGGCATCGTAAAGCCCAAACCGCTGAACCGATTTTCGTTTAGTTTTTTTTTGTATAAGTAATAGATAATTTCAGGCCGGTGTTCTTAGAAGATCATCAGCTCTTTTCTAGGTGATGTGGGGATCTAACTAGCTTATAAATGTCCGATCGATTTGAAATTTGGTAACATGTTACATCTATGATATTGAAAGTATATGGTAAGGTAACCATGAAATGATCTGCAGTTTGAAGATGATCAGCTCTTAAATAGTGGATGAGGGGATCTATATATGTCCTATCAATTTGAAATTTGGTACCGTGTTACTTCAATGATATTAAAAGTATAATGTAAGGTAACCATGACCTGATCTGCCGTTTGAAGATGATCAGCTCTTAAATAGTGGATGAGGGGATCTCACTATCTTCCATATTATGTCCTATCGATTTGAAATTTGGTACCGTATTTCTTTAATGATATTGAAAGTATATGCTAAGGTGACCATGATCTTTTTAAGATGATTAGCTCTGGTTCTAGTTAAGTTATTAAGGGGTCTGACTGGGTCGGGGTTTTTTATTTTTTTTAATTTGAGTTATGTTATTTATAGTTTAAGAGAAACTCCTCATCTATAACGTAAGGCAAATAATTTAGTTTAGGCTACGTAAAGAAGGATTACTTAGAGATAAAAGTCTGTATTTTTTTTTTTATAAGAGGTTAGTTCTAACTGATTAATATTTTAGAAAATTGTTTAATGTGTTGGATTTTAATAGGTAGGTACTTTCCTTCTAAGTCATAATTACAGGTAGGTAGAGTTTAAAAACAGTAGGCAAGTGAAGCCCGGTCTATCCACACAAACTCTGATAGGAATTAGATCAGCTGTGTGTGTTCTGTTCTGATCACAAGAAAACCTTTGTTTAGTAATTACCTAAGTAGTTTAGGTACTTGCTTCCTTACATTTTTACCGTGTTATTCATAAAGATACAGTCGATTTTAAGCAGATTTTAAGTAGCTTTACTGGTGGTCTACTTCTCTGGTTTGTTGTATGGAAAATACGTGACATCCAGTCTTAATTGACATACGTCAAAAAACTAAAATGCTCTATAACTTTTTATGAATAACAGGGTTAGTGTTTATGGCCATTATTTGAACTAAAGTGTTACGGTGCGAACAGACTATTATAACATAACATGTTATAAAACACTGTTTTATAAAATTTTCAGTAAAAAGTGTATTATGTTAAAATGTCACATAAACAAAGTCCCATAGTGTGACGGTGTAAGTTGTAATATAACATGTTACATAGTCTGTACGAACCAGATATTTGTTTAAACAATGTTATGTATTTATTATATAAATTAATGATAAAGTTATAAAGCCAAAAGCATTCTGGTGTTTAGGTAAGTAAGTAAGTATTGTTAGCTTATTAAGATAAAAAGTTGTTGTGAGAAATAATAAGAAGCATTTAGGACAAGCGGAGTTATGTGTTATCAGAAAATAATGTATGTACATCGTCTTTACGTGCAAGGTGCTTCCGTGTATCTAGTGAAATGAACTGACAAAGTATAATTTATTTTGCAACTTTGCCCGTACATTTTCATTTAAGTAAGTAACTAGTGTTTATTTGTTTTTCAGGCAATTATAACGATTAAAAAGTCATTGCATCAACATTCGTGTTAAATTTCTAGAATCCGTACAAACAGCGACCGAACCCGGACCATCTCTAGATAATGTGTTTCGTATATCAGTGGGGTAGTTCTCTGATTTTAAAGCTAAATAATCATTATTGTCTAATTAAAATAATATGTGAAAAGCTACTTGGATCGCTGTAGAATGATACTAACATCGTCCATTGTCATACTATAAAGCTGAATCTATACTTATATCTATTTTTATATCAATAATACATAAAAAATGTTAATTATTTTCGGTTTTGTTTGTACGGCATCCTCAGAATATTGTAACAAGTAATATCTTGTATTCGACCAGAACTGTAATATAACAAAATGAAACTTAGTTCGGTCATGATCATGAAGGATGTTGTTGCAACGACCGCACCGGGAGCCGGCCGGCCGGGGCGGCGGCGCGGCGGCGCGGCGACGGGGCGCGGGCGGCGCGATGCGGCGCGCGCCCTGTGTCATTGGCCGTGCCCTGTGCCTGTGCCCGTCAGTGCGTCATGCGCAGCTCCTGCGTGACCCGTCTACGTGCGATGCGAGGCGCTGAGCCGCGGCTCCTTCACCCAAGCCTGTTTGTCACTACTCGCGAATAGCTCTGTTACGACTTACTCTCGAGCTTGTCACAGTTGTTCACTTTACCCTTCCAGTCGCAGGTTTGTTTATCGAGATCGAATGCCAATCCAGAGGGGCAAGTGATCTGTTTTAGACCTGACCTAGTGCACCTGCGTTGACAAGAAACGTAAAATTAAAATAGTTAATTAGATATATGGAAGTGTGCTACGTTGGGCCACGGTGATAAAGGTACTTATAGTTATTTCAGCAGCTGCCATTCATCTTAGTATATCACAGTAGCCCTGCGTTTGCTCACTTCCTCAAAGAAATAAACTTACTTTCTATTTTATCGCAATTCTTAACATTTGTTTTCCAATCACAGGTTTGCCGGTCGATATCGAAGCCGAGACCGCCAGGGCAGCGCACCGAGGCTAGCCTGGTGACGCCATTTTCCCCGCCCTTGTCGCACCTGTACACAGCAGTCAACTTGATAACAAATTCTAAACAGGGAGGGTTTCATCTGGTCTCCTCCGGGTGCTATTTGCATCCACGACTAGCTCTGCTGTAATTGTACTATTTATCGTATAAAATTATTTGCAAGTGATTGTACCCACACTACAAGCCTCAGCCAAACCACAGTACTTATGCTAGCTCATATCAAAACATTGCAAAAAATAGCTCATATCAAATGACCTACCCTGAGCATTCTTCAGTTGTATTTTTTTAAAACTGTGAGTAGACATGCACAGAAATTTATATAGGTACTTACTTAAATACACAATACAAACAGTAACAGGTTCTGAGTGCAAAAGTTGTTTTTTTTTTTGTCTAAGATTAATATGCAATGTAACCCCTGAACCACTTCGCCTCTTGCAGTATAGGATACCTACTTTGCTTTTAAGGTACCTATTTAGTACTTACTACTATACTTTAGACGTACATTAGGTGATATCGTGTATCCTATATTGAATAAATAGTTTTTTATTTAATTTATTTATTACAAAAATAGCAATACTAAAAAAAACTTAACATGGAAAATGGTTGTTTTTTTACCTTACACCTACATTATCAATTAAAATAAAAAAAAACAAACAGGATTATTAAATTAATTAACCTAAGTAAAGCTACCTAAGTACCCTAAGTATGTTAAATTTATATAGCTAAGTACCTACAGTCTACAGTTACTTGCAAAATTACATATGCATGGCGAAAACTCAGACAATAAGTACCTAATGTAAAAAAAAAGGTAAACTTACTAAGTATATAATGTTAACTTCTTAGAATAAAAAAGACAGGCATACGGCATACCTCTTAACATTCATTTCACGTTAACAGCAACGACCTGTGCTTGTGACTCAAGTAGGTAGCGTTTAGTCAGGCCTCCTTTACGAAGACGCGGCGCGTTGTGCGGGGCGTCGTGCGGGCTCCGACGCGGGCTCTGCCGCGGGCGCCGCCGCAGTCGACGCTGCGGGCGACGTTGTGGGCGCCGCCGCAGGCGACGCTGCGAGCACCGCGGCGGGGTCGACGCGTTTCCTTATACGATATCGAACATAGGCCTGTGTTGGCGTTATGACGTGGGCGACGGGCCCGCGTCGGCGCTCGCCAACGCGTATTCGTATACGGTCTCATACATTGCTATACGTTTGGTTTAATCGCAGCACGCCCCGCACGACGCCCCGCGCAACGCCCCGCGTGATCCTAAATGCGGCCTTAGTTCACAGAAAATAAAGGAAATAGGTGAGGTCCATCGTCTATCATTGAAAAATATTTGTCCTATAAGCAGGTAAAACTGCTTAAATACTGAATACTGAATAATGAATAATGCAACAATATTGAATAGCTTAAACCTTAAACCCTCTATTATTTTTAACTGACTTCTTTGCTCAAGTGATGGGGTTTTAACTATATAAAAATAAATAACGGTTAGAACTATAAATTTTTTTCATTTTTTATTTACACTTATCCATTATTTTACTCAGAGAAAATTTAAAAACCGAAGATGCAGAGTCGGCAGACCTCCCATAATGGTCGGAAAGAAATAAGTTGAAACGCTACCTACTTATACAGTGTGTACGGGGAAGTTATAACATAATTTTAAGGGTGTATTCTATGATCAATTTCATCAACGAAAACACCCCATATGGGGGGTTGCAGACTCACCCCCCCCTTAGTATGTTTTTTTTTTTTTGCAAAAGTCGATATAAGTTTTAACTAGCTAGGTCTAGGGACCTACCTGCTTTAAAAATATAATAGTAAATCTGTTTTTAGTAAGGTACGTCTTTTTAAACTAAGAAAGCTTCGTATTTTATGCAGTTTATTATTTGATTGCTTATACGAGTGAATGTCAAGACATAATATCTGTAGGCGAAGGTTGGAAAAGTGCATAATATTTAGAGCATGATAAAGTATTACAATCACCTGACGACATCCCTGCAGTCGCCCTCGACCGTGAGGCGGAAGTACTCGTCGGCGGGGCGGCCCTCGCACAGCTGCTCCGCGTTCACGTCTTCTCCGCCTTCGTCATCCTGCCGCTTGATGCGAGATTCGCTGCTGACTGCTTACAAAAATAAAAACCTTATGAGATTTAAAAAGAAAAAAGACTAAATTAAAGCCTAAAATTAGCTTAAAATGTATTCTTTGTAGGTTATTCTTTAAAATTTAGATTTAAGATCAATAAAGAATTTTGAAGTCGTCACAAATGTATTTCTTTTAATTACACAGTTTTATAAAAGCGCAGGAAAAGTAACAAGAAGTAGGTAGTTGATTCAGGGTGTCAATTTTTTTATTGTACTTATTGTTGTTTAGGAAATCGTTAATACATATTTCAATAACGAGGCGATCGAATTTTGTTACGAGACTTCTTCCCCTAGCTAGGTCAATGGTAGTTTTTGGATTAATAACTACCGTATTAGCACGTTACTCTATCTATTCTATAGCATGATTGTTAGGTAACACTGCAGCGCAGCGCTCAGCTTGCTGTGATAAGTACGTTACGACTTACGACACAGCGAGGAATGTAGGCCTAGACGAGCCACGCCGCCGCCCCGCCCCGCCTGCCGCAATACATTGGTCTAGCTTGCTTAATTAAATAACATCAAATAAATAAATATCGTTTTTAAACAATATGTACCTACTTAATGTTTTGTTTTTACCATTTCACTAAGTACCTAGATGTTTCCTACCTATTAGTTTGTAATTTTTATCTTGGACAATCTCCAACCAGCATTTATTTAAGAGGCAGTAAGTAAACATGCTAGCGCCATCCGCGAAAAAAAAGAAACTTCTAAACGAATGCAAATATAAAAAATGTGGCACAGTATGACACTAGATAATGTAGCCTAGTATTTTAAGGGTACTGTTTATGTTAGCATTTATGTTAAAGACCAAAAAAAACTACAAAATGTTGCTAAAAGTGGCCACTTTTGGCAACAGTGTGTGAATTTTTTGTTATTTTTACTTAGGACTAAGTACTTAACTGTGTTCAAAAAATACTAGGTAAGCAAGATTATTTAGTGTCATACAGGTATGTAGTAGGTCTACTGTGCCACACTTTGATATTTGTTAGAAGATATATTTTTATGCGAGAATGGCGCTAGCATCGCTGAAAACTGGCTCTTAAAACTTAAATTACCGGTGTAAGATGATTGTTTTTAAAGTTATCTTCTAGATTGTATATTATGAAAGCTGATGTCGGCATTGAGAGACGGAACTTTAAAAAGAAATCGAGGTCATTTTAAACCAGCCACGTCGTAGTCCCGCGCAGCGCCGCCGCTGCTGCCGCTGCCGCCGCCGCCGCTGCCGCCGCCGCCGCTATTGCGCAGAGCGGCGCGGCGGGGCGCGGCGCGGAGGCGGCCGGGCGGCCGGCCAGCGAGCCAGCGAGCCAGCGAGCTCTTGGTTAAGCTGTGAGGCTGTACCTTTGTACTAGACTAGTCGTACTACACACATTCAAATTTTAAAAGCCTTTTACTCATAGGTAACATAAAGTTTATATACTTAAATAAAAAAAACGTCTAAGTATATTATTTTCCGTAAATAGGAACACAATAAAATATTGTTCGTACCTATACTATACTAATTTATTTGTTAAGATGAAGTTAACATATTTTTTTGTATTTTTTTTTTAAGTACTTACTTACTTACCTAATAGAAGTTCAAAAAAAGTATTGTTTTTTTTTTTAAATTCTATAAAATTTAAATTTAAAACCTGAAATACAACATCTATTTATAAAAGAAAAAAAAAATTTTTAGGTAAAAAATCGGCAAAAGTTATGTAAGTATACTTACTTTCAAATATATAGATCGAGCAAATTTTTCTTTTGAAAAGTTTGTCAGAAGCCCAGGGAAGGTTTAAATAGTGTGAGAAAATATGGAAAAGTCACGGAGACAAAGTCGCGGGCACAGCTAGTACATAATAAAAATAATATTTTGTGAAATTATTGATAGTCTAGCTATTATGCCTATTAAAACTTAACTATTTCTAATTTATAATATATCGGTTTGGTATCTAAGAAAATGAATGAAGGGAATGAGGAAGGTACTCACCATAGCTTGCGAACAGCAAAAGACTGATACAAAGGCACGCGTGGCGAGCCATGGCGCTCGGCGTGGACTGGCCGATGAGGTGCGCTGAGCTCCGACAAGAAACTGCAAGAGCTGTTCGCTGCCCCTCTTCACTTATTTATATAACTTTAGAGACAGACTCCTGCGCCGTCGCCGACGAATTGCAACTTGATAGTGGCCAGCCAGACACACTCCTCGCAGCTTTAAACGCTCGTTTTGTTAAAACGCTGCGCTCAAGCTCTGAATCCCTATTAAACTGTAAGGAAAATTTTGCTACTTTAATAACTGAACATGACCAATGAATTCCATTAGGTGATCGTTACGCTTAATTGCGTAACACACTAATTATTCTAATAAAATGTATAAGTACTTAAGTATTCAGAATTAGGAAATGTAGAAAACACATTTCTAGATTACCCACCTAATCTACTAATCAGTTTTTTACGATTTCTTTTTGAATACTTACTCACATAAATATGTATTAGTAAGTAAGTATAATTTACATTTCTGACGTATTTACCTTTGAAATAAGTGAGGTGAAGTAGAAGTAAACTTGTATAAATTTGCTCTGCTCTAGCACTTAAGTGCCAGTTTACAGCGATGCTAGCTCCATTCTAATCTAAGGCAAATATCAAAAATGTGGCACAGTATGACACTAGATAATCTTTATTAGTATTTTTTAGCACGGTAAAGTAGTCCTAAGTAAAAAGAACAAAATAATCCGCAGATTGTTGCCATAAGTGGCCACTTTTATCAACATTTTGTAGATTTATTTGTTCTATAACCTAAAAGCTATAAAAACGTGCCCTTAAAACACTAGGCTACATTATCTATTGTCATACTGTGCCACATTTTTGTCATTTTTTACATATTTGCCTTAGTTTATAAGTTTTGTTTTTCGTGAATGGCGCTAGCATCGCTGTTAACTGGCTCTTAAAAGAATTAAATTAATGCTATGTTAAATACATAACATTATGTTAAGTAACTTACCTAAGTATATCTATCTAAAAATTGGTAAACAACAGAGCCTTAATTTATTGCACGATAGTTGAGATTATCCATGTCCATATCAATGCCCCTAAAACTTTTTTTTGTTTAATAGTTAGTCAGTGAACTTATACCATGAATGAATGTAAATGAACGTAATGTACAGTGGTGGTCTAGGACGGCGTAACACTTCCGGTTTTTCTGTATTGCAAAATAACTCTTGTTCTTTGGTTTGGTAGTCTGATCACCTTATGCGGTGTGTCCGTCCACCTTGTGGGAGAAGAAAATAATAAACCCCAGAAAGAACTGAAAAGCAAAAAGCAAAATTTTTTATTAAAAAATTGAACCACCGAAAAACAAATGAAAAGCATAAAATAACAATCTAATAACTAAGTTTTTAAAGTAATGTAGGGTTTTAGTACCTATTTTAAACCTCATCGCGTCGTGCGCACATAAACTGTGCATAATTTAAATGTGTTTGAGGGTAGTCAATCGTTCCGACTTCGAAAAAGAGGAAGTTCTAAGATTGTAAGATGTCTGTGTCAGTTCGTTGAAGGCGGGTCTCTTTTAGTAAAAAATAAATTATTGTTGTAGGTACTAGCTGTTAAAATGCATTATTATTTAACGGTAATATATTTGTTACTGAAAAATTATTAATTATTATTAAGTATATTATTAATATGAGTAATATGGGTCATGTATTTCTAGCTTCTTCGGTATTAAATTAATAATATTATGGAATTTGAAATATGTTTGGTGAAGTAGGCAATCAGTAAATTTATCTACAAGGATTCTCGTAAAGATTTGCTTTTAATCTCAAAAGTTCAAGATAACCTGTTTTTTAGAAGTAGGTATTATAAAATTTATGTCAATGTCGCCTAAAGGTTGAATGTTGAATGTTCACAAATAGTTGAAAGATTGTAAATTGTTGAGAGCTAGGATTCCCGGAACTACTTCGTCCCTCTACACAACATAACTTTCAAACAATCACCTCCGACTACTACGGAGTAGTAGACAGTACCTGGTTAAGTATTATATACTCTGTGACAGTACTGAGTACTAACAGTGACAGTTGATATTGATTGACTGTGAGCCCGCCGGCGCGCGTAAAGCCACTATCTGTGTACTATTCAACACCTGAATGTGTTGACCTCACACAGATATTGTCTCTCATTTTCCGAAAAATGTGAGGACACAATCTGTTTTGGCTCAATGCATATATTGGTAGTTTTTACGCAACATGTTTTGTCCAGTCTTTGAATTAGAAATAAGAGCAGAATTATGTACGCGCTCAATACTTTTCTATGCTTAACGCGTTGTACCGCAACAGGATTGTTCGATCTAAAAGCATTTTATCTGTGTTGAAGATTGCATGCATTAGAGTGAGATAGATAGTAATAATAGTATTGCTTATTTTAGCATTGCAATTTGGATATTGCAGTTGACCTGTGATTATCGAATGATATTGAATATTTAATTTCGTTTCGTTTTTAATTTTCTTCTTGTTTAATGTATTTTTTAACAATAAAGATAAAATTAATTCATTCAATATCATAGGTTATTATTATTTAATCTAATTATAAATTTAACTGACTTAAAATAATTATTGTTAGGTAAGTAAGTATACGTACTCGTCGACAACTTCGAGAACCGAGTTCCCAACCATAACTGGGGTAGGCAGAACATGGACATTAGACATGACCTTCGTCTTGTCCATGTTCATTTTAAGGCCCACCTGTTGGGAGACTCGGTTGAGGCCTTCGAGCATCGTGCTGAGTTCCTCCATCGACCTTGCCATGACTACGATGTCGTCGGCAAACCGAAGGTGAGTAATGTATTCGCCGTTAATATTGATGCCCTGCCCTTTCCATTCTAGAAGTTTGAAGGCGTCTTCTAAAGTGGCGGTGAACAGTTTCGGAGATATAACATCTCCCTGTCTCACGCCTCTGTTCAAGGGAATAGCCTTCGAATTCTGTTCATTTACTCGGACAGACATGGTGGCGTTGCTATACAAACACTTCAGCACTTCGATGTACCGATAGTCAATCCGGCATCGTTGGAGAGACTCTAGCACCGCCCATGTTTCGACCGAATCAAAGGCCTTCTCATAGTCCACAAACGCTAGACATAGCGGCAAGTTATACTCTTCGGTCTTCTGTACAACTTGCCGCAGCGTATGTATGTGGTCTATGGTACTAAAGCCTTTTCGGAAGCCAGCTTGTTCGGGAGGCTGGAAGTCATCAAACCTTCGTTCGAGACGATTGGCGATGATCCTGGAAAACAGCTTATAAACATGGCTCAAAAGCGAGATGGGCCTATAATTCTTCAAAAGGGTTTTATCGCCCTTCTTAAAGAAAAGCACCACCTCACTTCTGTTCCATGCTTCAGGCGTGGTCCCTTCGAGTAGGACAGAATTAAAGAGCCTCTGAAGGACTTTGAGTACCGGTGTTCCACCCGCTTTCAGAAGCTCTGACGTGATTCCATCCTCACCCGGTGCCTTGTTGTTTTTAAGCAGTTTCAGGGCCATCCTTATCTCGTACAGGCTGATGTCCGGGATATCTTCGGTATAGTGTCGGGTTAGTTTGGCTCTAGGGTCGTTGGCCGCACTAGTAACAGGCTTAGTGACCGAATCGTATAGCTGTCCGTAGAACTTTTCGATTTCCCTCAAAATTTCCGCTTTCGTCGACGCTATACTGCCGTCATCCCTCTTGAGCTTAGTCATTTGGCTTTGCCCAACAGACATATCTCTTGCGAACACTTTGGAGCCTTTATTTCGCTCTATCGTATCCTTAATACGCGCAGTATTAAAGACACGGATATCGTGTCGCAAGGCCTTCGAGATCTGTCTATTGAGCCGCCTATATGACGCAGCATCATCGGGAGACTGCAGTCTAAGCAAGCGTCGTTCAGCCATAAGTACGTATACCTAGGACAAACCATCCAGTTAGGTAGGTCCAACTTCGAGAAGGAGGTCAATCGCCGAATCCAGCTCGGATGGGCGGCGTTCGGGAAACTACGCAACGTCTTCTCGTCCAATATTCCTCAGTGCCTGAAGACAAAGGTATTTAACCAATGTGTGCTGCCAGTGATGACATACGGTTCTGAAACGTGGTGCTTCACTATAGGGCTTATGAACAGGCTCCGGGTAGCTCAACGAGCCATGGAGCGGGCTATGCTCGGGATTTCTCTGCGGGATCGAATCAGAAATGAGGACATACGCAGAGATACCAGGGTCACCGACATAGCCAAGCGGATAAGCTCGTTGAAGTGGCAATGGGCAGGTCATATAGCCCGCAGAACAGATGGCCGCTGGGGCCGAAAAGTTCTCGAGTGGAGACCACGGATCGGCAAGCGCAGCGTAGGACGTCCACCGACCAGATGGACGGATGATCTGCGCAAGGCTGCGGGTCCACGCTGGATGCAGGCCACCTGCGATCGGTACAGATGGAGAGCCTTGAGGGAGGCCTATGTCCAGCAGTGGACGTCCTACGGCTGAAATGATGAAGTAAGTATATAAAAATGAATTCAATTCAAGTTTTTATTTGATAATTTGTGTATAAATAGTCAGCGTTTCGAACGGTTTATAATTATTTTTTTAAGACACCCATCTTTTATAAGATGACACATACATAAATTGAGAATTAAATGAGAACTTCCTCTTTTTCAAAGTCGGTAATTCGATTAAACAGTTAAGTATAAAAATCTCCTAAATATAACAAATACTTTTCTGAAAACAGCATCAAATAGGTTTAGTCAAACTCGAGAATAATACGAATAATCATACCGACAAACGTAAATACTTACATACATAAAGGTTAAACTGAGCTTTTGGTAAGGCTAACTTTCTTAAAGACGATTCAAAAAAATCTCAAAACTTTGGCTTGCTACTCGTATAACTTTTCAGCATAGTTTTATTTTATTTTTATTACTATAAAATTATTTTAATTTAGTCTACACTATACTTTATAAAATTAAATAAACAAACAAACCCAATTAATTAAAACAAATATTTTTCATCAAACTTAACGCATTTTGTTGCTTTTAAAGTAGTTTCAAAGGTGTTGGCGCGTACATACTTTGTCCTTTTAAAATAAGCTTTACATACTATTTTAGGAGACACGTTCTGTTGCGGCTCAACTCTTAGAGCGTTGGGCCATACACAGATTGAGGCTTCACGCCGCCCGGCGAATGCGGTCATGTTAGAATAGATATCGGTGTTGTTTCTTGGGGCATTGAGTATACTGGGCAGCCATTCGAATTTTAAAAGAGAGCTAAATAAAAAAGCTAAAAAAGAGCTAGATTTTTTCAGAAAAAGGAGCTGACAAGTGAAAGTATCTATTTTAAAACTCGTTTTACTACTATGATGATTATTCTATTCATGCGGTGAAAATGTTACAAAATAAAGCGACGCTAACTCACCATTGACACAGACTAAGTAACTTTATCACTATACTTAAACCTATAAACGAGGTAAACAAAGTACATTTTTTTGCCTCTAAAATTGTAAAAAAAGAGCTAAAGAGCTAAACCCAATTTTTTTGAGCTAAAAAAGATGATTTAGAGCTAAATCTAGCTCTAAATCTTAAAGTGAAACTTTTTGTTTCGAGTAGGTATTTTTAATGATATACTTACTAACCTAATAATAATATTTAGTAGGAAGACAAAATTTTTTAGACATGTCAAGCAGGTTGTAAATGGGTTATGTAATAACTATAAAAAATAAATGATTATTCTACGCCGTAACTAGGGTTCTAGTCTCCTAAATTGTTAGCGATTGTCTAAGCATTGTTGTTTTTTCTTTAGACATTTGTACCAGAAAAAAAAACAATGCGATTACGAGTAGCCCGTACATTAAATTTCACGTCGCAAGGAAGTCGATTTTTCATATAAAATATAAAGTCCACTCATTAGTTAATTTCTTTCTTTCTAAACCCCTTCATCCTCTGAGGAACCTGTACACCAATTTTCAAGTCGATACATTCAAGGAAGTCGATTTTTTATTCTCACTAAAAAAGCCCCGTAATTTTTGTTTCCGTGGGAATTTTGTAAATTGCTTTCTTTCAATACTCCTTCATTCACTGAAAATCATGTGCACCAAATTTCACGTCGATACACTCAATGAAAAAGATTTTTCATACTAAATAAAAAGTCCAGTAATTCCCGTTCCCATGGGAATTTCGGGAAATCCTTTCTTAGTGCTCACCTACACTCCTTAAGGAACCTACATGCAAAATTTCAGCCCGCAACGCCCAGCAGTTTCGGCTCTGCGTTGTCTGTCAGTCAGTCAGTCACTCAGTCAGTCAGTAACGGAAGAGTTTTATATATATTGACTAGAGGCTGCCCCGCGGTATTTCCCGCGCAGATTTCTCATAAACACAAAAATCCCGTTATTTCCCGTTCCCGTGGGAATTTCGGGAAATCCTTTCTTAGTGCTTACCTACACTCCCTAAGGAACGTACATGCCAAATTTCAGCTTTGTACGCCCAGTAGTTTCGGCTCTGCGTTGTCTGTCAGTCAGTCAGTCAGTCAGTAACGGAAGAGTTTTATATATATTGATTAATCGTGGTTCGTTAGTCTCGCTAAAACTCGAAAACGGCCGGGTCGATTGAGATGATGTTGGTCTTGAAATGTTTGTCGTAGTCCAGGGGTACTATTATGGCCGCATATGCAATATTGCTTTTCGTCCTCTGTAGTGTAACGCTGCGTCCTACGTGAGCGATCTGGATGCGAGCTCAGTGCGGCGCGGTGCGGCTCTAAAACACTAAACAGTATTGAAGTGTCCTACGTGACCAAACGCACGTAGGGTGCGGCGCGACGCGGCGCGAGTTCGCGCGACGTGGACGCGACGGCCATATTTTTCAAGCAAAAAGGGAGGGCGCGGAGGGGACGGTTTGTGCGCACGTAGGACAGAGTAGCCGCACCGGTCCTCACCGCATTAAATTCGCATCGGACCGTTTCGCAACCGCGTTCGCGTTGACTCGTCCACGTAGGACGCAGCCTTAAAGTCAATCCAAAAAAACATAAATTAAGGACGAAAAGCAATATTGCAAAAGCGGCCGTAAAAGCCCCTCAGGGAAGGTTTAAAACTTAGAGTATAAGAAAATGTTTAAAAGGTGAGAAATAATGGAAAAATTGCGAGGTAGTTAGAAAAAACAACAATTATAATTTCCCATACAAAGTGTTCCATTCCTGTTGTATCCATTTTCCTATCAATCAAAAGATTGATTCGAAGTTGTTTTTAAATGGGGTTGTACACGGAAAACTTTTTGTAGATGACGCTCTATATATGTTCGACCCTTAACAAACAAGTCAAATACCAAGGTATTTTTTTTGTGTTTTTCGACGTTATTTTACACTGTATTGTATCGTATGAAACGTAGAAGAAAATATAGTTTCAAGAAGAAATTAATGAATGAGAAGGCTTTTTACGTGGCAAAAGGGCATTTCTACGGACGGGCGAAATTCAGTGGCAATTTGAAAATAAAATATACGCCAATGAAGTAGGCTGCTCAAATTATTTCAGCCACAACTATGTATGGGTACGCAGTTGGAGAGCATAGAAACATTTCTGAAAATTTAATATAAATACCAGAAAAAAAATCCGAAAGTCATAAAACCTGACATCGGTGGGGTGTCCTGTTGCCGAAATTCATGAAAGAGTCACTTGTTACAAAGTAATGAAGTGATATTTGATTAATTTATATATATTCACGCCTTGGCGATGAGTGTATTGAGGCTGTAGTTACCATGAAAAACCTAAAACTTCTATATTTTTTATAATACACCAATCTGAATGAGCGTCCTGGAATTCTCCCTCATTTCGGTGGTGTTTACAAATCATCACCCACAACCATAGTGGTTAACGTTTCGAACTATCTGAAGTACTCTGCAGCTTGATTCAGTCATGGCCTACACGCCGAGAGCTTGAAATTCGTGCCCCGCCGACATTTCAGTAATTATTTTCAGGATAATTGTGACACGCGGTGGTTTTGGGTACCCCTCAGTCCTGAATTCGGTGTAGGTAATTTTTTTCTAACCGTAAGAAATAGTTAACTTTCAACTAGTGCCATGCACTCGCCATTGGGTTGGTATTATTTGATGTACAGATGATTGTTATGCTGTAATTTAATTCCGAGATAAATTTTTATTTGTACTCTTTTGTGATTTCGCTGATTTTGATATCGGTGGTTTTCGGTGGATTTTTAAACACCGAAGTCAAAAAAACAACCACCAAAATCAGATTTTTACTTTGAACGTGACAAAATTTGACTTGACAAAAATGTGAAACTCATATTTCACATTTTTGTCATAAAAATACTTATTTCTTGTATATAATCATTGATTATACACAAAATGCATTTAACTTCGTACCATTTTTTGTTTTTTATTTCTCTGACTTAATTTTTTCGGAGGGTAGTATTGAAAACCGGCATAGCGCTGTACCGAGTTGAGTCAGGGGGGTTTTACTATTATTATTTTACCCGGCGAACTTTGTAACGTCTAAAATATTTCTATGTTATGCATGTTCTTTATACCTTCCTCTTGAATAACTCTATCTATAAAAAAAAACATCAAAATCCGTTGAGTAGTTTAACTATTTAAGCATACTTACAGAAGCTTCCCGCTCAAGCGACTTTGTGTTATAATATGTACTGAATTTATGTATACCAAAGCTTGCATTTGAATCAACAAAAAAAAAAGTAAATTATCGTTATTGTTATTATACTTATATTACTTAATGTTTAAAATAAATACCTAAAAGTTGAATAATTATTAACAACACAAGATATTACTAAACTTATTAACTTAAATAAACCAAATAAATATTTATAAATAAAAAATGGCCTCAAAATCACTGCCATCGGAAGGTACGGTGCCTAGCAGGCTGGCTGCGTTACCCCTCTGAATGGCCAGACGTAAAAGTTATTCTTATTATTATGACTAATGAAATTTATTAAACTTTAATTTGGTACGAGAGTGTACTTATTTATTATTGAGTATTTAATAACAGTAAAGTTAATACAAAATTCAGGTAAATATTTTCAGATATACTTTAAATTATTTTTAAACATTTGTAATTCTTAAAGCTCTTCTTGCCGCGGGCGCCGGCGTTAGAATGTCGCCCTCCCCTCTCCTCCCGTGGGAGCCGTAGGACCCGGCTGAGGGACAGCACCAGAAGACGGGCAGCAGCGTCTTCTGGGTTATACAACATCATACTGCGCTCGCCAACCCGCCTGCCAAGCGTGGCGAGTATGGCAACCCCCCCCCTCATGAATAGTCAGCATGTACACAGGCCCCTAGTCCCCGGCAGCCCCGCTATTCCTGACCACGGTAGCGGTTACGGTAACGGCGGGGCAAGGGGTGCTAAGAATCCCCGGACGGTCGGCTACCACCCCTTTAAACGACAACTGGCCCTGGCAACACACAACGTCCGCACTTTGAGGACTGACGATATGATTGTTGCGCTGGAAGAGGAAATGAGCAGGTTACGGTGGGATATTCTAGGGCTATCAGAAGTCCGTAGACAGGGACAGGACACGATAACCCTGAAATCGGGTAACCTGCTCTTCCACCGGGAGGGCGACCAACTGTCCCAAGGTGGTGTCGGGTTTCTCGTCCACAAGTCCCTCGTTAGCAACATTATTACCATCGACAGTGTGTCGAGCAGGGTCGCATACCTAACACTCAGAATATCTAAAAGATATTTGCTGAAGGTCGTTCAGGTCTATGCACCGACCTCGACACACTCAGATGACGAAGTAGAGTCTATGTATGAGGACATAAGTCGGGCCATACATACGCATAAAACTCACTTCAATGTTGTTATGGGGGACTTCAATGCGAAACTAGGCAAGAGAAGCGAGCATGAGTTGAGAGTGGGGAACTTCGGTTATGGGCAACGGAACCCTAGAGGTCAGAGGCTGGCCGATTTCATGGAGAAAGAAGGACTCTTCATGATGAATTCTTTCTTCCAGAAGCCGCCTCATAGGAAATGGACCTGGATGAGCCCTGGTGGTTCTAGGAACGAGATAGACTTCATCTTGACCGACAAGAGACGTATATTCAATGATGTCTCCGTGATTCATAGGGTAAAAACCGGCAGTGATCACCGAATAGTAAGAGGCACATTGAATGTGAACGTTAAACTTGAACGGTACCGCCTGATGAAGTCTACGCTCCGTCCTACCCTCGCTCAGATCGAGAACCCCGAGAGCTTTCAACTCGAGCTCTCTAATCGCTTTGATTGTCTAGACGACGCATCAGTGGACGAGATCAATAACAGGTTCGTAAAAACTGTCCATACGGTCGGATCTAAATTCTTTAGGACTCGCCGTACTGCTAGAACTCAGAAACTCTCTGAAGACACCCTCAAACTTATGGCTGAACGACGCTTGCTTAGACTGCAGTCTCCCGATGATGCTGCGTCATATAGGCGGCTCAATAGACAGATCTCGAAGGCCTTGCGACACGATATCCGTGTCTTTAATACTGCTCGTATTAAGGATACGATAGAGCGAAATAAAGGCTCCAAAGTGTTCGCAAGAGATATGTCTGTTGGGCAAAGCCAAATGACTAAGCTGAAGAGGGATGACGGCAGTATAGCGTCGACGAAAGCGGAAATTTTGAGGGAAATCGAGAAGTTCTACGGACAGCTATACGATTCGGTCACTAAGCCTGTTACTAGTGCGGCCAACGACCCTAGAGCCAAACTAACCCGACACTATACCGAAGATATCCCGGACATCAGCCTGTACGAGATAAGGATGGCCCTGAAACTGCTTAAAAACAACAAGGCACCGGGTGAGGATGGAATCACGTCAGAGCTTCTGAAAGCGGGTGGAACACCGGTACTCAAAGTCCTTCAGAGGCTCTTTAATTCTGTCCTACTCGAAGGGACCACGCCTGAAGCATGGAACAGAAGTGAGGTGGTGCTTTTCTTTAAGAAGGGCGATAAAACCCTTTTGAAGAATTATAGGCCCATCTCGCTTTTGAGCCATGTTTATAAGCTGTTTTCCAGGATCATCGCCAATCGTCTCGAACGAAGGTTTGATGACTTCCAGCCTCCCGAACAAGCCGGCTTCCGAAAAGGCTTTAGTACCATAGACCACATACATACGCTGCGGCAATTAATACAGAAGACCAAAGAGTATAACTTGCCGCTATGTCTAGCGTTTGTGGACTATGAGAAGGCCTTTGATTCGGTCGAAACATGGGCGGTGCTAGAGTCTCTCCAACGATGCCGGATTGACTATCGGTACATCGAAGTGCTGAAGTGTTTGTATAGCAACGCCACCATGTCTGTCCGAGTACAGGAACAGAATTCGAAGGCTATTCCCTTGAACAGAGTCGTGAGACAGGGAGATGTTATATCTCCGAAACTGTTCACCGCCACTCTAGAAGACGCCTTCAAACTTCTAGAATGGAAAGGGCAGGGCATCAATATTAACGGCGAATACATCACTCACCTTCGGTTTGCCGACGACATCGTAGTCATGGCAAGGTCGATGGAGGAACTCAGCACGATGCTCGAAGGCCTCAACCGAGTCTCCCAACAGGTGGGCCTTAAAATGAACATGGACAAGACGAAGGTCATGTCTAATATCCATTTTCTACCTACCCCAGTTATGGTTGGGAACTCGGTTCTCGAAGTTGTCGACGAGTACGTATACCTAGGACAAACCATCCAGTTAGGTAGGTCCAACTTCGAGAAGGAGGTCAATCGCCGAATCCAGCTCGGATGGGCGGCGTTCGGGAAACTACGCAACGTCTTCTCGTCCAATATTCCTCAGTGCCTGAAGACGAAGGTATTTAACCAATGTGTGCTGCCAGTGATGACATACGGTTCTGAAACGTGGTGCTTCACTATAGGGCTTATGAACAGGCTCCGAGTAGCTCAACGAGCCATGGAGCGGGCTATGCTCGGGATTTCTCTGCGGGATCGAATCAGAAATGAGGACATACGCAGAGAAACCAGGGTCACCGACATAGCCAAGCGGATAAGCTGGTTGAAGTGGCAATGGGCAGGTCATATAGCCCGCAGAACAGATGGCCGCTGGGGCCGATAAGTTCTCGAGTGGAGACCACGGATCGGCAAGCGCAGCGTAGGACGTCCACCGACCAGATGGACGGATGATCTGCGCAAGGCTGCGGGTCCACGCTGGATGCAGGCCACCTGCGATCGGTACAGATGGAGAGCCTTGAGGGAAGCCTATGTCCAGCAGTGGACGTCCTACGGCTGAAATGATGATGATGATGATGAAAGCTCTTCTTGGAAATATCCAGAGTTCAAAGTAGTATCCGAAAACTCTGTCACCAAATGACACTAAAAATATGAAACACGCAAATGTTTCAATGAGCGCTCCTTACTACTACAACTAAATACTGTGTAAATAAAAATTAATATAAATTTTCGATGATAAATTGTATGGGATTGTGCTTTCGGTGGATAGATTTCTGATTTCAGTGGCAAAATTGTGATTCGGTGGGTAATTTTTCTGATTTCGATGGAGACAAAATATTCGAGGTCAGTTTTTTTGAAAACTGTTATTTTTTGAAGTGGGCCAAATCAATATTTGAATACAGAATAAGCTCCTTTGCATGGTTTTTAATTATGAAGTCTCTAGGTCAAAATAAAAAAAATGCCACCGAAGTCAGACAAATCTGTTCACTTTGTAGAAATGCTCAAAAACGCCAACTTCGTGAGCAGGTAAACAATGGGTTAGCTTAAGTTAATGTTAGCTAGGACTATTTGCTTGCACATTTAATTACTAGGGTGTATGGACAAAAATTCGTACGAATAAACCATTTGAAATGACTTTTGTAAGTAAAACAAAATAAAACCTAAAAACAATCAAAAGTCATCTCAAGATGAGTCAGAAACCCTGTGCGAGGACTGCAGACCCACTAATCAGCGATAAGATATATAATTAGGAACAAACCTGTAGTAAAACTAATACTTCGGTAGTTGAAATCTTCAAAATGACGAAAACATAACCTCGATCCGTTCGGTTTCTTTGAAGTTCTTTAACCTCCTAGCTTCCTAGCCGGGAATTGTTAGGAAACATAAGATTTTCATTTCCCTTACACCCGACAGCTACACAATGAGTTCTTTTGATAAATAATTGGACTACTAATGCAAATCACATACCTACAAAACTTTGTTTGTTATGGGTCGAACGTACAAACGTCACTAGCGGGATAAATTGGCAGTTTTCTTTCATTCTGGGCGGGCAAAATAACAATGTCTATACAGCCAGCCAAGTGGAGTAAGTATAATAATAATCGAGTCAACTTATTTTCTAAGGCGATACGGAGTTTGTCGAGTCAACTTGTTAGGTACCGTAAATTGGGGTGACAAGGGATGGCGGGGTGGCAAGGGACGTGAAACCAGATTTTGTTTAAACATTTGTGGTATAAATGTATGGCTGTTGATTCGTAGTACGTTTTTTTTATTTAAATTTTAGAAGTATTTCGTACTCATTCCCTGGCAACAACCAAGTATCTGAACCCCGAAAATATAAAAAAAACTAAGTCAAAATCGGAAGTAAAAACAGGTAAGTTGAGCTTGTGTTTTAACTTTGATTTTAAAACAAAATTTATTGTGTTTCCGAGCTTAAAAAGTTTGTTTAGTTAAATTTTACTTAAAATCAAGATCCAAACATTGAACAGATAAGTAATAATTACACAAATTCATCGAAAATTCACATTTTAAAAATATGAATCACATTTTAGATATTTCTGGGGTGTGAAGGGATGTCTAAGTGGGTGAGTCAAAGCAGAAACGGGTCGAGTTGGGATGTGAGTGGGGTTAGTTGTTACGCGAATGAGGTTACTAGGGACACTACAGGGGTGTGTTGGGAAAATTCTTTTAGGGTTGGCAATTTTAAATGAACTTGTAAATATAAGGAATCAAACATATGGATAAAGGTACCATTGATATTTAATTACATTGTTATATTATTATCACCAATTTACGTTTTTGCTAATTATTATTAATTTTTTTTCATTAGTTTAAAATGCATCTAAATATTTTTGGATTATTTACAGGATACCGAGGGTAATATATACAGCAAGTCCGGGAACAAAACTCGAAAAAAATATGACTTAAATATAATAAATAAACAAATTGTCTGTTTTATTATTTGTTACTTTAATTTAAAATAAAGTCGCTTTAAAAATATGCTACGGAATTTGATGCGGTTTTTAATGGATAGAGTGATTCATTAGGAAGTATCATATTATGTTTAAGAACATAGTAATAGTTAAGGTGGTACGAAGTTCGCTGGGTTGACTAGTAGGGATTAAAATCTAAAAGTGACAACCCTAACAAATTTCCCTCGTCGCCCCTTCTCTGTCCCTTCTCACCCCGTCATCGGGGTGATCACACATATTTTTGAGATTATTGCTTTAAATACTCTAAGAAATTCTAAAATAATTTCTAAAATATAAAATATTAGCTGCCGGAACTGAATCTATGCATTTTAAATGAGGTCTTTGCTTGAAAAAAAGTCAAGAAAATCGATTGTAAAGTCACAAATCGTCCCTTCTCACCCCAAATTACGGTAAATATCATTTTTACTTACCTATTTATGTTTGATATGAAATGTGATTAAAAGGTGATTAACCAATGTTTAATTTTTACCTTGCCCCGCGCCGCGTACTTTTTGTGAACTTACATAAAATGCCAGAAAAATACGAAAAAAAATTGTCAGATTGACAGCAAGCAAGCAAAATTTTTATAATTATTAAAAATGTTAAAAATTACCCCAGGAAGTGTTTAAAATAAAAAAAAAACAATGTGAACAAGTTTTATACTTATACTAAATATCAGAAGAATCAGGAAAATCAGGAATTCCTGAACCAAATTATGAATGTCAACGCCCATGTCAGTCAGCTCCATCAGTTTCCACAATAATTTGGTTTAATATTTACAAACAACAGTATAACTAGAAAAATAGGTACCTATGCAGTTCACCAAAGTCTAAATCTACGTGTCCGGCCGATGATTATTAAAGTAAATCTGCGATCGTCTTGTAACACCTATGCTGCTGTGCCCAACCTTGAAGGAAGGAACCTGTATGTGGATGAAAATCAACAAGCTGATTATTTTTATCATTTCGGTGGATTTTTTTATTTTTAATGTTATTGACATATATCCAGTGTCTAATAAAACTTTAATCTGTTTTGTAAAATGTGCGTGAGTGGCCATCGAATAAAACCAAAAATTAATGAAATATTTAAGTTTCAAATTTTTATGAGTCCACTGAAATGAAAAGTTTCCACCGAGATGATAAAATCGTACACCGAAATGATAAAAATGTCCACCGAAGTGATAGAGTTTGTACTGAAAATTAATGAGTCCACCGAAATTTATAACGGCCACCGAAATGAAAGTAAAATTTGTCCCCTCATCACTGAAATGATAAATTAATTTTTTGTGGGGATCCACAAAGTAGTTATAAGCGGCGCTTGTGCACTTAGAGGTTAACCTGGACTAATCCGAGGCGAGGAAAATTACGGGGAATGAAAAAACCCAGTTATGCCAGAGCTATCGATCTAAAATCTAAAACTTACTGTCCTCTGAAATGATACCATTTTTCAGGACAAAAGTTAAGTGCTTGTCAAATGTGTAAGAAAGTAGATAAACACACAACAATAGTTTTTATTGATAGCCTATATTATAATTAAATGATACGCAAATCGATTTAAATCAAAATCGTGAACGTGATTGTAGGAGAAGATACTTTACGAGTGAAATTGGGTTCAGGACAAGCCACCGTAATGATAAAATGACACTTTGACAATTTTTTTTCAGGTGTTATAGAAGCCCTTTCTCAATGATTTTTTTTGCCAAGGTGGAGAAGTACTTACACTACTAAAAAAAAATATCCTAACGATAAACGAGCACATTGCACTACCGAAATCACGTTTGCCATGTTTTTTTTTCGCTTGGGATTTTCACCCATGTTTAATGAAATGAAGATTTAATTGTGTTTGTGTGGTGTTACTTAATTTTAGTGTTTATTTTTTATTTCTATTTTTTGGCTAAGTAGGGTAAAACTTCCTATTACCGCGGTAGTCAAAATCACGTCCTATTACGGCTCTATTTTATCTTTTGCAATTTATGATTCGTTGTGACTATGTATGGTAAAGGTGACTACATAGTGTCCAAGAGAAACTAACACGTAACTTATTTCCCAGCACTCGTGCGTTTAAAATCGTTAAAATTTACTTAAATTCATTATTTTGTGTAACGTCAGCGAAGTGAGAAGCTGTTTCATACAAACGCAGATTGACTCGCGGTAGAACATTGAATTTTCAGACTTAGTTTTTAGTTAAAACAAACACTTTAAGATTATGTTACTGTATTCGAATACTTTTTACATTCAAGTAGTCTTAGTTAATCAAGTTGATTTGTGTTTAAAATCAAATAAAATAAGTAAATATGAGTAAACAAAAGTCCGCCGTGATAGGAAGGCTTTTTGAGGGTACCGCCTATTACGGAGGGTACCATCCGTAATAGGAAAAACGCAGTGTCGGTAATTTTTGAATTTAGTGGTATAATAAATATAATTTATGAACATTTCGTTATTGAAGTGTAATTTTCATTAGTTCTCAAGTATAAAATCTATTTTGGAGGTACATGTTTTTTTTAACTAGAATCCATGTTTTTGACGCTTAAACTTGAATGGAAAATCTAAGTTTGTTAGAATACTGTGAAACCTAACTTGTGAGTTTTAATGAAGAAAACTAGTCTAATACAACGATTACTAACGATTACAGAGTTTCATGGTAAAGTCAGAGTACTCTTTTTTGCAAGTAATAACTTACATTACCGAAATATCTTAACATTATATTTCAGAATTAGGATATAAAAACTCATTAGATATTTTAGTACCTACCGTATTAGGCTGTAAGGAATCCTAACACGGTGTATGGAAATTACAGAGCTAATAATTTAAGTAAATAATTGAAAAACTTACACAAAAATTTATATTATGTTAATTTTATCGTATTTTCCCATAAATGTAATAATTTACTACTAAATTTTACCGCATCTTTGACACACCATACAAAACTTATTATGATCCGTTGGTTGTTTTATTTGTTACTAGTCTTCGTAACGCCTAACTATCTTGTGCATGTATTTTACTTATAAAACTTCCTCTTGTATCACTCTATCTATTAAAAAACACCGCATCTAAATCCGTTGCATAATTTTAAAGAATTAAGCATACATAGGGACAGACGCGGGAAACGACTTCATTTTACACTATGTATTGATTGTATTTTGGTTTACTGTTTTGTTGTTGTTTTTTTTGTTCCATTTTATTGTATGTTTGTATCAACGTTGTTGTTAAAAAATGTAACTTTCTTTTTTTTAAACTTTCTCCGCCTTGAAACTTTTTTAAACTTTAAACATTTTCCATATTTTTTAACCGTTTAACTAAACCTGACTGCGCTCCGCTACTTCGCCAGTTAAATTTTCCTTCAAATATGTTTTATTTGTAAGGTTTCATTAAAATCTATTTCGTAGTTTTTACGTGAAAGAGTTACAGACATCCTTAATTACAGACTTAGTCGTTTATAATATTACTGGGATTATTAAAACCCTCGTCCGGGCCCTTTTCGAATTTAAATTGGAGAAACACGAACCGTAATTGTTTTTTAAACTACTTCAAAAAAGGAGTTTATTAGTTCAACCGTCTGTATGTATGTTTGTCGGCGATTATTTCGAGTTTGTAGTACCGTTTTCAAAAAAGTATTTTTTAAATTTAGGAGAAGGGTTTTAGTACCTATTTTTAACCGAATTCAGAAAAGAGGAGTTTCTCAGTTTAGGTTTGTATCAGTTCATTGATTAAGGTTTCGGGTACACGTCCCGGGCCCTTATTAATATGACTTTTCTATCCGTCCGTCTGTCTGTCTGCCAAAGGCACTTATTTCAGAAATGGCTCGATTAATTTTAATGAAAAAAAATTACGATATTTTATTTGTCGACCAAAGAATACTAACAAATAATAAAATCTTCTAAAAATTATGGAAATTTATAGAAAAATTTGTGCCAAAATCTTTCTTTTTTGAACAAACTTTTATTTCTATTGAGACATCGACATGGTCAACAGACAACAAAATAATGATCATTTTTAACTTCACTTAATGTAAATTAACAATAATTATTAAAAAAAATGCTTATAATTTAGCCAAATTCGCATAAATTACGCTTTTATGGGTACAGATAACCTACGCACATAAAGAAACGATCTCAAAATGGCGGCCGTTGTATGGGCTGTCTCTCTTCTCTACTCTTCCCTCATGCTAATATACGTGAGATAGCATGCGTTCGGGCGCCATTTTCAATTCGTTTCTTTATTACCTCATAAAAATAAAATCGTCCCCATATTTAATTTATTCCGTTCCGTCGTGCAGAGATATGGGAGAACGCTATGATGCCGTAGTTTGATTGATTGATTAGTGTTTTTTTATTCGCTCGCTAGGCAGAGGCAAAGGAACACAGTAGTCCATACATCCAAATCTTATTCGTGTTTCCTAACCTAATTATATTACCGGAAACTTTTTAGCGCGAGGCCGTTCATTAAATAGTTGATACACAAAATAGTATCAAAATATCCCCTTACTTAGGAAGAACCTGTATTTATGTACAGTACCCGTAACAATTACACCCATTACATACCATTATCTGTTTCATCCCATACTCCGTAATAGGCTGTTCTTACCACCGTAATGGGCTTCAAATTTTTTAATGCCGCCGTAATAGGAATTCCGAATTGTCAGAAAAAATATTTATTTAAAATTAATAATCACTCTAAAATAAATAAAACGACAACTGAAATTGAAAATATAATTATCATGTGTGTCAAATAAAACAATCAAACATGTGCTAAAGTATATAGAAATGCTTAATTTCTTACCCAACTTTAAAATGTTGTCAAAACGCGCCGTAATAGGGCATGTTACCCTACTTTCTTTTTTAGAAATTAAGAAACAGTTGCATGACCCTGACTCCGCCCCAGGCACAGACCCAGCCCAGCCAGTACAGCGACGCCTCCTGCAATCTCGTGCGGTGCCCAAGTTGTTGCCAGCCCAAATATTTTAAAGGGCAGAGGGGTCTGCGTATACATATCGGAAAGGTACATAAGGTACTTCAAACGATAGTATCCGCGGACCCCTCTGCCACCAACCCTGACTCCATTTCAACCCTATCAACTCATTTTTGGCAAGAATTATCCATACTAAAACAAATTTTCCGTTAGTAAAAAGAATTTCTCGTGGAGCTAGATTATCTGTGTGCCGTGCCCTAACAGAAACAATAAAAAATGTTATTAATATCAATAATAAAGAAAGCTGGCAACAACTGTTTTCTTTTTCCTACCAAGCACTGCACGTAGAAAAGAACAAGGATGCTGGCAGTTGCTCCCTTACCCAAAAAATAAAAAATAACTGCGTCAATCGAACATATCCTTGTACATCAATTACCAATCGAGATAACCAACCAAACCGAAATAAACCAAACTTTAGGTATAAATTAGTGGAGAACAAAATCAGTGACGGCGACCTTATGGGAGCAGCTCAGCTCCTGTTCAGCAGTGACGATGTCGCTCCTGCCACCGCGGAAACGCTCGCAGCTCTGGAGAGTAAGCACCCTCCACCCTTAGCAGGGTCATGCCTGCCGGACCCGCCCGATCCCGCCGCCAGCACGCCACAGACAACCGCATCAGAGGTGCTAGCAGCTGTGATGTCTTTTAAAAATGGTTCTGCCGGTGGCCTCGACGGTTTAACCCCACAACATCTTAAAGACCTTGTGGGTGGGACCGTCGGTGATGCCGGCAATGAGCTTTTAAATGCCCTAACACTGCTAGCAAACCTCATGCTGGCAGGAAAGGTTGACGCCGAATCAACGGATCTGTTGTATGGCGCCAACCTTTGTGCTTTAAAAAAAAAAAGACGGTGGGATCCGACCGATCGCGGTCGGGTATGACCATACGGCGAATGGTATCCAAAATCTGCTGCAAACACATACTTCCGAGTGTTTGTAGCAGGTTTCAACCGATCCAGTTAGGTTTTGGCAGCAAAGGCGGTTGCGAAGCTGCCGTACATGCTGCTAGAACCTATCTGGAACACGGTAGCCCCGACGTTCTGCTGAAGGTGGACGTCAAGAACGCTTTTAACTCTGTCGACAGAGGCGCTCTGTTGACCCAGATTAAAGACCAGACTCCAGAAATTTATAATTATTTATAGCAATGTTACAGTTCGCCCTCCAAATTAACCTACAAAAATGATCTTCTACATTCGGCGGTAGGGTGTCAACAGGGCGACCCGCTCGGGCCAGCTATTTTTAGTTTGGCAATACACCCTATAATTTCAAAAATTGAATCAAAATTTAATGTGTGGTACCTGGATGACGGAACCATCGGAGGCGATGTGACCACCGTTTTGGCTGATCTGTCTAAATTAACTTCCAGTTTTAATAATATTGGTTTAGAATAAAATTTTTCAAAATGTGAATTGTTTTTATTCGACTCTCTAAATTCTCTTAGTAAAATGAAATTATTTCCAAATTTAACAATCTAGCCCCTAATATTAAAATTTTACACAGAGTCACTTCGCCTTCTGGGAGCTCCTCTCCTCACCGAGGCAATTCCCGACTTCCTTGACGAACAGGTTTCTGAATTCAATAACAGCTACGAACACCTTCTGAAAATAAACCCTCATATGGCTTTCTTTATTTTAAAATTCTGTCTTTTTGTTCCCAAATTAACTTACGCTCTACGTTGTTCCCCCCTTTTTAAATTTACATACCTTTTAGAAAAAATCGACGATATGATTATACTAACACTAACCGAGATTCTAAATTGTCCGTTTACTGATAAAGCATGGTCTCAGGGCTCTCTACCTGTTCGTCTCGGTGGTTTGGGACTTTTGGGAGTTAGGAAAATTTCAGATATAGCGCTCCCGGCGTTCCTATCCCCTGTCTCGAGTACGCACGTCCACTACGGTAAATTAATTAACCCGTCACTCGGTGACGTTGAGGCGTCGTACTCAGGCGAGGCAAAGACCGCCCGGAGCGCAGCTTGCCCGAGCGCAGATTTTCCACTAAACCAAAACTCCCAGAATGGTAGGGGAGCCCAAGAGGGGATTTCGGGACTTACTAAAGCGCGGCAGATTAATATACAGGAGGATACCTTGAACCCGGTTAAGTACCTCCACAAAACATGAGGCCCTTAAATAAGGCCGCCCGCGAAGGATAGAGGATCAGATTAGTAAAAAAAATTGACCATCAGAAATTCTCGAGCGCGTCAGATTAAGGTAGGGTGAGTTAATTACATCCTAAAAAGTGTATATTCCACTAATCTGACAATTTGAGAGTGTCGTAAAGAAAGGGGAGGGCAACAAAGTTGTAAAAAAAAAAACGTCAACTCGACATTCTCGAGCGTAGCTAAATTTTTTTTTATTTTGAAGGAAATAATTCAAGAATAATGAAAAATATATAATCTGACGATTTCAGCAAGCCGAAATAACAAAAATTCGTTGATGAATTTAAGCCGCCTCCGTAGCTCAGTAGCGTAACACGTTGCGCCACGGCACGGAAGGTTGTGGGTTCGATCCCCGCAGAAAACACCACATATTGATTTCTCACAAAAATCACGTTGTGGTTGTTTTCGGTTGGATAGGACATCGCAGGCTTGAATCACCTGATTGTCCGAAAAGTAAGATGATTCCGTGCTTCGGAAGGCACGTTAAGCCGTTGGTCCCGGCCGCATTAGTGGTCGTTATAACCGCGGCGACAAGCTGGCCCCTTGTCACGTTGGTAATAAAGCATAAACTCGGCTAAACGTGGGTCCGGCTCTCAAGCCGGTGCCTCTGCCTAACCCTCCGGGGAATAAAAGGCGTGATATTATGTATGTATGTATTTCCTGAGCTTTTCAATTAATTAAGTAATAATTTAAAAAAGAATAAAAAAAAAAATTTGAATGTTTTTTTAGAATAACTTTTAAACGGCTTTATCGATCAACTTCAAAAACTAATCCGCCCTTAAGCTTGAAAAACCACGCCGATCGTCGCTTACCAGTTCAAAATCTATTGATTCGTTCGAGAGATATCATGAACGAAAGAAAACCGAAAAAAGTGTTTTTTCGGGATTACTCCGAAATGTTTGGTTCGATCAATTAAAATTGCAAAATTACTTATGAGGATGATAAAACCGCGTCTAATGCCGCCAACCGCGTGAAAATTGGTTGATCCATTCAAAAGTTATTGCAGTTTGAAAAATCCAAAAATTGTGTTCTATGAAACTTCTATCAGACTTTCGAGCTGGGAGAGCTCAAATGCATAGAAATATTATTTCTTTGAAGTCAGCGAGCTCAAAATATTACATAAATTATATTTTGAATGGAATTAGCGGGAAGTTGCAGGGATGGCCTTTAAGGTGAACCGTTTTTCAAATGTTTTCGTGTCAGATCAGGCGAATCCCTCTAGATAATCGTCAGATTATGAGGCAGTACGTTTAGAACATAAAGATAAACCTTATATATCTTAATCTGACGCGCTTGAGTATTTCAAAATGGCGATTTTTTTTTGCACATTATGAAAATGGCCGCGAGTTTGCGTCCCATCGAAATCGTCCGATTAGTGAATGAGAGCTTTTTTTTGGTGCACTTAACACTCCCTTAGAAAATCTGACGCGCTCGATTATTTTTTTTATTTTTTTATTTTCAACCCTAACATACAACCACCCGCATCATGCAAACGATCAGATTAACATACGTATATTATTAAAAATACGTAGGGCATTGATGCTATTAATATCTGACGCGCTCGAAGATGTCCATGCAACAGTTTTTTTTACATATTTAAAAATCTATTGCCGCTTCCCCCACCGATGTAAAGGTATATATCATGTAACATTTTTTTCTTCTTATCATCTAAGCTTTGCAACCCAATAGGTCTCTACGACGCTCGATTAAATCCCCATTTAGCATCGTGGGCTCCTCGGGACGAGCCCATCTGCAAGATAATACAAAACAAGCTTAATATACATTCGGCCGGCGATCCTGCAAAACGGGCTCGCTACACGCAGCATTTGATCCGGTGTCAGGTTACTGGCTGCAGGCGCTACCATCGGCTAACCTGGGAACCCTCATACACAAGACCACACTTTCCCTGGGGGTGTGCCTGAGACTGGGAGTCAGGACGTGTGCTCCTCATCGCTGCCACTGTGGAGATATGGTCGATCACCTCGGCCACCACGGCCTCTCTAGGGCATGAATACCGGAATCTCGGAATCTCGTAATATCGGAATCTTGGAAGAATTTTCCGATATTTTCAATTCCGATATTGAAAAAGCCAATATCGGAATCTCGTAACAAGACATTTATTTTTATTAGAGTTGTTTTAAAAGCGTTCTGCATGGCTACAATATAAAAAGTACCCTGTAAATTCGTCAATTTTTACCTTTTTTTAATCAGAAACATGCTTTCAAAGCAGTTCACTTAGGTGTTTGGTACTTTGTAGGTACTGGTACAATTAATCTTTGAATGGTACTCACATAGTAAAAAAAAAAAAATAGATCAATAAAGTTATATTT
This sequence comes from Euspilapteryx auroguttella, assembly GCA_951802225.1. Classification (NCBI taxonomy): domain Eukaryota; kingdom Metazoa; phylum Arthropoda; class Insecta; order Lepidoptera; family Gracillariidae; genus Euspilapteryx; species Euspilapteryx auroguttella. Next base: position 7,011,010 of record OX637642.1, on the reverse strand, counting down.
TTTTATTATAAAATTCAAAATCATTTATAATTCAAAAAAAAATTTTTTTGTTCTCATTTGTTGTATTAAAACTAGAAACAGATCATCTCAGCTTGATTGCTGACTCCACAAATCATGTTATTCAAATTAAATTAAATTGTATACAGTTACGATTTAAATATTAGTTTCTTCAGTAATTTTTATTGAGTTTTTACAATTCCGATATTAATATCGGAATTCCGGTATTGAGATAAAATGTCCGATATCAGTATCGGAATTGAAAACCTTCCGATATTACATGCCCTAGGCCTCTCCTGTATGCGCAGCGCCGGCCGCATGGCTCGCAACGCCAGTCTGAATGACATTATCCGTCGGGCCCTTACCACTGTCAACGTGCCGGCCTTTCTTGAACCTAACGGTCTGGCGCGAGACGACGGAAAGAGGCCCGACGGTATGACTATCGTCCCCTGGACACGTGGCAGGCCGCTGGTGTGGGACGCCACGTTTGTTGACACCATGGCGGCTTGCCACGTGCAAAGAACATCAGGTGAGGCTGGCGCGGCAGCCGCAGCTGCCGAAGACCTCAAACGGCGCAAATACGCGGCAATTGAGTGTAATGTGTTATTATGTTATTATTATTATATTATATATATATAATTAGTCAGCAGTATGAGTTTGTGCCGTTTGGGGTCGAAACCTTAGGGCCTTGGGGGCCAGGGGCGCGTCGACTATTTAAGGAATTATCGAAGCGTCTGATCGACCATTCCGGTGACCAGCGGGCTGGCTCGTACCTTGGCCAGAGAATAAGTTTGGCCATTCAGAGAGGTAACGCAGCCAGCCTGCTAGGCACCGTACCTTCCGGTGGCAGCGATTTGGAGGCCATTTTTTATTTGTAAATATGTCTTTGTTTAGTTTTTTTTTAAGGTAATATTTAATAACATAATATCATGTACATATGAAATATTGAATAAAATGCCAGTAAAAGTTGCAATTTCAATACTAAAGGAGTTGGGATTAAAAAACAAAAGCTATGTTGGCTATCTCGCTATCTCCAAGTAAGTAGGTGAAAATAAGAAAGAGTCTGGTCGCAGACGCGGGAAGATCCGCCGCCCCGCCCCGCTCGCTGCCTGCCGCCGCCGCGGCCGCATGTCGATGTCGGTGGCAGCAGCTGCGCCGGGCATGCTCGCCTCACTCAAGGATTTTCCAGTATCCTTTCACTTGCCACAGTTTGCAAACAATATGGCTACCTACGTATTTACTACTTCTTTGTGTTCGGATGCTAAGGATAAAGGTCGTGTCATGACATGATGTGGCATATGGGTAGGTCGGAATTTGTTTCGCAACTGTTCTGTGAAAATTAAGATAATGATTCACTCCATGTGTTGTAATTTATACAAAAAAGGATAAGATAATTAGATAAGTAGGTAGGTAGGTAGGTATATTTGTTTATCTAACTTTACTAGATAACGTATTTTTTACATTATACCTAAATGTAAATCTTTTAGCTGTCAGTAGGAAAATTACTTACTTATTGCAAATTATTATTAAATATATACCGTAGCTGTAACTAGTATAAGTATCTACTTAAAATGTATGAAAAAGACGTAAAACCAAACATGCCACATATTTAATAAATTTTAATATTAATTGCGCCCCGCAGAGCTTGTTTAAACTATATGTGTACCAAATTTCATTTAAATTGGTTCAGTGGTTTGGACGTGAAAGCGAGACAGACTGATGGAAGTATGGATTATAAAGTATCTGATGAGTGCCACCGACCGAGTACGTAATTTTTTTATAGAATAGGAAGGTAGTGACAATAGGAGCCAACTAACATTGATCTTCGAGAAGAACTTTCACTGCTTTCACTCGTTTCTTGTTTGCCGCAAAGCAACGCGTTGCTTCCAGTGGAAGCAGTGTTGTTGGTTTATCTGCATTTTTATAATAGGTATATCCGCTCCGTAGCTCAGTTGGCAGTGATGTGGACTGAGTATGCGTGTGCACCTGGGTTCGATTTCCGGCGGGGCGAACATTGTTTTGATGATTATCGATGTTTGTTTCCAGTCTGGTAAATGTATATGTTTCGGGCACCCTAGCCCTACAGGATACAGGATCTTACCAATTAGGGGCTGTGAGTGTGATGCGTTATTATTAATATTATTATTATGTTTCTCAATACTCTTCGGTATCACGGGATGGAGCCCGGTCCTTTGAGAGTTTTGCTTTATTGTTGTCTAGTCGACCCGGCGAACTTCGTACCCGAAACTATTACTATTTTGTACATGATTTATCCTTATAAACCTTCCTCTTTAATCACTCTATCTATATAAAAAACTGCGGCAAATTTTGTTGCTGCCTGGACGGGGTACAGCGGACGGCGCGGCGTGCGGGGCGCAGGGCGTGGGGCGCGGGTCGCGGGGCGCGGGGCGCGGGGTGTGGGGCGCGGGGCGCGGGGCGTGGGTGCGGGGCGGCCTCCTCATCTATTGTTTTATTTCTGACAGACAGCTTGCTAACATTTTGATTGATGCATTTCTTAAAAGCGATTACCCAATTACCATTACCTAATGATTTTTATTTCCTAATAGCCTACATTACAATAATACAAGGATTGACATAGGTAAATAAAAGTGACTTATTTCTATATTACAGTTTTATGCACAATTTTTGTTATGAACGTGACGAGAAAATTTATTACGCTTTGTTCGTGAGTCCACATGCACATGTGACTCATAAAAAACACCAAAATAAGGGTAGAATAGCAATACATACATCCTCGTAGTATAAAATAAAGTCGCTTGCCGTGTCTGTCCCTATGTATGCTTAAATCTTCAAAACTACGCATCAGATTTTCATGCAGTTTTTTTTAATAGATAGAATGATGTAAGAGAGGAAGGTTTATAAGTATACTTACATGAACAAAATAGTAATGTTAGGCGGTACGTAGTTCGCCGGATCGACTAGTTATATTATATAAGCTTACATATATATATAAAGAAACAGTGGGACATTATTAAAAATGAGTTCTGTGTACAAGTACAAGGAAGTTGTTAATACATACAACCAGCTAGTGGGTATATTGCCGTACTTCATGGCTAAACAAAGATAGATGTATTTGCCCATCCGCTCGAAAAGTCGACTTTTCGATTACTGTTCTCCTTCTCTAGTAGTAAAGTTCCTCTTTATTCACATGTGGTTTATAGCCGGTCACTAATGCATTTCCATACATTATTTATTGTCCTCTGGGGAATTATGATGCATCATTGTATTATCAATATATATAAAACTCTTCCGTGACTGACTGACTGACTGACTGACTGACTGACTGACTGACTGACAGACAACGCAGAGCTGAAACTACTGGGCGTAGAAAGCTGAAATTTGTCACGTGGGTTCCTTGGGGAGTGTAGGTGAGCACTAAGAAGGGATTTCCCGAACAAAATTATTTTACTGTTGGGAAATACACTATCCTCAAGTGACATAGGCTTTATAAGATTTAAAAAAAAGGGATCCTTACTTAAACTTTAAACTTAAATAATGTAGTCCAAGGTGCATTTTTTTCCGTTGTTTAAATATTTTGACAGTTACTGGTTTGTTTTTGTTGTTTTTTTTATCAAAAGAACATAATTATAGGTAAGTACTTACTTGTATAGTTTTTGAGTAGTATTTTATATTCTATGGCGTGACAAAGTTGGCCGGGACAGCTCGTATTTGTAAGAGGCCTTTTACACCGTGTACGTAAAGTGTTGCTAAAAGTGGCCACTCTAGGCTAGGCAACTATTGTAGTTTTTTTTGTTTTTTTTTTACTTAGGACAACTTACCTAACTGTGCTCTAAAATACTAAACAAGATCTAGTGCTGTGCAACATTTTTGATATTTGTCTTATATAGTTTAGACGATATTATCTTATGTTGCGAATGGCGCTAGCATCGGCGTTAAATTCCTCTTAGAACGGTAATAGGCCACGGCTATGACTGGTTGTACGATTGGTTAAGCGTAGTGTAACAGTAACAGGTTCTCTTTTGTTTTTAATAGTAAATTTCCTTGTGAATAACCAAATTTTAAAAGCCCCCCGACCAATTCAGATACCCTCATCGACTATTAAAGAGCTGATCATCTTCCAAGTGTAATATGGGTCCGTATATTACAACCTAAATACAACACTTGAATAAAAGTATGGAAAGTAACCATAACTTTCAATAGGTACCAGTTTTTATTATATGTTAGGGTAGGGATGGCGAACCTTTACGCATCAACGTGCCATTTTTCTAAAGAAGTCTTTATTGAGGTCACTGACGTGCCATCAAATAGTTTCGACTTTGTGATTATTAGAAATCGCTTCTAGTGATAAGGCCGCCCATTGCAATCAATGAATTACTTTAAGAAAATTGTAAATAAGTATGTTAAATTTGCAATAAAGTGTCTATCTATCTATTGATAGGAAAAATATAATTATAAATACACTCCAAACTCGTTAATTGCATTCTAAAAAAAATTGGTTAATTTTGCAATGTTTGAATTAAAAATATGCGTTATGTATTATTAGTGTAACATACATTATGTAAGGATTATAAGATGTGACTTTTAGCAGAATGCATACTGAACTGAGAATCATCTTGCAAAAAGTCATAATGAGACTGGTGGCGTAGCTACCTATGTACCTATAACGTCTTTGGGTAACGCACTTTGTGATCAGTGATTGATCAGGGACGTGCCCAAAATATTATGTTGCGCGCCATTAATGGCACGCGTGCCATAGGTTCGCCATCCCTGTGTTAGGGTAAGGTCGGGTTTTTTTTTAATTTTAAAGTTTATTTATATTTTTATTATTAACGCATTGAATTCTGTAGGTATAGAGGAGGTATTTTTTTCGTTTAGGATCAAAGTACCAAAGTTACAGTTAGACATAAAATAAAAAATACAACGTAATAAGTAATTTGTATTTTAATTTCATTCGAGCAGACTTACATCACAAAATCACATAATTTTAAATTCAACCTATTAAAATATTCATGTGACGCTAATAAAATATAGGTACCTAAGTCCTTAAACTACTGACGGGATTATGACCCGGTACACTTAGGATTTCTCATAACAAAGTTGAAGTATTTCGTAAAATATACCTACAACAACATAAGTCTTCTTTGAATTATCTCACATTACACTAGCATAAAACTATGACTATGTGTAAGTTTTTTTGGATCCTCCCCAAACAATAAAAGCTATCGAGAGCGCGCGAGGCTCGAGATCGAAGCGTCCGCGGGCGCCTAATAGTGGCCGTCTCCCGTGGGGTCGTTGAGCCAGGGGTAGTTGGCCGGGCAGCGCAGGCACGTCTGCAGGTTGATGGTCTCGCCGGGCACCTCCTTGGACGTGAGCTTACATGAGTGTGGCACCCAGCAGGATGGAATTCCCTCCACGGCGCACTTCTCTCTCCAAGGCTCGAAATTCTTGGCCTCAGTAACAGTACGTGGGTTTTGGATCCACTGGATAACCTGAGTCATGGTTACAAAGTAGACATCGTTGTGGTTAGACAACACTTCATCGATCCAATAAAGGAAAGCATCTAAGAACTCAGGGTTGTTCTTGAGCCAGGCAGCGTGGAAGTATAGACCCAGAGGCGCTCTGTTCTGATCGTAGTGGCGATCAAAATTATGGTTAAGGAAATTGTAGAACTGATCTCCGGTCAGGATGTTAGAGCAAGAATCGACCATGGCACAACCGGGGATAGATTCATCATTACTTGGATCTTCCCGGCGATCGAGCTCGTTCATCACCATCTCCCAGACGGCATGACTCCTCGTAGGGCAGCTTTGCAGGTTGCCGTGGCAACGGTGTGGCATGCGGAAGTACATGGTGTACGGCCATAAGGGCGGGTTAGAGAGTGGTGCAGTGATTGTGCTGTCATAGAGGAAAGCCTGCTCTTCCATCATAGTAAACTGGTTGTTGCCGCCGACTCGCAAGTACGGCGCTCGCACGCCAACCACGCTGTTGTCGGTGATGTTCGCATACTTTTCGATTATTACTCTCATGCCTGCCATTTCCTTGCCCCAGTCGTCAACAGTGGCGTTGCTCCAGAAGCGTTCGTCATCATTGTGCCTAACAAAGGAAAAAATACAAAGTTACGATTCTATTTGACCAAATATATTTATAATCCGAGCTATGAATTCATAATAAAAATTCTCTTAAAAGTACTGATAATAAGGTTGTTTATTATTTTTGTATTTAACTTTTTGAAGAATAAATAAAAATAAAATAACTTACGTGATAGAGTGAACAGCTATTTCATGTCCTTTGCGATGTGTTTCTTGCACCGCAGAGTAGTTTGTGTATTTATGGGAAACAAAGAATGAGGCTTTGATATCGCAGCCGTTAGGATTCTTTCGCTTGCCATTAAATATTTCTTTGTAAAGTTCGATGTTGTTGTTGTTGATCGCGTCATCGAAGGTGATGGTGATCATCTGCGGCACGTCCTTGGCGGGCAGGTCCCCCGGGATGACGGTGCCGTCTTCTGAACAGAAGCAGTCGGGCAGCACGCACTGCGTCGGGTCGCATGGTGGCGCTCTGTTTGGGTCGTTGTCGATGTCTAAAACAATTAATTTTTTCTATAGCGAAAGTAGAGAGTCAATTTCTCTTACTCCTTCTTGCGTAAGTCACAGTTTTATTTAATAATTTATGCAACAACGTGAATGATTTCCATTCCGAAACAGCTTTCATTGGTGACAGAGATATTATGTGATGAAATAGTGATAATCTGTCATTAAGATGCCGCCGCGGTGGTTGTGTATGATGCGGAGGCGGCGCGGGAGACGCGGGCGGCGCGGGGCGGAGCGTGCGGTGCGCTGCGGCAACGCGCCGTGAAACCAGTATGGGTACTTTCGCTTGATCAAATCAGACATTGCACCATTAAAGCCTGAATTGATTTTCACTTTTAATTTGACTGTAGGTAAAATAACTTTTTCAAATGAGCTCAATTACCACAACCACATTCTTTTATTATTAAGTACATTTTTACTGCTGAGTAATTGATTTAGCTATGTACTAGCAGATCCTAATTTACTTAGCATTTGGGGCATGTCGCAGTGGAGTCGCACGTAACATGCAAACTATTACAAACAGCAATTCAGTTTTAAAAAGCAAGTTTTTCCATTCAGGGTCATCAAGATACTTATATTTATTTACAACATAAAATTTTATATAATGTAAGCGTATTGGTATCATTTATATTATATAGCAATATCAACATCTAAGCTTCCTACTAGCCTACTAGACTTTTTATATGACCACTATTGTGTTGAACTATAAATATTATAAAAAATATTTACAAATAATAAAATTAAAATCACGACTTCATTTATTTAAAAACGTATTACAACATTATTGAAATGTTTTTTGAGGTCATGTGATCGGCGTTTTGGACAGGCAGTCAGATAGCTGACTATGCAGGTAGGTAGGTACACAAGATGAGGGAACGGTGAAGTTGTGTCAGCACTTACCGCAAGAGTTTTCGTCAGAGCCGTCAGCGCAGTCCTTCTCTCCGTTGCAGAAGAGGCCGCGCTCTACGCAGCTGCTGTCCCCGCAAGCCAGGAAGCCGTCCTGGCAGAGAGGCTCGTCCGTGTACAACAGCGGCTTTATCTTCCGCTCTTTGTTCTTTAGCTTGCAGTTCTTGACTGCATCCCTCCAGTCACAAGTCTGCTTCTCAATATCGAAGTATAACCCAGCTGGACACCGGATTGCTTGAATACCCTACGGCAAGCGAAAACAATGCTTTGTAGAAAGTGAATAATGTATTATTCTCCGTCTACGGACTAATATATTCAGGTGACGTATCCGCCGTAGGTAGAATGGGTATTTCAAGAAAGCATTTATAAAGACTTGAAATTAAAACAACGACGGAACCAATACCACAGAATACCTAATATAGTACTAAAGTACCAATACTTGATTGCTTTAATAAGTAGTGAACCCTCAGTTACTTCCGGGTCAGTATAAAATACATTCTCTGACGTGTGCAATGTACCTAATAGGTAAAGGTTAAAGAAAAGTGAACAACTTGTTATTTTTATGAAACCATTAACATTAACATACACAAAGAAAATAAAATTACTGAAAATGTCATAAGTTTAATTGAATAAACAATATATATTCAAAAACAGCAAAGATATCGTACTGTGAACGTTTCTCACTTTTCTAAAATTCAAACAAGCAGTGTACAACATCGTGAAACTAGAGCAGATTTATCTTGTGCAACGTTAGGTTGTGTCATACAAAGTCAAAGTATGGTGACCTAAAACATAGAAAAAAGCATTTTTTAGCGGGCAAAGTAGGTAGGTAGTTATTTTTCAGCAACTTCCACTGGAGTTACCCAAGTGAATTAAGTAAAATAACCAGATGTGAACGGATAGATAGCAAGGACACTTGCTTGTCTCGCTTTCAACAATTTCGAATTCTTAAACACCGTATTTCCACTTCCTGTAATTATAGGTATTTTTTTAACCTTAAATTTAAAACCCAGCAGTAAGATTTGTATCCTGATATAGGTGGTTATATTGATTTCATTATATATGTGGCTTACTTAATTGGCCCTCATTGGAATGAAAAGTAAAAGGAAGGAAGAAACAATAAGACGGACATAGGATACTTTTTATAGTTATCCCGAAAATCCCAGACGAACGAAAAAAATAGTATTTTGAATTTTAAGGGAAATAGCATTTTTAATTGCAATTCCATCTAATTTTATGCTAAAACGACCCGCGAACTTCAAAACGCCTAACCTATTACTATATTGAGCGTTTATTAAACTTATAAACCTTCCTCTTGAATCACTCTATCGGAACCACGTCAAAATCCGTTGCGTATATGCATAATCTAGCCGATCAGAGATCAGAGAGAGAGAGGTTTAAAATGTTTCAATCACACAGATATGTTATATACCGGGTGTTTCTGAGAAAACGGTAATAAATCAAAGGAGGGCTTCTGCTCACCATAACTAACAACTTTCCCAAAGGAACATAGGTCGAAATCTGCAGCTGGCGGGGTCATTGTACGGGACAGCTGATTTTTGTTTTGAGATTTCGACCCATGTTGCTTTGGGAAAGTTGTTAGGTATGGTGAGCTGAATCCCTCCTTTGATTTATTACCGCCTTGTCAGAAACACCCGGTATATATGAAAAAAATAATCCTTATATCAAATTATCCGGGTTTTCGCAAAATCCCTATTTTTTTTTGCAAAAAACCTTATTATCAAATGTTCCTACGACACATACATAGGGACGCGAAAAGTAACTTTATTTTATACAATGTACTAGAGACTGCCCCGCGGTATCACCCGCGCAGATTTCTCTTAAACACAAAAATTCCGATTTCTTCCGTTCCCATGGGAATTTCGGGAAATCCTCTCTTAGTGCTCACCTACACTTCCTAAGGAACCTACATGCAAAATTTCAGCCCGCTACGCCCAATAGTTTCGGCTCTACGTTGTCTGTCAGTCAGTCAGTCAGTCAGTCAGTCAGTCAGTCAGTAACGGAAGAGTTTTATATATATTGATTGATAATAGTAATTATTTATTTAACAGTAGTAAAACGTACATTAAAAAACTTTTTATCAAAAAATTAAACCGCCGAAAAAACTGAAAAGCATTAAATAATTGGGAAACATTTTCTATTAGGACTTAATTTACTCACTTCTTAAAGTAATTTTGGTTTACCAATAAATTTTAAGTCGGCGCCACACCACACAAGCAAATTTCTTAACTACCGAAAGCGCGATGCGCGGCGGCACACGTTTTTCGGTTATTTCTTTGACTTTCAGGTAATTTAGTGATCGTTATTCGTTGATTCTGTGGCACCGACTCAAAATTTAGTGGTCAACCAAAATTACTTTAAGAAGTGAGTAAATTAAGTCCTAATAGAAAATGTTTCCCAATTATTTAATGCTTTTCAGTTTTTTCGGCGGTTTAATTTTTTGATAAAAAGTTTTTATTTTTTGCTTTTCAGTTTTTTTTGGGCTAATTTTTTTGACCCCAGCTAATCATCCTTCACAGGGTGGTCGCACTCCACAAGGTGGCCACACAACCTGGTGAATGTTGAGGGACTAACAGGATGAGGTTCGATCACGACCGGTCGGTGAGGCGATTTTTGAGGGAGGCCTATGTCCAGCAGTGGACGTCTATCGGCTGAGATTATGATTATTAACATTCATATAAAAAAGACTCATAATTATACCTAGCAGTTTTCATGTAAATCACAAAACGGCAATACAATCTGTGAGTGGACAATAAAGTCACCCCTATTTTTCCACCCTTAGGGTTGGAATTTTATTTCAAAATTTTTATGGGACCAACTTCAAGGTATACCCTGTCGATTAAAAAAAGAATTATCAAAATCGGTCCACACAGTAAAAAGTTATGCGTGATCATACATAAAAAAAAAAAAAAATATACGCGACGAATTGAGAACCTCCTCCTTTTTGTTTTTTCGTCGGTTAAAAACAAGCATTATTGTGAATAAACTTTAAAGTTATCAGTTCAAGGAATTATATCTATGAAGGTTAAAACGTGTGTTTTACTTTTTTATTAAGGTACAAACTAAAATACATAATTTAAATTGCTCAAAATGCTATTATTAATTAAGCCCACTGGACGGAACAAATAAAAACCTTTGCCCGGTTTCATGTACTAGACGTTTTCTGTATTCGAAATGGTTTGAAATTGAAAGGTATGCGTGACTTACGGATGCGGTGCACTGTATAACGTCGCGACAGTTGTCGCCCTCGCCGGCCACCAGCCGGAACCACTCTCCGGCGTCCTTGTCCTTGCACAGCTCCTGCTCCAGGCTGTCGTCTTTCTTCGCCGAGTCGTCCGCCTGCCGGCGCCATCGGTGCCCATCCGCTACCGCTATCATCACAAATAATTATTTCTTTAATTTTTATCTTTCATTATTCGATTTTTATAAATTTTATTAAAATAGCGTTCTTAGAAATACAATTCAATTAATCAATTGACAATTGTTTAACAAAATTAGATAATAAAAGGCCCCTATTAGGTATGTAATACATACCTAATAGGGGCCTTTTATACATAATATGTATCGACACAACACGTTCAGTTTCTGTTTAGGTATTCAGCTAGTAGCAGAAACGATGCCTAACGTAACTGAAGAATGTGAAGCTAAGGCTTCTTCCCCATTCGCCCGAAAATATTCGCCCGAAATATTAAATTTACCCATTCGCCCGAATTTTAATAAAAAGTGCTCCCCATTCGCCTGAATTTATTTCATGAATAAATAGCACCGTTACAGGTCACAAAATACAACGATTATACACGTAGGCAACAGATGCTTCAAATTCTTTATAAAAGGCTTATAATTTAATTTATCAAACGCGTAAATGATATTTAAGGGCTAATACTTTAAGCGTAATTTTCGCCGTATGTTTGACGACCTGAATCTTTATCTTATTGTTATCTAAAAATATAAAATATTGCTGATTATGTTACATAAAAAATTACGGATTATTATTATTATTACGTACCTTTATTATCCCTCGAGGTTTGTGACCTTTTCAGTATAAATTGAAACTAGAATACCAATTATAAAACTTGAGATAAGAAAAGCGTCCAGTAGACACCATTGACAAATGGTAAACTAAGTATGTACTTACCCAACATGAGCAGTAAATACCACGCACCGAAAAAGTAGCTATCGTTGACACAAACTGGCGCTGTATCAATCAATACATAGTATAAAACAAAACTTCACTTCTCGCGTTTGTTCCTATGTATGCTTAAATCTTTAAAAGTATGCAACGGATTATGATGCGGTTTTGTTATTAGGTAGAGTGACTCTAGAGGAAGGTTTATAAGTATGATACATGCACAAGATAGTAAAAGTTAAGGCGGTACGAAGTTCGCCGGGTCGACTAGTAAAAATATAAAGTAAAAATTAAGGCCTCTGACCTCATCATCGCTGATAATACTAAAAGACATCGAAAACACTGGTTACATTGAACTTCAGATAGATCATGAGCGGAATTTTAATGTAGAACTAATAGCATGTCTTACTGCAGATAACTGTTGATTGCAATGTCTATGAAATAATCTCAATAATACTTTATTTTTAAAAAAACTAAATTGTAAGTAAGTAAGTAGGTACATAAATTATTTACTTGTAGGTATATGTTTTATTTTAAATTTTTTTTTTTTTAGTTAACCGGAATTTTATACTGTAAATATGTACATACATAACTTTTTAATTATAACTTAATTCATGTTGTATTTCTACCATATAATAATAATGAATGGAGAATTTTCAGTCAAGTTTCAAAAGAAAAATAAAGGATAAAGTGAATCGTGGTTAGGTAGTCTCGCTAAAACTCGAGAACGGCCGGGCCGATTTAGCTGATTTTGGTTTTGTTCTGTATAATAAAAACGAATTGACTGTTTATTCTGTTCTTAATACTCTTTGTTTCATAAGATACGATCAGGCGAATGGGGAACACTTTTTATTAAAATTCGGGCGAATGGGTAAATTTAATATTTCGGGCGAATAATTTCAGGCGAATGGGGAAGAAGCCGAAGCTAATTTATTAAACACAATTTTTGACGGGTTGAAAGTGTGGAACAATTAATTTATCCAGGTTGCTGTTGATACAATGCAAATCTGATTTTATTTTAAAGTTCAAAATATTCTTATAGTTGGAAACTAGGGAAGGTACATACACTGCCTAGGCTCCATTAACATTTTGCGTTTACGATTCACTCATCAAAATAGATATTGCTTAGCAAATCTATAAATATTAAAGACCAAAATTGCCTTTTTAAAATGTAAATGTCATAGGTAGGATGGGTGGAGAGCGTCATGAGCGTGACCTTTGACAGCGCCAAAATGTCAGCGCTTGAGCAAGCGGCAAGGACGACTCTCTATTCCGAGCGTCTGCCGCTGCGCCGCTACGCCGCGCCGCGCCGGGCCCGCGCCCGCAACCGAACAGCTTGATAATACCACTATATATAACACCGCTATATATACCACTTGTGGTCTTTGTCTGGTATTAACACCATGATTAAAAAAGTTGAATTGTCGAAATCATTGACTTAGTGGTATTTTAAAATCGTACTTAAAGTACAAACCTTAGTAATAATTTAATTTACTAATTAATTAAAAAATATATAATTAATTTCGAATTACAAATAATTTAAATTAATTTAAATTAGTAGCTAGGTATAACTTTTAATGATTTTGAATATATACGTTGAATGATTCTCGATTATTCTGAAAAATTTAGTTTAAAACTGGATTTAAACTCAAATTTAAAATAGTATTCATGTTTCACAAGGCATGAGACATGAGACACATGATAGCATTAATAAAAGTAGTGTTTTTAAATTATAACTTTTTTTTATTATTTTATAATTTTACTTAAAAAACATAGTCGCTTCCCGCGTCTGTCCTTATGCTTAAGTCTTTTAACCTATGCAACGGATTTTGTTGCTGTTTTTTTAAAAGAATATATTAAGATGCAAGAAGAAAGTTTATTTTGTTATTAAAAAAAAAACAATTATTTTACTCAGATATCTAACTCTACCTATAGATAATACAAAACACAACATTTCCGTCTTAACCAGCGTAAACTTATGACAAATTATAAAGTATTATTATTTCGGTACCTATTTTTGTTTACTATTGTAAATTTAAAAAATCATAAACTATTACAATTAGCTAGGTATTTTGATTTGTGTACTATTTTGAGTACCAGATCAAATTTTTATTCGAGCAAACGGCAGATTTAAACGAGAATTTATTGTTTGTTATATTATGTTACTTATATGCAATGAGAATTTGCACGCAACAAGGAAATTGAGCTCTCCCTCTATTATCTAACTGTTACGCTTGCACGCAGTATTTGCGGCCGCTCGCAGACTCCGAATGTCCTCGATCACACGACGCATGTGCATTCAAATTATATTCTTCCGCTTATTATAAAAAATTCTGCAATTTTGCAAACTCTTGCCATATAAAAGACATCAACGCGAAACTCAAAACCTAATGCTTCAAAAACTCCTATAAAAGACATCAACGCGCTAGAAAACAAAAATTTTTCCGGTAATCATGTAAATAATATAAGCGTGTTTCCTCGTAAAGCGATATCGATCGCACGATAAAAGTTCGAGAGCCAATATAAATTGCTCGTACATCCGAATATCCGAATGATGCAAATCTGTATTGTCGCGATATCGAGCGCGCTGTGGACAGGAATGATTTGATTGTTTGTTTGCATTGAATAGGCTCCAGAAATACTGAATCAATTTGAAAAATTATTTCACTGTTGGGAAGCTACACTATCCCCGAGTGACAAAGGTTTTAGATTTCCAAAAAATTTGGGATCATTACTAAAATTAACCTCAAATAATGTAACTCAAGGTGCATTTTCAAAGTCAAAAGAACATAGTCCTAGAAGTAGTCAAAGTCGTAGTGATTTACCGCCACATGCTATAGGGCGCGGCCACCAGCTACGATTAGTTTGATTTTAAGGCAACTAATGCTACAGAATTACTACTTTTTAGTACTTAAAGGAAAAAAATACTACTAGAGTACTTTTCGAGTTATAAGAGGTTTTTGGTGGCCACGTTGGGAAGGATGCTTTGCAACGCGGCCACCTTCAGATTGAGCCAAAATAGCAGCAAATATAAAATTTCTGAATTAGAAATAAATCTACGCAAAAACTACTTCGCAATAAACAAACTTTTGTTTCCCTGAATCTAGGAGAAACTAAAAATTAAGTAAATCCAAGTTTTACCGCGCGCGGCTTTGAGGTTATTTCCAGGAATCTCGTAAATACGCGTCATATGAAGATGAGAATTCTAACGAGTATACAACAGTATGTCTACTATTTAGTACTTAATGGAGAAAAATACTACTAGAGTACTTTTCGAGTTATAACATTTTTTGGTTAGGTACTCGGATGTGCATCATTACCATCCAAGTTAACACAGCCAAGTTTTGTACGACAGGGTTTTTCGTGTTATAACTAAAAACTTGGGACAGTAAAAACCATGTCGTGCAAAACCTTCCGTAAATAACATAGACATTTTTTATGCGTATAGACTAAATTTAAAATACATCGTTCTGGTTGGTCGGTGCTGAATTTATGTTGATGAATCCTGAATATTTACGTTAGTTTATAACTAACGTAAATACTCCCTGGAGTAAGAATAATTTACATAAACCCATGGAATTAAGAAGCACTACAACGTGAAACTGAAAAGCTCACTGTGTTTCGAAAACGAGCCGAGTGAGAGATCATTCTTCTTAGGGCGCCTCTTTCTAACTAGTATAACTATTTGATTGATTTGATTTGACTAGTGTCACCTTTGACACCTAGATAACATTGGACCCTTCGACCCTTCACTTTACTTACCTGCGAAAGGGACACATAACGAAAAACGACGTTTCACTTGAGCTCGTTTATTAAAAGTGATATTTGTTATTTTTAATAGCACTTAATTCACATACTAATATGGTTCATTTTGATATGACTAACTAGCTTTCCCGGCTTATTTCGTTACGCCACAGATTAAACACTTGGCTCTATAGACTATGTTCTTTTGACTGCCCAGAATGGCTGAATAAAAAACAAACAACAACAACAATGAACCACCTGTCAAAATATGTAAACAACGGAAAAAATACTGCACCTTGGGTTTTATTATTCGAGTGTAGGTAAGGATCCCTAATTTTTTTGAAAATCTAATATAGCCTATGACACTCTGGGTTAATGTAGCTTCCTACCAGTGAAAGAATTTTTCAAATCGGTTCAGTATTTCCGGAGCCTATTCGTTACAAACAAACAAACAAACAAATCTTTCCTCTTTATAATATTGGTATAGACTACTACCTTCAAATAGGCGGGTTTATTAAACCTTTAACAACCAGCGAGACAAAGTGCACAAATACCAGTATAGTTCCCTATAGTCACGTAACCACGCACTCGTGCTGCTGAAGCTCAAGTGGTTGTGATGTGGGTGGACAATGAGCATGGAGAAAATTCAGTAAGTATAGCAAATATGCTGGTGAATGTGATCATTGGATGCAATTATTTTGCTATTTCTGTATGGACTATTGTCTATAATATTTCCGGAAGGTTTTGCAGGACATAATTTTTACTGTCCAAGTTTTTAGTGGTAGGTAATACGAAAGACTGTGTCGTGACTCGTGAACGTATTCTCATACGTAGAAGTTTTTGCCGTACAGATTTTGCACGACATGGTTTTTACCAGCCAAGTTTTTAGTGACTGACACGAAAAACCCTGTCGTACAAAACTTGGATGGGAGGTAACGATGCACAGCCGAGTAACCCTTAACTAAGTAAAAACTTGGATTTACTTAATTTTCAGTTTCTCCAAGATACAGGGAAACAAAAGTTTATATATTGCGAAGTACTATTTTCGTAGATTTATTTCTAATTCATACATTTAATATTTGCTGCTATTTTCGCCCAATCTGAAGGTGGCCGCGTTGGGAAGGATGCTTTGCAACGCGTCCACCAAAAACCTCTTATAACTCGAAAAGTACTCTAGTAGTATTTTTTTCCATTAAGTACTAAATAGTAGACATACTGTTGTATACTCGTTAGAATTCTCATCTTCATATGACGCGTATTTACGAGATTCCTGGAAATAACCTATAAACCCCCAAAAACCGTACTCTAGTAGTATTTTTTTCCTTTAAGTACTAAATAGTAGTAATTCTGTAGCATTAGTTGCCTTAAAATCAAACTAATCGGAGCTGGTGGCCGCGCCCTATAGTATGTGGCTGATTTACCTACTCTCTGTCAGTCGTAGTAGCCAAGGTTATCTTATGGCGTAACGAAGTTAGCCGGGACAGTTCGTAGGTACATAAATAGCAAAAAATATTTTTACGTTTGGATCGAATATTGGGTTATTCCATTAGTCTGCAAAAAACATTTTTTTTTATTTCCATTTAGTCTCCAAGCTGATTTATTCTTATTCTTATTTAATTATTTTCCATTTCCTATAGTCTCCAAAATATTAACAGGCAAAGATGGATATCGACGGCAAAACAAGCAAGTAAAACCAGTGTTAACAGCATTACAAAATAAAAATATAGTAACCGATACAATATCAAACTCTTAGCTACCTGATAAGGGGCGGCTATGACTACAACTAGGTACTAAGTTTTACGGAAACAATAGCCGTGCGGTTATTAAATCAATCACAGAGCGCTGCTCGGTAGTCCTTCGGCGAAAGTACCGTTATGTTAAATTAAAAAAATGAGTGCATGTGGTACTAAATTTTTTCTAATCCAGTCTAATCTTTGATTTGAGGAGAGATTAGGCAAGTGTTGCTGTGTCAGTGCATAATGGAAGAAAGTAAAAAATTCAGGCGCAGGACCTAGCACAATCACGCCGTTTAAATATGCATTTAACTCACGTAAGTTGGTTAATAATTATGATAACCTAAGTTTTTCAGTATAGAATATGTGCAAGAAGTGTTTAGAAATTTATTAGATGTTTAACAAAAGGGTAGTCAACTATTTTCCCCTATCGTTACTTATATATTTTGCATAGTAAAGTGCTTCTGATTGTTGTAAATGTAAAAATTTTACTCCCTTACCTAAGCAAATTTTAAAAGTCATATCGATCATGGAAATGCCAATTGTCGTAAGGGACAAAGCACGACTTTTCAGGAGAGCCAAAAACGAAATTTTTTTTACAAATCCTTTTGTAACTTTTGATTGCCTTGATTTACAGCGATCAATTAAAAGAAGACCAGTGCTAATTTTTGAAGATCTTTTCAATTATTTTAGTTTGGATACGCTACAACTAATGGTTTAGAAGATTTTGTCCCTTACGCCCTACCCATTTGAGCAACATTGTCTCTTACGCTGACCTTTTTTTCAACTTTAACCCTTACGACCTATACAGTTTTTTTAACTTTATAAAATAATTGGTTGTAAGTCCCATATGTGTTTTTCCAATGTAGTCGTATGTCTATTATAATATTTAATTTTAAAGTTACTATGTAAAATTTGAGGGGCGTAAGGGAATTAAAATACCAACAAGTGTGTTGTTATTAGTACTGATGAAACTAAAAAGAATATATTTAATTATGTCTATAGTGTTAAAATGTTATTGTTTGGTTACCCTTGTGAAACAAAATGATAAAATTTCTCAAATATGAAGTACAAAACATTAAAGTTTAAATATTAATTGTAAAAAAAAAAAAATTAAGTGCATAATTTTTATGAAATAGCAAATACGTAGGAACTCCAATAGCGCCCTCGTAAGATTTAAAAGAAAATAAATTATTAATCTTCAATGTCTACAATAAAAATCAACACTTTAATGAAGATAGGTAGGTAGTAATTCGTTTATAGCCCAAGTTTAAAGTAATTTAGCTTTTAACATGGTGTATAAGAATAAATACTTCAGTAAGACCAATTAAAAAAAATACAAGACACATTAAAAAGCTTTTTTGTTATGGTTGGTATGTAACGTATAGTATGAATAGGATACCAGCACCCCATCTTCCATGTATATGGCTAAGGTGACTATAGGAAAAAATCGAAGCACGTAGCGTCCATCGATGATCCTACAACAGCTTAGTACAACAGCCATACTGCGATTTCCAACCTGCCTGCCAAGTGTGACAATTATGGCAAACCCACTCATATGATCATGGCTAAAATTTACGTTTTGGCCTAGTTTGCGCTTTTGTAGCGGTCAGGAAAAGGTGGGGCAGGGTGTGTGTACTAACTAACGTTGATCCCGGGCCAACGAAGCTTAAGCAGGAATTGAGTTGGTTATGGTAAAACATTATTGTTGAGGAGGGAGAACCACAATCCCAGGAAGGTTTCGGGTGCATAGTGAACAATTCCCTTCACAGCGTTGTAAATACCGATATTATGACGGCAAGGGTAGCGTGTCTTGTACGTCTATGAATTTAGCAGTATTTGTTAAAAGTTATACAAGTATGCGCTCCCACATCGATACAGTCCAACGCAAATGTGGAGATTATGTATCCCGTGATTATGCATTGCTCACAAACTTGCGTCACAGTTGACATAGGGGATTTAAATGCGAAACGGTTCAATTCTGATATCAGCGATGGGATAGCGCCAGAAGCGTGGAACAGAAGTTTGGTAGTACTGTTCTTCAGAAAAGGCCATAAAACCAGCTGAAGAGCCTTTATAAATTGTTCTTGAGAGTCATCAAGAATCGTTTTGCGCGCAGGTTTGACGTCTTCGCCCTTCGAATTAGCTGTTTCTCGTAAAGGCAAAGTACCATGGACCACATACATGCTTTAAGGCAGGTAATATAAAAGACGGAAAAGTATAATCTGCCTCTTTGCCTGGCATTTGTGAACTATGGGAAAGCCTTTGAAGCTGGGTAGTACTGCAATCTCTTCAGCGGTGCCTATTGGTATATGGAAGTGTTTGTAAAAAACGCCACTATGTCAGCTGGACTACAGGATCAGAGCTCGAAGGCTGCTGAGGACTGGGTTCAAAAAGAGTTATATTATATCCCTTAAACTGTTCACCGCAGCCGCTGTGCACTCAAGTAAGTCTTTAAGACTCGGGACAGGAATGAACTAGGCATCAACAGATGGTAAGTTCGTCAGTTGTTATCTTTTACTATAGAGTCAAATTAAAACCCGCCGTTACGTTAAGATTAAGGAATACAATAAACTTTAAAGCTAGAAATCAGTGCGAATTGACATTTGACGTCGTACCCACTCAGAGATAGTTATATTTTGATTGGCTGATTAAATAGATCAACGAATGGGTACTTTTAAAACATTATTTTTAAACAAATTCATATAAAATAATAATTAAAATATGAGTTTTTAATAAACATAAGATTAAGTTACGACCCTTACGACCTTGAGCTTTAGATACTGCCACTTTTTTTTTTACGTCGTAAAGGACATATTGACAAAACCGTATAAAAATCATCAATAATATTTTAATTTATTGGCCCTTACGCCAATGTGGAAAAATTAAATGTTTCATAAAGCTTTTTTTTAATAAATTTCTGAGCTAGGCCCAAAAAAAGTCAGGTCGTAAGGGACATTTTTTGGAAGCTAGAGAGGTTTCAAATATACCATTCGATAGAGCGTGAAAAACTGAGTATAATGGCATCAAAAACGAAATTTCGAAAAATGTCCCTTACGACAATTGGCATTTCCATGATCGATATGTATAATTTTTTTGTGAAGTTCACGATAGTTCATATTATGTAAATATTTATTAAAACTGATTATACTAAAAAACGACGTTTTATTAAAATTCCTAAACTTTTGTTGTTGTCTCTACATAGTAAAACTTACCTGGAGACTATAAGGAATAGTTGTATGAAATTTTTTTTTTGTACCTACCTTTACTAAAAAAGTGTTTTGGAGACTAATAGGAAACGTTGTATGGGGCGGCAAAATTTTGGACATCAAAGGTTTTGGAGACTATCGGAATAACCCCGAATATTAGGCTTCAAAGCTATTAAAACTGATTTGAAAAATTATTTTGTTGTTGGAAGGCTACACTTACCCTAGTGACATAGGCTATAATACTTTTAAAAAAATTGATCCTTAAACTCAAAAAATTTAACCAAAGGTGCAAAAAAATATCTTTACGTATTCTTTACATCGCGTGCGCTGCGAAAAGTATTAATCTAAAGAAAAGTACAAATACGATGTAGTAAGATAATGTAAAATAAGATAAGTTAAGACAGGATAAGACACGGTAAAATAAGGTAAGACAGGGTAAAAACGACTCTTTAAGGTTTCTTTTGTAACTAAGCCCGTATACGACCCCCAATGGGGAGTTTTCGTCGATGAGTTTAACCATAGAATACACCCTTAAAATGGTGTTATACATAAAGGTAAGGTAGGGTAATGTATGATTATACAAATACGAAGCTTTTTAACATTATGAACACAAATTTTTGACCGACAAAAAAAAAGGAGGAGGTACTCATTTCGACACGTATGTATATATTTTTTTAATGTATGATCACGCATAACTTTTTACAGAGTAGTCCAACTTTGATAATTCTTTTTTTAATCGACAGAGCATACTAATAAAAATTTAAGAAATAAAATACCTACCCTAAGGGTAGGAAAATAGGGGTGACTTTTTGGTCAGTGGGACTTTATGCACTCACAGGTTGCATTGCCGTGTTCTGTATTTACATTATAACTTTGGATACTTACTTACTTAAATATCTTTTGAAATGAAATAAAATAATAAACATTTCAGCCGAAAGACGTCCACTGCTGGATATAGGCCTCCCCCACAAATCGCCATACCGACCGGTCTTGTCGTCCCTGTCGACCATGTCGTCTGATCACAATATGCGGTGTGACCACTGACCACCTTGTGGGAGAAGAAAATAATAAAACCCCGAAAGAACTGAAAAGCATAAAATAAAACTTTTTATCAAAAAATAAAACCATACATAATCTCACGCCTTTTATTCCCCGAAGGGTTAGGCAGAGGCACTAGCTCAAGAGCCGGACCCACGTTTAGCCGAGTTTATGCTTTATTACCAACGTGACAAGGGGCCAGCTTGTGGCCGCGGTTATAACGACCACTACTACTGCGGCCGGGACCAACGGCTTAACGTGCCTTCCGAAGCACGGAATCATCTTACTTTTCGGTCAATCAGGTGATTCAAGCCTGCAATGTCCTATCCAACCGAAAACAACCACAACGTGATTTTTGTGAGGAATCAATATATGTGTGGTGGTATTGGTGTTTTCTGCGGGGATCGAACCCACAATCTTCCGTGACCTAATCAAAGGCGCTACGCCACTGAGCTACGGAGGCGGCACTGAGTTTTGGTTATATCTTTAAATTTAAGGTATCTAATTTAGTGATCTTTGTACAAGGAATCTGTGGCGCCGACTTAAAATTACTTGGTATACCCTACATTACTTTAAGAACTTAGTAAGTAATTCGATAATTATTTTATGCTTTTCAGTTTTTTTTTCGGCGGTTTTATTTTTTGATATAAAGTTTTTATAGTACCTACTCTGGTCCTGACAGCTCTGGACAGCTGATAAAAGTGCAATAATTGCTGAAAAAGCAAGGAAGTCGTTATCATGAATAGTTAACTCTAACTAACTAAAATTGTCATCACAATATTGAATTCACACGCCTATGCTAATATAATATACTTACCGATATGTAAACTAGAAACATCATATATTATAGTAAAATATTTATGCAATCAATTTATGCAATGTTTTACGACAATTTAATAAAAAAATACCCCGAGAGCGTCCATACAAAAAGTTAAAACGTTTTTCCCCTACTAATTTATTTTCCAATTGCCACAAAATTTTAGTATGTTACTTACACTATAAAAAACTAGGTTCGTACTTTTTCCTTTTTTTTTTCAAAATTCGTTATAGGTAGATTCAGATTATAGGCCCCTGAAATACAGTTTTTTTGTGATAAAAATTTGGTCGGATTAACTTGTTTGTTTTACCAAAATAAATGCATGTTTTAAAAAAAGGAAAACGTATAAACCTAGAATATTTAATGCCTAAGCGATGTACATCAGAATCAATGTGATTTGCTAAGATTTAGGTAGTGAAAAACCTTTTCCCCCAAAACGCAAATTTCATCAAAAAATTAGCTCTCTCTCTATAGCACGTTTGCGGTTCGTGGGCGACAGCATGAGTTAATCTAGATATTCTTTTGTTGCTATACTGTCTTTGAGGTATATTAATATTTTATTTTTTATATTATCTCATCTCACTAATATTATAAATGTATAGTTTGTAATGTTTGTGAGTTTGTATGTTTGTTACTATTTCACGTCTAAATTCACGACTTCAGCGATTTCAATGAAATTTGGTATGGAGTTGGCTGACACCCTGGATTAACACGAAGGCTACTTTTTACTGCGGTTTACACTGCTGAGCACAGCTAGTAAATTGTATGAAACGCCGGCTAATTTTTAAATTAATAAAAGTATCCCAGTCAAAAACAAAACAAAAAATATTTTTTCTAGAATATGTAAGAATTCAAATGTTTTTCAGTCATGCAAATTCTTTGTTTTATTTAAAATAATATCTAGGTTTAGAATGTTTATGTTTTACTGCTACATGCAGCAAAAAACAGTAATCCATAAACATTCTAAACCTTGATATTATTTTCAATACTAAAAAAATACTAGGGACCAAGATTTTATGCACAAGGGAGTACTTTTTTCTGAAAAAAAAAAAGCCTTACTTTAGAAAATATATTTTTTTGTAGAGTGGCGCCACTGTTCGCGTAAAAGTCTTGTTCGAAGGCTAAGTAGGTAGGCTACCTAAAAAACTAACAAAAGAATAAAATATTGACTTTATTTTTTAATAAAAGTGGGTGAAACTGAAATCTTAAATTAAAAGGTAAAAGCGAAGGGTCTTTTTGGTAGTTGATAATTTCTGAAGTAATAGACGTAGAGAAATAAATGTAATACCAATTTGGAGAACGACTCAAAAGCTAAAAAGAAAACACAAAAAATAAAAAAGTATCTGCATTTTTTGTGGAAACTTTGGAAAACCGTAAATAATTCACAAAAAAAATATTTTTTTGGTTCAACATCTTTAAAAAAAAAAGTAAAAGCAATACTTGGTTATTTTGTTAGTAACTTAGGTAGCCTAACTACTTAGCCTTCGATCAAGACTTTAATGAAGGTTCTGTGAGCCTTAGATATTTAACTGTGAATTTAAAAGGAGGCGGGGTCGACTTTTGCAAAAAAAAAATGAAAAACATCATACTGAGGGGGGGGGGGGGCTGAGGCTGTGACCCCCATATGGGGTGTTTTCATCGATGAAATTGATCATAGAATACACCCTTAAAATTATGTTATAACTTCCCCGGACTCACTGTATGCAAACATATGGACAGACGCGGGAAACGACTATGTTTTATACTAAGTTTTTTTTAACCGACGAAAAAACAAAAAGGAGGAGGTTCTCAATTCGTCGCGTATATTTTTTAATGATCTGAAATACCATATTTCATAACACATGTATAATATTTTGAAAAATTTTGAAGCGAAATATATCACACAATGATTGAAAACACTGCAATAATCTGCTTAAGCCATTGCATGCAACAAAAATGTTACATACAAAAGACATCAACGCGCGATTGGACTTCTTAAAAATATTTTGTCCAGTAACAAGCGTTGCACATGGTCTTTTTGCGTCTGACTGAACACAAAGAAAACAAATTATTTAAAAGCTTTTAGCATAAAGTTCAAGAACACTTACTTTTCAGCTTTTCTATACTAGGCAAAGTATAGAAAAGCTGAAATAGGATTGCGTAAATATTTTATTAATGTTATATGTTGTAAATCTGTGTTTCAACATAAGAAGGGTTAAGAATAACATTACGACGACGCAGAGCCAGAGCGGACGGGCATGCCAATTGTCCATGTCCACCCATGGACAATTGTTCAAGTTGGTAGTAGCGGCGGGCGCGGGCGCGGGCGCGGGCGTGGGCGCGGGCGGCGCGGCGGGCGACGACCGCGCACGTGCCATACATAAGTAACGATTATTTAAGGATTTAATTACGTTTTATAATAGGGGTATACACGGTTACTTTATTATCGTGGAGAAAAATTTACACACGGTAGGCATAGTACGAGACTGATTCCTGAAAACAAAATTGAAAAATAATGAACCGTGCTCACTTTCTAAAGTTTTTGTAAAAAAAAACTAACGATGCGATGTGTAGCATCAGAGCAATGAACTACGGTGGCTAAACTGATGCCAGACGAGTCAAGGGGTGGAGGGCATGCGCAGGGGAGTGAACATGGCGTTCATCGGCCCTAAATAAGTTTTTTTTTAATTCTCAAAAACAAATTAAGTCTTTTTTTTAAAACAATTTAATTGAATCATATGTGATGCAAAGAGTTACCGTATTTTTCATAAAGATACCCTACAGTAGGTTTTAAGTAGCTTTACTGGAGGTCTACTTCAATGACTTTTTGTATGGTAAATACGTGACAGTCTAAATTGACATTTTTTGTCGTAATATAGACTTTAAACCACAGCGTTTAAACAAGGGTGTATACAAGATGTATTTGCGTCATGAGAAAAAAAATACGATTCCGATACCTACCGTAGATGGAAATGGATAAGGTCCATCAATTAGATATTTTATCTTCAAATCAACAAACAAACTAAAATGTGCCCAAAATAAATAATAATTAATAACACCTATCCCTAACCTACACCTACAAGAAATTTACAAATCACTGCCGCTGCGGTGACATTGGCAAAATACTTACTATAGTAGAATCAAGTCCTTTTTTTTAAATAATAATTATTATTCTTTTTAGTTTGAGTTTAACATTTCGTTTAATTTATCTAACTAAATATTAAACACAATAATCGGCTAATTAATGTTTAGTAGAATCACCAGGTCTTTCATAACCTGTAAGCAGAATATGTATACTTATTATGTATCAGAGAGATACTTCTAGTTATGAAGAAGCACAATCAGCAAGAAACTCCACACGTGGGTGTCGTCAACGCGGTTGCGTTGCACGTTGCACTGCTGAGCTACCATGGGGGAAACACCCTGTAAGTGCTTTGTTGCTGACACACGATGTTAATATGTGGTTACTAAGCAGCTGTGCCCCGTAGTCTTACCCGCGGTTTATTACCGCAACCATGTGTCAATACAGAGTGGCAGCTAAGTCCATACCAAATTTAATAGAAATCGTTCCAGACGTTTAGACGTGAAGAATTAAGAGGACCGTATACCCCGAACGTGTCCATACAAAAAGAGAAAACGGTTTTCTTTCTACTACTATTTTTTTTCCATTTGACATGGCATTTATATGTTACTAACACTATAAAAATTAGGTTTGTACTTTTTCCTTTTTTCAAAATTTGCTATAGGTTCAGATGTATAGGCCCCTGAAATACAGAGAATTTGTGATAAATAAATTGTTCGGATAAAATTGTCTGTTTTACGAAACCAATGTAAATTAAAAAAAAAACAAACGTATGCCTGGATTATTTAATGCTGAAAAGCGATGGACATCAAAATCATTGTGTTTTGCTAAGATTTAGGTATGTACTGAAAAACGTTTTCTCCCGAAACGCAAATTTCTTAAAAGATGAGCTCTCTCTCTCTGTGCGATGCATGGTTGCGGTTAGGGGGCCACAGCTTGGGGTGCTAGTCAGATAACCGCGGGGAAACTCGTAACGAGTACCCTGCTGCCCGGGGGAGAGCCGCAGGTTTATATGGGGTTCGCACCCACTAAAACCCCGCTGGTGTCCATCTCGGCTGTTAGCAAGGGGGTCACGGGATAACTTTCGATCTTTATGTTCAACTCCGCGGCGCCCGCAACCGCGAGCTTACCTTGTTAGTCACGCTGTCGGTTCATAAGGGATTGATAATACTAGAATGTATTTATAAAAAGATAGACTATTATTATGTATCACGAAATGCACTTGCTATACTGCTGTTAGGTGCACAATGCTGGCTAAACAACTAGCTGGACCAGTATAGGTTATAAAGGTTAAAAATGGTATATATTTGTGTCTTAAACATAAATGGTTTGTAATCAACATAACGTTAGCACAACTGCTACTCGCTGCTAAATGAAAAATATGATTTTCTGCACAACTCCAGACTCGCAACTCGCAGTAAAAAAGTGGACTGTCTGTTCCTGAGCAGAGTTAAAAAATCAGCAAGCACCGGGGTCGGCACTGACACTTCACGAGATCAGCGGCTCCACCACTCGCACTGCGGCAGTGGCGAGGTGGGGGCGGGCCGGGAGCGGGGCGGCAGTCAAAGCTGACCCGCCATCCTGTCCATGCGACCCGTGACATCACGAGATGAATGGCCTCTAATAGATATTTAAGAGCTTTAGACTCACCGAAAATGAACAAGAGGCACGCGGACACAGAAGCGACACGGGCGTATCGCGCCATGATGGGATCACAACAGGTCGCTGTGCGGACGCAACTCGGTTAAATAGTGGCCTCAATCCGCGCCCCGCTTCCCCCGCGCTGCGCCCACTGCTGCCGCCGCCGGCGCTCGCACTTCGGCTGCACGCTGCCAGCGTCGCCGCCCGCCACCAGCCCGGGCCCGGGAGCATCCTTGTCAGCGGTGATTCACCATTCCCAGGTTGTACTGAAGCTGTTGTCATATTACGGGGGCTTAGATAACAGCTTTTGAAATTATATCCTAACTATAATTATTAAATTAAATACGTATAACACCTATTGTTTTTAATGATTATACATATAGGTACAACAATCTGTTTAAAAAACACAAATACTACAATTAAATCTGAAGTCCTCCGGTTTAGCACCACCACTTCTCAGTACAGAAACGTTAGTGGACGAAACAGACTTCTTTGCAGTTGGTATTTGAGTTTTGAAACCTAGGGGATCAGGTTTCTCTGCAGCAGACCTTAAATTCATACTTATGCGTTGATTCACAATCTGTCGCCGTGGATTTTTTAATATCGGCATGAGCGATGATTAGGAATCATGAACATCGATATTAGATTAGGTACGGTTAAATGTGGGTAACATTGGCATTGCAATCAATACATAGTATAAAAAAGTCGCTTTCCGCGTCTGTCCCTATGTATGCTTAAATATTTTAAACTATGCAACTGATTTTGATGCGGTTTTTTTTTTTTTATCTATAGAGTGATTTAAGTAAGCTTTATAAGTATAATAAATGCACAAAATAGTAATAGGAAGGCGGTACGAAGTTCGCCAGGTCGACTAGTATACTTTTATACTAGTCAACCCGGCGAACTTCGTACCGCCTTACCTATTAGTATGTTATGTATGTATTAAAGTTATAAACCTTCCTTTTAAATCACTCTATCTTTTAAAAAAACCGCATCAAAATTCGGAAAAAACCGATTCAAAAGGGTGGATTCTATGACCAATTCCATCGATGAAAACACCCCAGCCCCCCCCCCCCCCCCGCCCTCAGTATGATGATTTATTTTTTTATTTTTGCAAAAGTCGTCCCTGCCTACTTTTAAATTCACAGTTAAAGATCTAAGGCTCACAGAACCTTCATTAAGGTCTTGATCGAAGGCTAAGTAGTTAGGCTACCTAAGTTACTCACAAAATAATCAAGTATTTCTTTTACTTTTTTTTTTAAAGTGGGTGAAACAAAAAAAAAATAAAAAAAAAAATACTTAAAAATACTTACTACGGACCAAGATTTTATGCTAATGCATAAAATTAATTTTTTTCTTTTTATTTTTAAAAGTGCTCCCTAATGGGAGCCCTCTAATGGGAGCACTTTTAAAAATAAAAAGCCTTTCTTTAGAAAAAAATATATTTTTCTTTAGAGTTGCGCCACTGTTCGGGTAAAGTACTCTTAATTTAGGTCTAGATCGAAGGCTAAGTAGGTAGGCTACCTAATTAACAAACAAAATAATAAAATATTGATTTTATTTTTTAATAAAAGTGGGTTAAATTGAAATCTTAAATTAAATGGTAATAGCAAAGGGTCTTTTTGGTAGTTACACAAAAAATAAAAAAAGTGTCTGCATTTTTTGTAGTAACTTTGAAAAACCGTAAAACATGCACAAATTTTTTTTTTTTTGTTTCACCCACTTTAAAAAATAAAAGAAAGAAATACTTGGTTATTTGTTAGTAACTTAGGTAGCCTAACTACTTAGCCTTCGATCAAGATTTTACTGAAGGTTCTGTGAGCCTTACATTTTTAACTGTGAATTTAAAAGTAGGCGGGGTCGACTTTTGCAAAAAAAAATAAAAACATGATACTGAGGGGGGGGGGGGGTGAGGCTGCGACCCCCCATATGGGGTATTTTCTTCGAATTTCATTGTTAAGTTTTCCATAAAGGGCACATTATTACACTTATTCCACCACACTAGCACAATAATAGCCACGGAAAACTAATTTAGCAAATTGACAAAACAAAAGCACGACATTTTCCTTACATTTCCCGCCAAGCAGTCCTTTAAGATTATTTTAAGGATCCTTACTTATTTTTGTTGTTGTTTTTAAATTCGCCCATTCTGGGCAGGCAAAGGAACTTAGTCCATACAGCCAAGTCTTCAGTAGTTTATTTCTTAGTAATCAAGTCTTCTGTAGTATAATAATTTGTTTTTCCTAACCTAGGTTCCTTTTTTTTTTTTAAGGCGGGGAACCTCCTAACGAGTACCCGAAATTCTCCGCGACCCTCCCCAGCATTGGCTGTGTAGCCTCTTCACGGGGGGACTGGTGGTGGTAGTCCCCCCTGAGCGCGGATGGCTTTTCCTACGCTCGACGACGGAAACGGGACACCCGCGTTCCGCCGTCCTTCTCGGGGCCGTTATATGACTACACGAGGCCCCCGCCTCGTGCACCCAACGACCCCGGGGTCCCCTCTTAGTCGCCTCTTACGACAGGCAAGGGATACCTTAGTCCTATTCTTCGGCCCGGTACTGCAGGGCGTAACCTAGGTTCCTTTTTTTTTTTTAAGGCGGGGAAACTCCTAACGAGTACCCTGCAGCCCCGGGGGGAGCCGCAGGGTTATGTGGGGTTCGCACCCACTAAAACCCCGCCGGTGTCCTTCTCGGGACCGCCTTCCTTTATTTCTCACTTCACTAGACAGTTCTCCATAAAGGGCACATTAATACATAATTCCAACACACTAGCACGATAATAGCCACGGAAAACTAATTTATTAACTGAGATACAAAAATAGCCATAGTTAACTTAATAGTTAAAAATTTTATTATCTATTTTTAGTTTTAAGGTATTTATCAATATGGGCCTCTGTTTATGTTATTTAACATCTTGTAATGTAAATATTGCCTGAAATAAATGAATATTATTATGTTTCTCACTCTTCGGTATCACGGGATGGAGCCCGGTCCTTTGAGAGGCGTCCGAGGGGACGAATCCAACTCGTAGAGGCCCTTTCGAGAGTTTTGCTATATTGTATATGGATCACCAACCAGGCACCGTCACCAAATGCACAAATAGATCATGCACCCAGAGGCGGCACCCAGAAGGTGATAGGAACTATTGTAAAATGGATGACAAGAAATGGTTTATGGGGGTGAACTGTTTAATGGACCGGTTAACTGATGCTATGGAGTGAAATACCGGTACGCCTGCCTTTAATGCAACATTTCACTAATTATCATGGCAGGCGGTGACTCGCTGTCCACTGGGTGGGCTTCCACTAAGTCGCCGATATATTGGCAACGGGTCGCAACACTGGTCGTGGACAGCTAAGGTTGTCGAGAGGTGAGACTGCGGGCAGCATAAGATGCACCCGGCGTTATGACATTTTACACTTCCAACCTGGAGCATAGGCTTCGCTCTTGCTACTCCACTCTGGCCGGCTGATGAAGGCAAGCTCAGAGGCGGGGGGGTGTGTGTGTGTGATGACTGCATGTGAGTGTGCATGTGATGACTGCGTGTGTCCCCCTGGAGGTATAGGGTCCGTGGTGTCGCCACTCACCATCGACTCGACACAAGCCGTCTCTGCGGTGACTAATTGCAATGGAAGTTCCAGACCGAAAGTACTGGAATTTCCACTGGGCGATGGGGTCGTCACATCCCTACGCCATCTTATATTATTAAAAGCCCGACTTCTTCCTCACGCTTTCTGCGAAAAAGCCCTTACTTATTTTTTTTCCATTGTTAACATATTTTGACATGGCTGTTGTTGGTTCGTTTTTTTTAATATATATAATTCGCCATTCGCCCATTCTTGGCCGGCAAAGGAACTTCGTCCATACAGCCAAGTCTTCAGTAGTTTATTTATTTAGCATTCAAGTCTTCTGTAGATTAATTCTTTTTTTTTCTAAAAACCTAGTTTCCTAACATTACCCATTGAAATGCGAGGGTGGTCTCACATTTCAATGTTCACACCGCCTACTTCACGGGACATCGATCAGAATTATTCGGGAGCAGCAACCTTTATTTTACACTTCACTACACAGTTTTCCCTATAGGGCAGATTATATTATTTATAGTATTTAGTATATATTAAAGCAATTATTTTATGAAGCAATAACTATTATAAAATCAATACAATAATTTTACTTGTGATTTACGTGGGATGTTTTGTGATTTGCGTGGCTTCAGATTTTTTAAACCTTGATTATCTCAGTAAGTTTTTTAGTTATTGTGATGCCTCATCCACTAAAAACATTAGTATTACTTATATATTTGGACTTTGATGTCAAAACAATAAAAAAATGATATCTCAAAATTGCCACGCAAATCACAAAATAATGCGTTGCTCGAAGATCGAATAGATCATGCACCCAGAGGCGGCACCCAGAAGGTGATAGGAACTATTGTAAAATGGATGACAAGAAATGGTTTATGGGGGTGAACTGTTTAATGGACCGGTTAACTGATGCTATGGAGTGAAATACCGGTACGCCTGCCTTTAATGCAACATTTCACTAATTATCATGGCAGGCGGTGACTCGCTGTCCACTGGGTGGGCTTCCACTAAGTCGCCGATATATTGGCAACGGGTCGCAACACTGGTCGTGGACAGCTAAGGTTGTCGAGAGGTTAGACTGCGGGCAGCATAAGATGCACCCGGCGTTATGACATTTTACACTTCCAACCTGGAGCATAGGCTTCGCTCTTGCTACTCCACTCTGGCCGGCTGATGAAGGCAAGCTCAGAGGCGGGGGGGTTTTTATTTAACTTGCAATGTATGTATGAAAGTTTGTTCGGGTGAAATACCGCTAACAAATTAAAGTCGTGCTTCACGGAACGCTACCGTTAATTCTGGACCAATGCAGATTTTCTTGGTATATCAGGTTCCTTTCAGCAAGTCCTCTTCTAATTGTATCCGAACTAAAGGGCACGTGTCGTACGGCACCAGACTTTTTTGGACTTGAACCGCACTGAGACGGTGAATTTGCAAAACAGTAAGTTGTAGGTATAAATTAATCATCTGCAGCTGATGTAGCCCGTCTGCCCGCACCTGAAGTGATAAATCGTAGTTGCATCAAAATGTATTGTATGCTATTGTATGTACCTAGAATCTGTTAGTCCTAGTATCTGTATCTGTTATCTGTCTGTAGTATTATGATAGGTACACTACACAATTAAATAAAAAATAAGTTAATCCTAAGATAGAAGATATGTAAATAAAAACACGGTTGGATGAGATACTAAACATATTTTATCTAATCGCTATATCTTGTCTACTACTAAGACTAGGTTCACTGTAAGTAAAGTACTTACTTCAGCATTTTAAGTTTCAATTTAGTGGTACCTATTGTACTAAAAGAAACCAAGGATATAAAGGTTTCACAACCCAAACACCATCTTATTGGCAAAACAACAAAGTTACCATTATAAATAAGACGTTTACAGTACATTATGTCGTTTGAAAATTTTATGTTTTTTTAGGTATAAGGTATATAATAATGCAAGAATTTTTTACTTTTTTTTCCGACAGTTAGGAAATAAATATTTTTTTTTAAATTTCAAATGATATTTTATATCTCTGCCTGCATAGAGAGAGATGTAATTTAGTTACACAGTGTACATAGTAGGTAAGTAGGTAGTAGGGGAGACCGAGGGGATTTGGAACAGAGGTGAATTGGAACAACGCGTTTTAAAAAAAAAACTAATGCAGTTAGCGTCCTCCCCCCTTGCTAAGCAAACACCTATCACCACCCGCAGGCTATTGAGTTATTACCTATCGCCACAAGCGCCCCGTTTTGGCTATCAGTGTTCGATGTCGTAAGTTTTAATCTGTTTTTTGTGATACCTATATGTGAAACATTTACTTAAATTTCGGTGAGCTGGTTACTTTTATCAAAAGCTTATTGATTAAGGATTCAATGCATTGCCTTCGAAAAGCTGATTTACATATATATTTTTTGTTTTTTTATTCATTTTTATAAAAATGGGACGATTTTTTGGACTGAGGGAGATTTGGAACAGTCTGTTCCAACTCACCTCGTTTACTGTTTGTATATGGGCGACGTATGGCGGTGTGGTTTGTTTGTTATTTTATTTTAGGATGCTAACTGATTATAAGTGGAAGAATGTCAGAGGGATAGCAAGCCGTGAAATATATGAATTCGGGCAAAATACGCCCGAAATAATAAATATATTATGAAGTGAAATAATATGAAGAAGATTCAAGAGCATAAGATAAATGTTTACAACGTCTGGAACGCAAATCTTGTTACCAATTGCGAATTTGTCTATGTTTTCCATAATTTATATGATAAATATTTTTTTAAGTTTCTTTTTCTTGGTTAGGAAAACTAAGAAAACTACTTACTTCGAAAATAGAACTTTGAGAACATTTGAGTACCTAAATACCTACTTTAAAGCTGAAAGTTTTTATATAATTTAAATTTTATTATGTTAGTACGGATTTGTGTTTTCCATATAAAAAATATTTTGGTTGTTTTTGTTATTAAGTAAATCTTTATTTTGCTTAAAGACAAGCTTAAAGCTGGTATGCTAAAATTTATTTAATAAATTTATATTTTATTGTTAAAATATTAAGTTTTTTAAATATCTTTTAATCAAATAAAAACTTTTTATAAAAAAATTAAACCGCCGAAAAAACTGAAAAGCATTAAATAATAGGGAAACATTTTCTATTAGGCCTTAATTTACTCACTTCTTAAAGTAATTTTGGATTACCAAGAAATTTTAAGTCGGCGCCACACCACACAAGCAAATTCATTATCTATGTAAAGCGCGATGCGCAGCGGCATACGTTTTACGGTTATTTCTTTGAATTTCAGGTAATTTAGTGATCTTTATTCGTTGATTCTGTGGCACCGACTCAAAATTTCTTGGTAATCCAAAATTACTTAAAGAAGTGAGTAAATTAAGGCCTAATAGAAAATGTTTCCCTATTATTTAATGCTTTTCAGTTTTTTCGGCGGTTTAATTTTTTTATAAAAAGTTTTTATTTCTTGCTTTTCAGTTTTTTTTGGGCTAATTTTTTGACCCCAGCTAATATTACTTCACCGGGTGGTCGCACCCCACAAGGTGGCCACACAACCTGGTGAAGGTTGAGGGACTAACAGGATGAGGTTCGATCACGACCGGTCGGTGAGGCGATTTGTGAGGGAGGCCTATGTCCAGCAGTGGACGTCTTTTGGCTGATTTTATTTAATTTCCAAAGATATTGTAAGTAGGTATCAAAAGTTATAATGTAACACGGAAATGCAACCTGTGAGTGGATAAATCGACCCGCCGACCAAAAAGTCAACCCTATTTTCCCACCCTTAGGGTGGGAATTTTATTTCCAAATTTTTATGGGACCAACTTCAAGGTATACCCTGTCGATTAAAAAAAGAATTATCAAAATCGATCCACACAGTAAAAAGTTATGCGTGATCATACATAAAAAAAAAATATATATATACGCGACGAATTGAGAACCTCCTCCTTTTTGTTTTTTCGTCGGTTAATAAATAAATATAATATGCTTTTTATTTAATACGACAATTGTCTCGCACAAAAATTAACCGATCCTACCATGTTTTAACTCACCTCGACCCCTGTTTCAACTCACCTCGGTATGAGGGGAGTTGGAACAAAATGACTTGTTACGCTATATGCTATTTTAAAAAAAATTGGTAATACTTACACCTTGCTCGTATATGGTATCGATAACTGAAATAAATAAGCTATCATTTGGTACCTTTACCATACCATTTGTGTTTAAAATACTAAAGATATCGAGCAAAATGTTCCAACTCCCCTCGGTCTCCCCTATATTTCACAAACCACTCACTCAATCAATGATAGGTACTAAGTTTACAAATATTTTAATTTTGTTTTTGTTTATTTAGCAAACAACCTTATTGTGTATATAGGTAGTATAAAGTATACCTACCTATCCCTTTATATAACTCTTATGAGTAAAAACATGAAATTTAAACGTCTAATAGTTTTTTACTTTTATGCTTCTTGCATGCATCTAAACTAGGAAAACACAATAAATGAGGCTAAACAAACTGAATCAGTTAATGCATAAGGTAATATTTTTTATAAGTAATTTAAATAACTAAATCGCGACCTAAAACCTATGTCGTATTGTACCCTATAAGTCCAAAGTTCAGAAGTTTACAAGGCTTTGAGAATAAGGGGGAAAGTAGATAAGTATGTATACATATATATATAAATACTATCACAATTAAAGTAAACTTACGTAATTGAGAAGTATAGTGATGGAACTCTTTACAGTCTATTTACCTACTTACAGCAAGTAAGGTCGCCCGCCAGGTTGATCCTGAGCTCGTCACAATAATAATAAGGTAATCTCAATCTAAAGGTACCATGTTCTTTCAATCTTTCAACAGTTTAAAAAAATACATAAATAAATCTATAATTTTCTTAGTTTTTTTTTGAATTTAAACACTATTATACTTAGGTAAATAGAAGTATTTTAAATTTTAGACAAGGATAGAATTACTTACATATAACCTGTCAATATTTATAACTAGTCGACCCGGCGAACTTTATACCGCCTGACCTGTTACTATTTTGTGCATGTATTATACATATAAACCTTCCTGTGCAACCTAACCATTAAAAAACCCGCATCAAAATCCGTTGCATAGTTTTAAAGATATAAGCGAAAGACAGACGCGGGAAGCGACATTGTTTTATACTATGTATTGATAATGTACTTTATCTTAAAATCAATGACATTTATGCTTTTGTAATTAATGCTTTTGTACCCTATTGCTTTAAGTATAAACAAAAATAAAATCTAAAAATATTTCTTCAATCCACAGCATGGGCCTTCTGTTGTCAAAATTACACTAACAAATATTATTCTTATCATATACCTACTAGTTGTTACTATTTTATATGGAAAATGAAATTATTGTTTAACTATTAACATTTCAAAACCAAATTCAGCTAAATCGGCCCGGCCGTTCTCGAGTTTTAGCGAGACTAATGAACCACGATTCATTTTTAATGTGTTCTTATGTACTGGTTAGTTACATTTAAATAAATTAACAAATGCATAAATAAAGTATAAATATTTTACTTTGTCCGTAATCCCTTAGAGACGAAAATCATAAAATCTACGATAAAACATCTTTATATCGGAAACCTAAGCTATGCCTTTGTGTAAAACAGCTGTACGACTGTCTAAAAAGTACGTAAATTATAATGGTTTAAATGATGTGTAAGTCATTTAATAAATGCATAAGTACGCGAATAGTCGCTCTCAATTCCAAAATATTATAATATTTGGAGGTGCACTAAAATAAACTTTAAAAAGAAATGAAGCGACTAAATTCATAAATCAAATACGAATTCAGAAATCGGTCTTGTGGTCGAGCAGGCAGGACCCTGCGGCGGCTTCTCCATTTGATATCAGAGCCACTCCAGCGCCATTCTCTGTCGCTTCCACCTGTAATCAACATTTCTCATTTTTAATTATTTATGGGTACTTATAGTTAAAACCATTCGTTTCCCTTATAGCCGGGTACTAATTAGTTAGCTGTAGCTGTAACCGTAACACGTGTGATGCAGCGCGAGGTTCTTGTGTACACTTGAGAGATGCTGTCTGCGCAGGTTGGCGAATCACATACATGGTTACAGTAAATGCAACGGTTACGGTTACAGCTCGCTAACGAGTACCCGGCTTATTCCAATTATCAATAATAAGACGAAGAAATATTTTAAAATGTTACACACTAAGATAAATTCATAACTTCTAAAGTAAAAGCATGTCGTCATAGGCGAATTGTTTGATTTAAAAAGATAAACTATAACTACTAGGTATGGCCTTAACTTAGTTATGACTCAGTCAGCTCTGTTTGCTATAAAATTAATAAAATCAATGTAATTTAAACCAAGCAAGTTTATAAAGGCGAAAAGAGATAAATAAAGATACCAATAATTTGACGGCCTCGTTATCCTATTCGACAAAGACGCTCTCCACTAGAGCAGCTCAGTGGTTCAAATGACAGGAATGATGTCTGCGATTTCAGAGGTCCGGGTTTGATTCCCGGCGTGGTCGTTTGATTCCTGCGTCTGGGTGTATTTTATGTCTGTACCTACATTTGTTTAAGGAATGCACCCATATAATAAAAATCTATGACAGATTATTTAAATAGCACCGCAACGGTATTTCCATTCGTGGCTGAAAAGGTTAATTCGGAAGTGCATCCCGCGTCCGCACTCTCGCCTGGCACCATAGGTTCTAACTATTTACAGGCTTCCTACTGTAATATCATTTTGGGATTGTATTGAAATGTCATTCAGGGTTAATAGACACAATAAGTATTCTACGAACACCTTGTTACATCCGCATTAAAATTAAAGAATTTAATATTGAATTTTTAACAACAGAAACATAAAACTCATAGACTGCTAAACGATTAAACTTTCTATTTTTTTTTAAGTAAGTAGATAGGCACCTGGTTAATTAATTGATGATTTGCTTTTAACTAATGTAACACGAAGTCATTTCAAAATGACGTTTTGGGTACCAAAATAGTTTAGTGATAATTAGAAACAAGTTTTAGAAACCACCATCAGCAATTTAATTACCAAGATAAACATTTTATTTCAAAGACGTTGACCCTTATTATACATAAAACTTACTTGATTGCTGTATTTGATTTTTATAAAGGACAGAACTATTCAATTATATAAGTATAATAAAAAATATTTATCAGACACAGACGTCACATAGGTACAGGTAATAATTTATTTATACAAAATAGGAACCCAGCTTCAATAAACTGACACATACATCAACTAACTGAGCACTTTTTTTTGAAGTCGGTTAAAATTGGTGCTACAACCTTCTCCTAAATGTAACAAATACTTATCTTACCGCATCAAAATCGGTTCAGCCAAACGCGAGATAATCGCGGACAAACATAAACACATATAAACATACTACATCCAGGTCAAACCGATAACCACTTTTTTGAAGTCGGATAAAAATAAGCTTTTAATTCGGAGTTGTTTCAGTGCGAGTAGATGAAATATGGGCAAGTTGATGCGACCAAAGAAGAATTTGTGTGTGTGACTGTATCTTGTATATACCTACAATCATATTGTCAAACATATGCCTCTTTTAAAAATATTTCCACAAGCACAAACATTTCGGGGCCCCTTATAGGATTTTGCGACAATCGTCATACTTGACAGGCATGTTGGCAATCGCAGTAAGGCAAAAAATATTACGTTGCCAACTACTTCCTAACTGTACCACGCCATGCAGGTTATTTACACAGTAAATTTCAGATTATGTGCCTAACAACTGAATATTGAAAATCTTAGTTGTTAGAAAAATAAAATCCTTACTGTTAGGAAGCGTATATAACAATCTACTTCTACTATCTACAATATATATATATGTATAAAAACGAATCATGGTTCGTTAGTCTCGCTAAAATTCTAGAGCGGCCGGGCCGTTATAGCAGATTTTGGTTTTGAAACGTTCGT
This sequence comes from Euspilapteryx auroguttella, assembly GCA_951802225.1. Classification (NCBI taxonomy): domain Eukaryota; kingdom Metazoa; phylum Arthropoda; class Insecta; order Lepidoptera; family Gracillariidae; genus Euspilapteryx; species Euspilapteryx auroguttella. Next base: position 6,972,590 of record OX637642.1, on the reverse strand, counting down.
AGTAGTCCAGGGATTGTTTAAAATGTGAGAAAACATGGAAAAATGTAGGGGATGTTAAAATTGTAAGGCGCGATACGAAGTTCGCCGGGACAGCTAGTAAAAAATCAATACATAGTATAAAATAAAGTCGGTTCCAGCGTCTGTCCCTATGTATGCTTAAATCTTTAAAATTATGCAACGGATTTTGATGAGGTTTTTTTTAATAGAAAAAGTGATTCAAGAGAAAAGTTTATTAGATAATACGTTTAAAAGATAGTTAAATATTAGGCGGTATGAAGTTCGCCGGGTCGACTAGTATATAATACTAGCTTTTGCCCGCAGCTTCGCAAGCGCTATTTTATAAATAATGTAAATTACTTGTTCATTTGTTTTGTTATACGCTCTAATCCGTGGTTATACTCAGAAATATCAGTAAATCATTTCTAATTCTAATTTCTAATCCAAACCCCTAAAGAAATTAATATCAAGCAGTTTCCTTTTACAATACAAAAATCTTTAGCTGTTTGGGCTGCAAGCTATAATATCCGTTTTTCTGAATACACAAACTAACCTTGGCCTAAATGCGTAACTCTGACGATTCAAAAAAAAAAAATCCAGTTCATCTACCCGGTACACTCCGTTTACTTTCATGATCATCGTCGCTCGCTACCGATAGACGTTCACTGCTGTATATTGGTCTTGCGCGAGTCTTATCCAGTTTACTTCAACAACCATTTCTTTTTTCATACAAACTGTTAACCCCTGTATCAGCGTCCGCATAAACTAAGAGGATCCTCCCCTGACTCCCCTTTATAATAAACTTTATGTCCACCATGTTGGATTTTAAAATTTCTAACTTTTCCGTAATCAGAACCCCCAATATCCTAAAAAACTCCACACATATCGATATTCATTTTGTTGCATTTATAAATTAAAATGATGTTTTTTGTAATTACGATTCCTAGAAACATCACCCATTTCGATTTGTAAGAAAAATAATAAGCGGTTTCGGTTTTTCATAAAAACTTTGAATCAAGGACTCCAGTAACTATAAAAGCAGTTATGGTATCATATTTGATGTTAAATAAGGAGCTTATTTTGAAAATTTCAAGTCTCTAGTGTCATTAGTTTAGATTTAAGCAAAAAACATATTTCATCCTGTATAAGACCTCAGGGGCAAAATTAAAAAAAAACTAAATAATTATGATGATGGTGATACAAAAAGAATCCAAAGTCTAAATTTCAACATTCTGAATCCAGGCGTTTAGGAGTTTCATACACACTTTACCTGTTATACGGCGTCCCATTTGTTTTTCGTAATTAGCGCCCCCAACAATCTAGAAACATCACCCATTTCGGATCAAAGAGAATCTACAGTGTAAATTTCAACTTTTTAAATCCAGACGTTACACCCTGTATACGGCGTCCCATTTGTTTTTCGTAATTAGCGTCCCCAACAATCTAGAAACATCACCCATTTCGAATCAAAGAGAATCTACAGTGAAAAATTCAACTTTCTAAATCCAGACGTTACACCCTGTATACGGCGTCCCGTTCTTTTCGTAATTAGTGCCCTCAACAATCTAGAAACATCACCCATTTCGAATCAAAGATAATCTACAGTGTAAATTTCAACTTTCTAAATCTAGACGTTACACCCTGTATACAGCGTCCCGTTTTTTTTCGTAATTAGCGCCCCAACAATCTAGAAACATCACCCATTTCGAATCAAAGAGAATCTACAGTGTAAATTTCAACTTTCTAAATCCAGACGTTACACCCTGTATACGGCGTCCCGTTCTTTTCGTAATTAGTGCCCTCAACAATCTAGAAACATCATCCATTTCAAATCAAAGATAATCTACAGTGTAAATTTCAACTTTCTAAATCCAGACGTTACCTGTATACGGCGTCCCGTTTTTTTTCGTAATTAGCGCCCCAACAATCTAGAAACATCGACCACTTCAATTTCTAAGAAAAATAATAAGCGGTTTTGGTTTTTCATACAAACTTTAACACCCTGTATCAAGGCTTTTAGGACTAATAATCGCAGTTTTGATATCATATTTAATGTTGTAATATTATAAGAAGCTTATTTTGAAAATTTCAATTCTCTAGTGTCATTAGTTTAGATTTTAGCAAAAAAATATATTTCACCCTGTATAAGAACTCAGGGGCAAAATTAAAAAAAAACTAAACCATTTATGATGTTGGTGATACGAAAAGAATCCACAGTCTAAATTTCAACATTCTAAACCCAGTAGTTTAGGAGTTTCATACAAACTGTTACACCCTGTATACGGCGTACCGGTTGAGTTATCCCAAAATCCCGTCTTAGTGGGTGCCTACGTCACATAAGGAAGCTACTGTCCAAATTTCATCGTTCTATCTTCAGTGGTTTCGGCTGGGCGATGATGAGTGAGTGAGTGAGTAGATCAGTGGTATTTGGATTTTATATATATAGATAGATAGATACATGTTATAGTGTATTTATTAGAAAATACCAAAGAACAGCACTAAGTGCAGCTAAGCTGCAGCCGCATACTCAATTCTACAATCATACATAATTACTTTTCCTATTAGTGAAGACTTCTGAAACCTGATTATCAAATCAGGTTTCAGAAGTGATCACTCACAGCTGGCGGGGCGTCGGAGGCCAGGGTGTCTTCGGTGTGCGGGTCGTCAAGCGTGCCTGTGGGGGCGGGGTTCTTGCCTTGCAGATAGTACGTCATCAGCTGGCCCTTGCCTTTGACGGCTACCAGGCCGCGCTGCTCAAAATAGTATCCAAAAGCTTGCAATATGTGACAAGTTTCTTCAGTGACCTGAAATTTGAAATGTTGGATTTAGGGTAATTTCACATTTGAATCAATAAAAATGTCATGTTATAGCATATATTGCTGCATTTCATATCAGTTCGCTCTCATCTCTTGTTTTACATTTCAATTGGGATATTGCAACATTTCTAAGAGAATGAGGGGTTTTCAAAGTGACAGAAAAGAAAAAACAAAGTTTCATAATACGCCGGTAGATGGCGGTGTCTTAAGCAATATAAGAGAAATGGGAGATCGAATATTGACTGACTCTTTGGATTGGATCATTTTCTGCTTAGTAAAAATCTTAATTTCACCTACTCCGTAACTGCCTCAGTTAAATTTTAATTTTTATGTTTCATTTTGAGCTATTGAATCATTCATTTCAGCTTGACCTATTGCTCCTGGCAGAGCGCCATCTGGTAGCAGCTTAATAAAACTTGTTTTTTTCTTCTGAGCTGTCAAATTGAAAACCTCTCATTGCGCAAAAAAATAGCGTGTGCATTAAATAAAGTATTTACTTATGGTGGTCACTCTCGGTATGGCGCGAAATTCAAATTTTTTCGCGTTTTTTAATTAACATACGGAAATTCATTAAAACTTTATTAAAAACGAATACTTTCGCCAGAATAATTTAAAAAACGCGAAAAAAAATAAATTTCGCGCCATACCGAGAGTTACCGCCTTAACCCCGAATATCTACTAGAAACTTTGAAGTGATGTTGAACTTGTTTTTTAGAGTGCCAGATTTCGGCAAAGTGTGAGGTTAGACTGTAATTAGTTTATCTGCGATGCGATATGCGACACCTGTATGCAGCCAGCCTTGCCGGTGCTCTCCATGCGGGAGGCGACGTTGACGGTGTTGCCCCAGATGTCGTAGTGCGGCTTGCGCGCGCCGATGACGCCGGCCGTGATGGGGCCGTGGTTCACGCCCATGCGCAGCACGAAGTGGTTGAAGGACTGCTCGTTGATGGCCGCCAGCACGCGCTGCAGCTCCAGCGCGAACTCCACGAGCCGCCCCAGGTGCGCCCACCGGGCTGTCGCCGAGTCTGACGCCTGCGATACACAATCTTCATATTTATTTTGTCTTTTCATTTGCCTCTCCAAATTCCGATAAGCATTATAATGACTTGCTGGATTTCAATTCAATAAATTGCCAGTTATGCACCTTCTTTATTTATATTCTAACCGTCTTATTCATAAAGATACAGTAGATTTTAAGTAGCCTTACTGGAGGTCTACTTCTCTGGTTTGTTGTATGGTAAATACGTGACATCCAGTCTAAATTGACATATGTCAAATAACTAAAATGTTCTTTAATTTTTTATGAATAAGAGGGTAAGAAGGTACTTACAAACTTCAGTGTTATTAGTAAGTACCTAGTACAAGCAAACCATGAAAATACATCACTAACCTTAAATATAGCAGTTGGATTAAGACCTGATGCAGCCATGTACGTAGAGCCGATTGTTTTAATTTTTGTAATATCTTTACAATACTTTTTGTCTTCAAGAAGCTGAAAATATTAAAAACCTCTTGATAATTCATTTCAATTACCACAATGTTAATGTGCATATCGTCATCTTCTTTATATTTACCAAGTCGAAATCAGATATAACTTCATTCAGGAAGCGCAAGCACTCTAAGCCTTGGTTGTTTACTGTCTCTTCTGAATAAAATTCTGAAAAAAAAGGAAATTTGTACAATTTAGTAGGCCAGTAGTTTGCCTTGCTGCACATTCATGAGAAAAACTTTCTTAACCACGAAGACACTACACAATTTTGTCGCGTTTTATCCAAGCGTAATAGTGCCGGTGATAGCGACCTCATTTGAATAATAACTTTTAAAATTAAGGAAGTTATTTTGACAAGTTTTGCCTCCAAAAACCCTCTAAATTAAAGATAAAAATTGCCGTTTTTGTGAATATTCAATTGCATTATTTTTAGACACTATAAAATCGATAGCAAATAAGGTTTCAATAAAATCTGGCTGGTATATCTTTATTTTATTTTTAAATAGTCGACCCGGCGAACTTCGCACCGATTAACCTGTTACTATTTTATGCATGTATTATACTCATAAGCCTTCTTCTTAAATCACATCATTCAATCATCCATTGCATATTTTTAAAGATATAAGCATACATAGGGACAGACGCGAGAAACGACTTCATTTTATACTATGTATTGATTGATGATGATTGATATTGATAATTTGAGGAAAATATAGTTAAAGCAATAAGTTATTTTTCATATAAAATTGTAAGGCGATACGTAGTTCGCCGGGACAGCTAGTATAAAACAAAGTCGCTTCCCGCGTCTGTTCCTTTGTAGGTTTGCTTATATCTTTAAAACTGTGCAACGGATTTTGATGCGGTTTTTTTTTTAAATGATATATAATGATTCAAGAGAAGGGTTTAAGTATATGTATAATACTAGCACAACATATTAATAGGTAAGACGGTACGAAGTTCGCCGGGTCGACTAGTATTAATGCAATAAAATATAAGGTGGTGGCCTAGAAACGGACGAGGCAAAAAAAAATATTACTTTGCTCCCTTGTGATACAATCTACTATTATTACTTATAAGTATATTTTACACTTGTTAAATATTTTATAATTTTGAGTCAGCCGTGTTAATGCAGCCTTCACATGAGAGAAACCATGAAGCAAGATAAATATAGATTATGAAGACGCAGAGTAGGCAGACTCCACACATGGTCAGACGACCTGGTGAAAGCTGCACTGGATGAGGGTCGCTCAAGACAATACATTGTGGAGATTTATGGGGGAGGCCATGTCCAACAGTTACGTCTTTCGGCTGAAATGATAATGATGAATCACCTGAAAAGTTAGGCATAGAAGCAAAGAGCACGCCCACTTCTGCGTAGCTCTGACTGTAGAGGTCGCGGTGGTGGCGGCGCGCGCCCATGAAGTGGCTGGCCACGTGCGGCGGCAGCACGTTGTGGATGAGCGCCTGGTTGCGCCGGCGCAGGTCCGCCGCCTGCGCCGCCTGCGCGCGCATGCGCTCGCCGCGCGAGTGCCGCGCGCGCTCCAGCCGAGTGCTCTGCGCGTGCGCAGCGCACCCACCGACAACAAACAAACCGTTATAAACTGCCCGTACGGATTGGTACGATAAACCTTAATTGTCTAGACTATTTTAAGTAAATTTAAGGCCTCATTTCGGGGCACGCGGGGCGTCGCGTGGGACGTCGTGCGGGCGCCTATGCGGGCACTGCCGCGGGTGCCGACGCGTCACTTGTACGATATAAAACATAAGCCTAGGTTTTGATCTTGAAGCGTTGAACGACGCGGGCACCACCGCGCCGTGGCGCCAGCATTAACTGTACCAACGCGTTTCCGTTAACGTTCTCATACATTTCAATACGTTTGATTTAAACTCACCACGCCCGCACGACGCCCCGCGCAACGCACCCCATGTGCCTAAATGCGGCTTTAACTCTGTAATTCATAAAAAGATAAAGAGCTTTTTATTTATGTGACATAAGTCAGTAAGTGCAGGAGATGCATTTTTGCAGAAGAATAATGTATCTGCTGCATGAAACAAGTGTTAAGGACATCCAGGTTCACGGTCGCGCAGTAATATAGAATCTATTTCAAGACAGATAGCCTTGAATAGATCAGAGTGCGCTCGTGCGCTCGTTTTATCTATTTGTAAGCTGTATCTCTCTTAACAAAACTTATTCATAGCAACTACCTAATCTTGTTTATGATCAACTTAATAAGTACTTATTTAAACAATAAAAGAAAGAAAAATGTCCAGGTACTCACGTATCTATCATATATCAGGAGGACAATCACTATAAAAAATAGCATTAAGATGTTTCGGATATCATGGAGATGAATTCTGAAAATAAAATAAATATTTTTTGTTAGTATTTTACTATCTTTTTAACTGTTCTAAAAAAAAGGTATTACAATAATATGTAATCATCAATTCAATACTTTCGAGTTGTGTTTACCTAAGTACATTGTATGTAGTTGTTATCAATATATATAAAACTCTTCCGTTACTGACTGACTGACTGACAGACAACGCAGAGCCGAAACTACTGGGCGTATAAAGCTAAAATTTGGCATGTAGGTTCCTTAGGGAGTATAGGTGAGCACTAAGAAAGGATTATCCGAAATTCCCACAGGAACGGGTATATTACTGGACTTTTTAGTTAGTATGAAAAATCGTCTTCATTGAGTGTATCGGCGTGAAATTTATTCCGAAGGATCCTCAGTGAATGCAGGGGTGTTGAAAGAAAGGAATTAACTAAATTCCCACGGAAACGGGAACTACGGCACCTTTGGAATTTGAAGTGCCTACTGCTGGTGACGTCAGACCCCAACGACGTCATGATTGCACTAGAGCGACGATGCGGGCGGTCAGTGTCCCTAATACTGGCCGAAATGAAGAAGATAAAGAGGCATCCGCCGGTGAGCGATGCACCGAGAGACATGTGCGCCTAGCAAGGTGCACAACGTCGTCACCACCATCAAGGCGCTGAGAAAGAAGCACTATCTCCACTCGCCCGAGACGTGCCGCCTAATCATCGAGCGACTAGCACCGATCGTCAAATATCAGTGGTATGACTTTAGGAGCAGACATAACGACGAGGAGGAATCCGCCGCAAGAGTTGGAGCGAGCCAGACCTCCAATCCGCACTCCAGCTGTCCCGCCGCGCCCGCGCCAAATCTTCGCGGCGCATGAACAAGATGGGGCGGAAGACGACATAGTGGCGACGACGAGCAAGGCACATGTCGCGGTGACTTAATACCCCGCGACAGAGAAAAAATAAGAGTGCCAGATCTGCGGAGGCGAGCATTGGCCTGTGGAGTGCAAGCGTTACAAGCGAACAAAGATGAAATAATGGATGATTGGATGGAAAAAAACTAAACTTTACTATCGTACGGCCAAACCGTTTTAAAGGGGGTATGGATTGGGTGCGATCACAAATGATGTCCCCAAATTCCTGAGTAGCATATCAACCAGTAATTAACCAGGATTTCCCGAAATTCCTATGGGAATGGGAAATTTTTGGATTATGTAAACATAACATAACATAATCTCGCGCCTCTTATTCCCCGGAAGGTTAGGCAGAGGCACCAGCTTGAGAGCCGGACCCACGTTTAGCCGAGTTTATGCTTTATTACCAACGTGACAAGGGGCCAGCTTGTCGCCGCGGTTATAACGACCACTACTGCGGCCGGGACCAACGGCTTAACGTGCCTTCCGAAGCACGGAATCATCTTACTTTTCGGACAATCAGGTGATTCAAGCCTGCAATGTCCTATCCAACCGAAAACAACCACAACGTGATTTTTGTGAGGAATCAATCTGTGGTGTTTTCTGCGGGGAT
>OX637642.1:6861921-6964232 GCA_951802225.1 Euspilapteryx auroguttella | reverse complement strand
ATACAGTGTGTCCGGGGAAGTTATAACATAATTTTAAGGGTGTATTCTATGATCAATTTCATCGATGAAAACACCCCATATGGGGGTCACAGCCTCAGCCCCCCCTCAGTATGACGTTTTTAATTTTTTTTTTGCAAAAATCGACCCCGCCTACTTTTAAATTCACAGTTAAAGGTCTAAGGCTCACAGAACCTTCATTAAGGTCTTGATCGAAGGCTAAGTAGTTAGGCTACCTAAGTTACTAACAAAATAACCAAGTATTGCTTTTACTTTTTTTTTTAAAGATGATAAACCAAAAAAAAAAATTTTTTTTTGTGAATTTTTTACGGTTTTTCAAAGTTTCCACAAAAAAATGCAGATACTTTTTTTTATTTTTTGTGTTTTATTGTTAGCTTTTGAGTTGTTCTCCAAATTGGTATTAGATTTATTTCTCTAGGTCTATTACTTCAGAAATTATCAACTACCAAAAAGACCCTTCGCTTTTACCTTTTAATTTAAGATTTCAGTTTAACCCACTTTTATTAAAAAATAAAGTCAATATTTAATTATTTTGCTAGTTATTTAGGTAGCCTACCTACTTAGCCTTCGTACAAGACCTAAATTAAGAGTCCTTTTACGCGAACAGTGGCGCCACTCTACAAAAAAAAATATTTTCTAAAGTAAGGCTTTTTTTCAGAAAAAAGTGCTCCCTTGTGCATAAAATCTAGTATTTTTTTAGTAGGGGAGCACTTTTTTCTAAAAAAAAGCCTTACTTAAGAAAAAAAAAATTTTTCTAGAGTGGCGCTACTGTTCGCGTAAAAGGACTCATAATTTAGGTCTTGTACGAAGGCTAAGTAGCTAGGCTACCTAAATAACTAGCAAAATAATTAAATATTGACTTTATTTTTTAATAAAAGTGGGTTAAACTGAAATTTTAAATTAAAAGGTAAAAGCGAAGGGTCTTTTTGGTAGTTAATAATTTCTGAAGTAATAGACCTAGAGAAATAAATCTAATACCAATTTGGAGAACAACTCAAAAGCTAACAATAAAACACAAAAAATAAAAAAAAGTATCTGCATTTTTTTGTGGAAACTTTGAAAAACCGTAAAAAATGCAGAAAAAAATTTTTTTTTTTTGGTTTATCATCTTTAAAAAAAAAAGTTAAAGCAATACTTGGTTATTTTGTTAGTAACTTAGGTAGCCTAACTACTTAGCCTTCGATCAAGACCTTAATGAAGGTTCTGTGAGCCTTAGACCTTTAACTGTGAATTTAAAAGTAGGCGGGGTCGATTTTTGCAAAAAAAAAATTAAAAACGTTATACTGAGGGGGGGGTGAGGCTGCGACCCCCCATATGGGGTGTTTTCATCGATGAAATTGATCATAGAATACACCCTTAAAATTATGTTATATATATATACAGTGTGTCCGGGGAAGTTATAACATAATTTTAAGTATAATATATATATATATATATATATATATATATATATATATATTTTATGTATGATCACGCATAACTTTTTATTGTCTGGACCGATTTTGATAATTCTTTTTTTAATCGACAGGGTATACCTTGAAGTTGGTCCCATAAAAATTTGGAAATTAAATTCCAACCCTAAGGGTGGAAAAATAGGGGTGACTTTATTGTTCACTCACTGATTGTATTGCCGTGTTGAGATTTACATGAAAACTGCTAGGTATAATTATGTCTTTTTTATATGAATGTTAATAATCATAATCTCAGCCGATAAACGTCCACTGCTGGACATAGGCCTCCCTCACAACCATCCTTGGGTACGACCACCTTATGAAGCTAGCTATTAGCCCAAAAAAAACTGAAAAGCAAAAAATAAAAACTTTTTATCAAAAAATTAAACCGCCGAAAAAACTGAAAAGCATTAAATAATAGGGAAACATTTTCTATTAGGACTTAATTTACTCACTTCTTAAAGTAATTTTGGTATACCAAGAAATTTTGAGTCGGTGCCACAGAATTAACGAATAAAGATCACTTAATGTCACTATATGTGAAAAACGTGTGTCGCCGCGCATCGCTCTTTACGTAGATAATGAATTTGCTTGTGTGGTGTGGCGCCGACTTAAAATTTCTTGGTATACCAAAATTACTTTAAGAAGTGAGTAAATTAAGTCCTAATAGAAAATGTTTCCCTATTATTTAATGCTTTTCAGTTTTTTCGGCGGTTTAATTTTTTGATAAAAAGTTTTTATATAGTTCAGCATCAAGGCCAGTTGCTTTCAGGAACAACAGTATGTCCTTGAAACTGAGAGATTTCATCTCATCCGGCTGTAACAAGTGTTTTCCGAGATGGATTGACCGTTTATGTATTAGGCCACACTCACACAAAATATGCATCGCAGTTTCATCTGCGTTTAGGCAGAATCTGCACATTTTTGTGTCTGAACATGTGCTTGTTCAACTTGCAGTGTCCAGTGTGTGCTCGCACCAGATTACGTAAGTTGTTGAAAAGCTGGCAAGTTGTTGTACTTCTCTGAGGTCCTATAGTACTTACTTTTCTTACGTTTGGTAGGCACACAAATTTAATACAATAATTGGAAAAGTTGTTAAAAAAAAACAAGAAACAAAAGTATCGATACCCCGAAGCACTTTTCTTAGGGCCAGTTCTTACTTAGTTGGCTTTCCTTTAACGATGAAAAATAGCCGGAAGCCGTGTAAGTGTCCGTTTAACTTTTTTTTGTAAAAGCTGGCAGCTTTGCTGTTGAAAGGTTTTATGGTTGCTTTGAAGTGATTTAAACCTTTGGTAAGGGCCCATAGATTTAGGGATTCTTTATGACATTGTTTCCTAAGATAAAGGCGAGCGAGGCTTTAAGGTATTCCACAGAAGGGCTCAGGCCCGTCAAAGGTTCCTTGTGCTCCCGCTCTAGCAAGTTCGTCGGCTTTTTATTACCTTCGATCCCTGCGTGTCCTGGAACCCAGCGAATAAATACTTACTCTGTTATTTGCACCCAGAGTATTTAGTGAGTTGATGCAGTTCTGCACTAGCTTCGAGGTACATGTGGTACATGTGTACGAGCTTAGTGCTAAGAGAGCTGCTTGACTATCTGTATTTATGTAGATAGTAGTTATCATATCGTGACAGCATCTACCTATCTATATATGTACCTATACGTATGGCTCCGCCGCCGAGGCGAGTGGCGTCGCCTGCGCTATAACCCGACCATGTATAACCCGACCATGTAAAATAGGCTAAGAGTGCATTCTCGAATAAAACGGCATCCGATCAACATCGTTGTGTTTTTTCTGGTCTCCAAAACTCCATCCATTCCACATCAGGACCTAACAGTAGTGTTACCGTAGTTTCGTAGCAGGATGGTTTCGGCACATTCAATGATGGCATAAACCTCTGCTTGGAAGATGGAGGCATGTTTTCCCAAATTAATACTTTTGACAAAGTGTGGGCGCTCTCCATAGACTCCGCAGCCTACGTCGTTTCCGGATTTTGAGCCATTCGTGTACCATATACTACTTACAGCTGTCCTCCCAGATCAGTCGGTTGTGAAGCCAATCTTCTCTGGAGGGAATATCTATAGTTCTCTATACTTTACAAATGTACATGTTGGAATCATGGAATCAGAAACTATGGCCAGAACCGGCTCTCTAAGCAGTGAGTCCAGGAAAGTCCTCAGTTACTGAGAGATACAGCTCATTCCTCCCTGGGCGATAAGTCTGCACATGCTAGCCCTCGCCTCAAGCGAACATGCACATGTAGAGGCGGCAGGTTAAGCAGTGCATCCAGTGCTGCTCCAGGTGTGGTGAACATGGCTGCTGACGCCACCAGACAAGCCATTCCTTGTAAACTACTAAATGTGTCTATGGTTGACATGGTTGTCTTCTGTTTGGCTTTTTTATGATTTTGTGTCTAAGGACATAACTTGACTAAAAGGCCAAAAATCAAGTTATGTCCTTAGACACAAAATCATAAAAAAGCCAAACAGAAGACAACCATGTCAACCATAGACACATTTAGTAGTTTACTAGGAATGGCTTGTCTGGTGGCGTCAGCAAACGTTTTTGGAAGACAGAGCTACTGATTTTGTGTCTAAGGACATAACTTGACTAAAAAGCCAAAAATCAAGTTATTTCCTTAGACACAAAATCAGTAGCTCTGTCTTCCAAAAACGTTGTATAACAATGTGGGAGATGGTTTTTCACATACGCAAATTCATTAAAACTTTATTAAAAACTAGAGGCTGCCCTTCGGTTTTTCCCGCGCAGATTTCTCATAAACACAAAAATCCCGTTTTTTTCCGTTCCCGTAGGAATTTCGGGAAATCCCTTCTTAGTGCTCACCTAGACTCCCCAAGGAACCCACGTGCCAATTTTCAGCTTTCTACGCCCAGTAGTTTCGGCTCTGCGTTGTCTGTCAGTCAGTCAGTCAGTCAGTCAGTAACGGAAGAGTTTTATATACTGGATGTTTCTGACAAGGCGGTAATAAATCAAAGGAGGGATTCTGCTCACCATAACTAACAACTTTCCCAAAGCAACATGGGTCAAAATCTCAAAAAAAAATAACAGCTGTTCCATACATTGGTTCGATCAGCTGACGGGGTCAATGTACGGGACGGCTGATTTTTGTTTTGAGATTTCGACCCATGTTGCTTTGGGAAAGTTGTTAGGTATGGTGAGCAGAATCCCTCCTTTGATTTATTACCGCCTTGTCAGAAACACCCTGTATATTGATTAACGCTTTCGTCAGAATAAATAAAAAACGCGAAAAAATTTGAATTTCGCGCCATACCGACAGTTACCACCTTCACCGATGTTACGTCAACAACACATTATGGCATGGGTTCTTAACCTTTTGGTGGCCACGGACCCTTATGGATAAGGAGGTGGCGAGCAAATTTTCTAAATAATAAGCACGCTTGGCAGACGCTATTAATAGCGATAATAATACCCTAACAAACATCAAGAACCACGTCTGCCAATATGGTAGCCCTGCGTTTTCAATTGACAAGGTTTCAAAAATTAAAAAAAAAAAACTCTACTAAATCATTTGCACGTGTCTGCCTCTGGGGCTGATGATAACAGCCATCCTGTTAACACGTAAAATCGAAGAGGCAGACATCTAGGGCTCTGACTTTTGTAGTTATTAATTTTTGAATTTATTTTTATGATTTAAAAAAAATAAATTATTAGCACGCTTGGCAGACGCTATTAATAGCCATAATAATATCCTAACAAACATCAAGGACCGCGTCTGCCACCATGGTAGCCCTGCGTTTTCAATTGACAAGGTTTCAAAAATGTAAAAAAAAAAACTCTACTAAATCATTTGCACGTGTCTGCCTCTGGGGCTGATGATAATAGCCATCCTGTTAACACGTAAAATCGAAGAGGCAGACATCTAGGGCTCTGACTTTTGTAGTTATTAATTTTTGAATTTATTTTTATGATTTAAAAAAAATAAATTATTAGCACGCTTGGCAGACGCTATTAATAGCCATAATAATACCCTAACAAACATCAAGGACCGCGTCTGCCACCATGGTAGCCCTGCGTTTTCAATTGACAAGGTTTCAAAAATGTAAAAAAAAAACTCTACTAAATCATTTGCACGTGTCTGCCTCTGGGACTAATGATAACAGCCATCCTGTTAACACGTAAAATAGAAGAGGCAGACATCTAGGGCTCTGACTTTTGTAGTTATTAATTTTTAAATTTATTTTTATGATTTAAAAAAAAAAATATTTGCACGCTTGGCAGACATGTATAGTTTGAATAAAAAAATAAAAAGGACCTTGGAAAAATAGTCTGACAACATGGTGGCCCTGCGTTTTCAATTGACAACGTTTCAAAAATGTAAAAATAAGAAAAACTATACTAAATCATTTGCACATTGTCTGCCTCTGGGGCTAATGATTATATAGTCATCCTGTAAACGTATGACGGAATTATAACTATAAGGAATCCTATTTATCAGATAAAATACACGCATTGCTTTGATTCCGTGAATTTCAAACAGTCGTACAACCTAAAAATCAGCGAGCAAAGTGTCTTCCAAATGGTTTTTTTTATCCAGGGAGTCCAAATGAATATAATGATCACAATTAGAATCGAGAGCAAATGATTTAGTAGAGTGTTTTTTTTTACATTTTTGCTCCTCCGTCCCATGAAAACGCAGAGCTCTAAGTGTCTGCCTCTTCGATTTTCGTGGTTTTTAAGATGATTGTAATCATGTAAAGAAAAAAAAAAGAAAAAAGTAAAAAATGATTTATTCAATACAGGATACAAGATATCGCTTATTGAAAGTCAATTAGACTAATCTAATTAATATTGATACCTTATTTCGTAAAGTATCCTATACTGATAGAGGCGAGGTAGTTCAGGGTGCCCACTAATTGGCTCAGGCAAACAAATGTTTGCCTTGCCTTACGACAATGGTCGCCTGGAGAGGCCCCCAAACGAGCCCTCCTCTGACAAATGATTCTACTCCCTTTCGCAATGATTTTACAGCGTAGAGAAGAAAGGGGTAACAAACTCTACTTTACAATTTATCTCTCTCTTTTTTTTTTGTTCTTATGTGACATTACAATTTAATTTACAATACAAAGAACATAAATTAATAAGATTTACAGTACATACATGAAATAATGAAAATATCGTGCAGAGATAGACTACTTCCATGCGTCTTTGTCGTTTTCATAATCATCAACATTGTAATAAGCTTTCTTAATCAAACCTTTTTTGATACGAGTTTTAAACTCATTATCATTCAGGATCTAATCTCTTCTGGGATCTTGTTATAAAATCTTACTTCGTTTCCTATTTGTAAAGCATTTGTTTGTCCGTTTTAGTCTGTTCTGTGGAATACTTAGTTTGTTTTTGCTACGCGTTCTAAGGTCTTTAATTTTATCACATTTTTTATCAAACATATGTAAGTTTTTACGAGTATACATAATAATTTCAAAGACGTACTGGGACGGAAGCGTCAAAATATCAATTTCTTTGAATTTTTGTCTGAGGGACTCGCGAGCTTTAAGCTGATAAATGTTTCTAATTGCGCGTTTTTGTAGTATAAAAATGACGTTAATATCAGCATGAACCCCAAAGGCAGACACGTGCTAATGATTTAGCATAGTTTTTTTTTTTTACATTTTTACAACTCCGTCCCATGAAAACGCAGACCCCTAATTGTCTGCCTTTTCGATTTTATTTAGTTTCAAGATGATTGTAACCATGAACCCCAAAGGCAGACACGTGCAAATGATTAAGCATAGTTTTTTTTTTTGACAAGTTCAATCCGCTGTAACGCGAAAACGCAGCGTTATAGGAAAAAAATTTACTGAACCAAATCAATTCGTACTGACCTAAACTGCAACTCACCGCGATGTGGATTCCGTGCAAGTACTTTACCGAAATGCTACCCATCTCCTTATCCAGATAAGGAGGTGGCGAGCAAATTTTCTAAATAATAAGCACGCTTGGCAGACGCTATTAATAGCGATAATAATACCCTAACAAACATCAAGAACCACGTCTGCCAATATGGTAGCCCTGCGTTTTCAATTGACAAGGTTTCAAAAATTAAAAAAAAAAAAAACTCTACTAAATCATTTGCACGTGTCTGCCTCTGGGGCTGATGATAATAGCCATTAGGGCATGTAATATCGGAAGGTTTTCAATTCCGATACTGATATCGGACATTTTATCTCAATACCGGAATTCCGGTATCAATATCGGAATCGTAAAACTCAATAAAAATTACTCAAGAAACTAATATTGAAATCGTTACTTTTTGTAAAGTCAGAAATAAAGCTGAGATGATCTCTTCCTATGATTTTAAATACAATGAGAACAAAAAAAATCTAAAAGATTTTGTATTTTGAAAAAAAAAAGATTACTTTATTTACTTTATTGATTTACTATGTATTTTTATTAGTAAGTACTAACTAAGTAAGTATTCTATTGTAACGATCGTCTAGCGGTCGTTCCTGTTTTCATACCTTTTATCATCAACTTAATCCTTGTTTCATCATTTGTATCATCATTTTGGCTTTTAAACTCTGAAAATCACTAAAATTATCTTCGAAATTCTTCATTTTCATACTATTGTAATTTTATTTGTTTACATTTTGTTTGTTTATCTTTCTGTTTTTTATTCTTTTTAGGCATAGATTCCTTGTAATTGTCTTTGAACTCTCACATGGAAAATGTAGCATTACTGGCCACTTTTCAAGGACAACCTTTCATAAATTTGTAATCGACATATTCGAAATTCTTATTTTGATTGATAAAATTTTGGATATATAAACAATTGTGGGCCTAATCCAGGATAGTCTGGGATTGAGCTTTGAGGAAACCGATTGAGAACCTACTACAAGTCTGATAAAAATTATATCCTGGAGTCTTTAAAACTATCAAGGACATCCTTCTGCTGGATTATTGGACCTACCGCTCGGCCCGACCTTGGCTGAGCGAGATTCTACGGATCTTTGGTGACAACGAGTTTTTGGGGGCCAGACCCTAAACCTGGCCCAACTCTCGGACTCCGGCAGCATCTTCGTTCCGTACACCTGCCGGAGCCATCTTACCTCGTGCTACCTACCACTTCGGGGGACCCCTTTTCTTTGAGGGCTGGAGGTCTTCTTCCTGACTCATTTCCAACCTCCAGTAACTCTCTCTTCGTTCTTCAGGGTCCACCCACCACATCCGTACACAGCCACGAGCAACTACCGCTCGTGCTAGCTGCCTACTCCAGCCGCAGCCAGCCTCTACAGCCAGACTCCAGCCAGTCCTCCAGACCGGCCGCCGCTTCTATCTGCAGGCGGGACCAGCCTGCCTATCTTTACGTTACCAGATAAGAAGTGCCAAGTAACTGTGTACCTTTTAGGGAAATAAAACTCACGTGTGTTACCGAACCCTTTTGAATAATTTCTGTAGGCCCTGGGATAAACTCTAAATTAACTCAGCTCTTACAGTGACCAAGTGAAAAAAATTTGACTCGTTAAATTTTTTTGATTAAGCTGACCTTTCCTTTTCAGCTGGCTTTCATAACATCTTCATATCTATCATACATCTATCATGCCAACTTCCATACACTATCTTTCATGCCACATTTATCCATCTTATCTTTCATAGGATTTGGTACGTATGGTTCACACTCAATGACCATACCCCCAGAGATCAACCTAATTATTAACAAAGGCTCTTTTTAGGAGTTGTTATCCGCTCCTGACGCTATGGCATATTTTAAGAGTCGTCATCCGCTCTGAAGTTAATGTACCCATGGAGAGGTACTTGAAATTCACATAGATGCTTACCAGCTAAGTAAGCGGCGCGTGACGTGATAAAAGAAGTATCACGCCACACAAGATGAGGCGAGGGGTAGGGCCTCGCCTCGAGACAAGGGGTAGGGCCTTGCCTCTAAGAATAAAAAAGAAGAGATGAGACAAGGGGTACGGCCTTGCTCATAATATAAAAGAAGAGAAGAAGAAGGAAAAAGATATCGAGCCCACGCAATAGCCGGGACTAGAGTTCCACGACTAACGTGATAGCACGAAAAATGTTAATCAATAAAGCCAAAGTTTTCAAAAATAGAGTGTTTCACTTGGTCGTGAGTTTACAGAAAAAGGTAGTTAAAAATAAGAAATGGGTTGATGGAAAGTTAAAAAGTAAAGGAAGTTTAAAGAAGGTAAAAGTAAAAGAAGTTTTAGATAAACAGACAGAGAATTTTGGGGATGAAACAATAATACCCATTAAAAGAAAGAGTAGTAGTAGTATAGTAGGGTATAGGAAAAGAAATAAGATAAAGAGTATTAAAAGAAAGAGAACTACGCAGTGTCAAGCGTAGGATAGAGTAGTAAAATGAAAGAAAAATTGAATAATCTCAGAAAGAGAAGAGTGAATAATATACAATGAAGCTATATACAAGATATTAAAGTTTAAAATCTTTAATATGCCATGTACCGACTTCTCGGCCTGATATGTCTTCCAACACATACACTAAAGGTGAGAGTTTCCTTTTTATTCGTGATTTGACATATTTAGGAGCAAGTTTAGAAGAAAAATAGTTTCCGTCATTACTCAATGGATAGGTCTTTCGCCATACTATATCTCCGACGTCGAATTCTCTGAATTGGTGGTGTTGGTTGTAAAAACCACTATTCTTATTATGAGAAATGTGTAAGGCTGTTTGTACTTTATCAAATGTAGCAGATAGAATGCCTAAATTTTCCGCATAGATATCTCTAGGCGTAAAAGTTATTTCGTCAAAATTAGTAGTCATAGTAGTATAAATAGAGCCACAAGTTACTAGTTCGCGACCAAAAACTAAAAATGCTGGAGTATAACCCGTAACTGCATTAACTGAGCTATTTATCGAGAATTGGACTTTAGGAAGGTTGAGGTCCCATGTTCGGTGATCTTCACCGACTAACATGCTAACGGCTGTAATAATTGTTCGGTTATATCTCTCGACTGTATTTACTTGTGGGCAGTATCGAGGAGTAAAGAATATCTGAGGGACTTTATATTTGTCTAAAAAGGTCTTAAACTCACGACAATTGAATTGAGTACCGTTATCCATGATAATTGTTTGTGGGATACCATGAGTTAAAAATACATTATTTTCTATAAGGTTAATGACGTTTTTAGCAGTAGCACGTTTAAGTGGTTCAATTATGCAATACTTAGTAAAAATACATGTTATAACCAAGATGTATTGGTTACGTACTCTAGTCATAGGTAATGGACCCATTAAATCCACTGAAATAGTCTGAAATGGTCTCGAACAAACTTTTGGTTTACCCATAAGACCATAGGGAGAATGATTTGGTTGCTTGTAACTCAAGCATACTTCACATTTTGATATCGTTTTAGCAATATCTTTCATCATCCCGGGCCAGTAATAAAGTAATGATAATTTCTTAAGGGTTTTAAATATACCCAAGTGAACACCTGAGACGTTATTATGAAAATCTTTAATAATAGCCTCTCTATTTTCAGGAGGAACTACTTCCTTCCATGAAAAATCTGGTTGAAAGCGAGTTGAAGACATAAGTTTAAACAATTTTCCTTCTCTAATAGTAAATTCTGGGTAGCTGTCTGGATTATTACGGCACCCTTCCAAAGTTTTTGTAAACCAGTCTGTAACCAATTGGTTCTACATAAATTGCTTTAGAATGAATGTTATCTTTTTCAACATTTTCACCATCTGAAATTATTCGTGAAAGTGCATCTGGAACAACATTTTCTTTACCACGTTTGTGTTTGATGGAAAAATTGAAACAAGATAATCGTACAGTCCAGCGGGCTAGTCTTCCCGTAGGGTTCGATAAATTTAAAAACCATTTTAATGCAGCGTGATCAGTAAAAATTGTGAACTGTTTTCCATTATCTAAATAACAACGCCAATGTTCGACCGCTGTAATTACTGCTAAGGTTTCGCGTTCAGTAGTAGAATAGTTTTGTTCATGTTTATTAAGGGACCGACTCATATACGCGATTACAACTTCACGGTTATATATTTCTTGCGTAAGCATTGCTCCGACTCCATAGTTGGATGCATCGCAATGAACTATAAAAGGACGATCAAAATCTGGGCAAGCTAGAATAGGTGTCGTTACTAGTGCTTCTTTAAGTTTAAGAAAGGAAGCATTAGCTTCAGAATTCCATGCAAATCTCGGTGCGTTTTTGGCATTGGAAGTAAGTTTATTGAGAGGACCAGCTAGGTCGCTAAAGTTAGGAATAAAACGTCTAAACCAGCTACATGTCCCGAGAAAACGTCTAACTTCTTTTCTTGATGTTGGAACAGGAATCTCAAGAATCGCGCTAATTTTACTGGGATCTGCTCGCAAACCGTGTTCGTCAACAATGTAGCCGAGATATTTGAGTTCACTTTTAAAGAATTTACATTTCCCATAGTTAATTGTTAGTTTTGCAAAAGAAAGTTTTTCTAATACTTTCAATAAAAGTGAGATATGCTCGTCAAAATCGTTGCTAATAATAATAATGTCATCTAAATAACAAAATACTTTATTTTCGAATTCAGGGGTGAATAAAATATCCATTAGTCTTTGTTGTGTTGCCGGTGCATTAGTTAGGCCAAATGGCATAACCACAAATTTATACATTCCCCGACCTGGGACATAAAATGAAGTTTTTTCTTGATCAGAATCCACTAATGGAATCTGCCAAAATGCTTTAGCGATGTCTATAGATGACAGGTATTTCGCATTTCTAAGGTTGTCCAGAATTTCATTAACATAAGGGAGATTGTATGCATCACGTTTAGTAATTGAATTTAATTTTCTACTGTCAACGCAAAATCTCCAGGTACCATCTTGTTTAGGTGTGACAAGGACAGGTGAGAGCCAAGGGCTTTCGCATTTTTCAATGACCCTCCAGTTAAGCATTTTGTCCACTTCATCCGCTAAAACCTTTTGTTTTTCCGGTGAAAGTCTATAGTTTCTTTGCCTTATTGGTGGACAATCCCCAGTATCTATTTTATGATGAATAAGATTAGTTCGACCAAGGACGCCTTTAAATTCAAAAGAAATGTTATAAAATTGTTTAATTACATTATCGGCAATTTCTTTTTGGTTAGGGCTTAAGTTTTCATAAGGCTGTACGACCTTGTTTTCATTTAAAGTAGCTATATTATGAACACTAAAATCAGGAGTGCAAGATAATGTGAGAATTTTTGGTATCAAAGCAAACGCGTGCCAAAAGTCCATTCCTAAAATTACGGCTGGACAAATTTCTGGTATGACATGGAAACGGATAAGATGTGTTTTCTTATCAAATTCTATTGGAATATCGATGTATCCTAGTGATGTTTTCTGATGACCACTAGCTGTAGTAACAGAGATCTTAACATCAGTTTGTAGTTTATAACCTAAGTTGAGAATGTTAAGATGAGAATTCTTTCCTAAAATTGAAATTGCGCTACCACTGTCTAAGAGAGCACAAAGAGTAAAAGTGTTAAGAGAAATGTTAATAAAAGGTCGATTATGATCATTATCTGTTTCATAGAGGATCGTAGAGATTTTATAAGTGTTAAAGAAATTTTTAATTGTTTTAAGCCATTTGTCCCAATCAACCTTATTAAAATTTTTACGATCCTGGCTTACAAGTTTTTTTGCTCTGTATTGTTTAAGTCAGACGCAATAGCAGCCGTGAATTTTTTTGTGCATTGTGGGCAATTTGTAGCTTTGTAGCCCTTCAAACCACATTTAAAACACACTAATACTGTTTTAGGTACCAGGCAAGTTTTCAATATATGTCCCTGGATTCTACAACGCGGGCAAAAGTTAGCCTCGTTATTTCTAATGGCACTAACAGAATAATGCTGAGGCCGTTTGAAAATTTGGTTTTTCGCAACATTTTCAGGAATATGAGTTATAGTTGGTTGACTATTAGTTTTATCTTTGTATTCAAATTCTGAGGTTATGGAATTCGGAATTGATTTAGGAGGTTCCTTAAAATTTTTATCTTTATCGATAAATTTTTCATACTTTCGGCACGTTTCAATCAGATCATCGATTGACTGAATCTCTTTTTGAGCCACAAATAAAGAATAGCATGGTCTTATATTTCTAATAAGAATTTCAAGCTGTTCGTCATTGGATAGTTGCTTATTTAAGCGGCAGAACATGCCGGATATAATTGAGACGTAAACAATTATAGTTTCATTCGCGCCTTGTGTTCGTTTCTTTATTGTTTCTAACAACTTGTAGTCGTAATCAAATTCTCCAAAATCCGATATTATTCTGTCTTTGAATTGATCCCAATTGTTTAATTTGTTAGAATTTTTCAGGAATCTGAACCAATGTAAGGCATCGTCAGTTAAAACCTCATATGCATGATTGAAAATCTAACAAAAGAAAAACTTCTTTTGTTAGATTTCTAGAATAGCTAAATTCTTCAATTTTTTGAATGAAAGATCTCGGGCATGATTTACCATTAAATGAGAATCTTCGAATTTCGGATATTGGAAATTTGTCATTATTTGAACACGAGTGTGTATTAACTGGAACCGGATTATTAAAAGAAGGCTCAATCGTTTTGGTGATAGATTTTGTTTTCGGTTTAAGTAAGTCAAATCTAGTACTTAATTTTTCTAGGCTATCTTTGAGCTCTTTTAAAGATTCCTTGATTTCAGGAATCACACTTTGTATACGGTGGATTCTGTAGTACAAATGGTTAAGGAATGTCTCAACGCGATTAAATCCTAATACATCTGAGCCATCCTCTAAACTTTCGAGTTTATTTTTTGTGAATTCTAGAGTAGTTATCGATTCCTCAATATCGACTACAGGATTGTAGTTCGAATCAAAAATTTCATCGGCAGGGAAATCATCAACTAGTTTGTTTATTTGTTTTTTTAAAAGCGGAACTGTGTCAAGAGGTTTTTCACCGCGGATGGCGATTTCATAAGTTAATTCATTTTTGTTTAAGATAGTGTATCTAATTGGCCTCTCCATTGCGTAAAATCAGTAAGATTAAGTAGGTAAATAAGGTAATCTTCCGAAAGTTCGGAAGGTTAAGGAAAGATGTTAAAACGTCAAATCACGAAGAAAAATATATGTAGAACGCAAAACAAAGTTAAAATAATTAAAAAGTAGTGTTGGAGAACGAATAATTAAAAAATAATTATTAAAAATAAATTGGCAGATAAAAGGTTAAGAGGAAAATTTCAACCTTGGCGGCTAAAAGGTTAAGAAAATTTTTGGAAAAAATTTAAAGTTGAAATTCAAATTGGATGAGTGAGATGGTACAAAAGGTAAAAATAAAAAAGTTACAAAATTGAATTTAAGCCAAAGGGGAAATCAAAATTTAAATATTTTTTTTTTAAGTTTTAGAATTTTGAAAATAATGGTACTCTAAACCCACGTGTGTTATTTGGGCGCCACTGTAAGAGCTGGAGGTTAATTTAGAGTTTATCCCAGGGCCTACAGAAATTATTCAAAAGGGTTCGGTAACACACGTGAGTTTAATTTCCCTAAAAGGTACACAGTTACTTGGCACTTCTTATCTGGTAACGTAAAGATAGGCAGGCTGGTCCCGCCTGCAGATAGAAGCGGCGGCCGGTCTGGAGGACTGGCTGGAGTCTGGCTGTAGAGGCTGGCTGCGGCTGGAGTAGGCAGCTAGCACGAGCGGTAGTTGCTCGTGGCTGTGTACGGATGTGGTGGGTGGACCCTGAAGAACGAAGAGAGAGTTACTGGAGGTTGGAAATGAGTCAGGAAGAAGACCTCCAGCCCTCAAAGAAAAGGGGTCCCCCGAAGTGGTAGGTAGCACGAGGTAAGATGGCTCCGGCAGGTGTACGGAACGAAGATGCTGCCGGAGTCCGAGAGTTGGGCCAGGTTTAGGGTCTGGCCCCCAAAAACTCGTTGCCACCAAAGATCCATAGAATCTCGCTCAGCCAAGGTCGGGCCGAGCGGTAGGTCCAATAATCCAGCAGAAGGATGTCCTTGATAGTTTTAAAGACTCCAGGATATAATTTTTATCAGACTTGTAGTAGGTTCTCAATCGGTTTCCTCAAAGCTCAATCCCAGACTATCCTGGATTAGGCCCACAATTGTTTATATATCCAAAATTTTATCAATCAAAATAAGAATTTCGAATATGTCGATTACAAATTTATGAAAGGTTGTCCTTGAAAAGTGGCCAGTAATGCTACATTTTCCATGTGAGAGTTCAAAGACAATTACAAGGAATCTATGCCTAAAAAGAATAAAAAACAGAAAGATAAACAAACAAAATGTAAACAAATAAAATTACAATAGTATGAAAATGAAGAATTTCGAAGATAATTTTAGTGATTTTCAGAGTTTAAAAGCCAAAATGATGATACAAATGATGAAACAAGGATTAAGTTGATGATAAAAGGTATGAAAACAGGAACGACCGCTAGACGATCGTTACACTATTTAATATTATGTCTCCTTTTCTATATTGTTCCAGTACAAATCACTAAATACCTAAATCAACTGCGTTAAAATATGGTTTCTGATTAAAGAAAAAGCTAAGAACTAACAAATTTTCAGTTACTTTTATATTGTAACCTTGTGGACTCTAAAAACATTTATTGTAGAACTAAAATAAATAAAAATGTCTTGTTACGAGATTCCGATATTAGCTTTCTCAATATCGGCATTGAAAATATCGGATATTTCTTCCGAGATTCCGATATTACGAGATTCCGAGATTCCGGTATTCATGCCCTAATAGCCATCCTGTTAACACGTAAAATCGAAGAGGCAGACATCTAGGGCTCTGACTTTTGTAGTTATTAATTTTTGAATTTATTTTTATGATTTAAAAAAAATAAATTATTAGCACGCTTGGCAGACGCTATTAATAGCCATAATAATACCCTAACAAACATCAAGGACCGCGTCTGCCACCATGGTAGCCCTGCGTTTTCAATTGACAAGGTTTCAAAAATGTAAAAAAAAAACTCTACTAAATCATTTGCACGTGTCTGCCTCTGGGACTAATGATAACAGCCATCCTGTTAACACGTAAAATAGAAGAGGCAGACATCTAGGGCTCTGACTTTTGTAGTTATTAATTTTTAAATTTATTTTTATGATTTAAAAAAAAAAATATTTGCACGCTTGGCAGACATAGTTTGAATAAAAAAATAAAAAGGACCTTGGAAAAATAGTCTGACAACATGGTGGCCCTGCGTTTTCAATTGACAACGTTTCAAAAATGTAAAAATAAGAAAAACTATACTAAATCATTTGCACATTGTCTGCCTCTGGGGCTAATGATTATATAGTCATCCTGTAAACGTATGACGGAATTATAACTATAAGGAATCCTATTTATCAGATAAAATACACGCATTGCTTTGATTCCGTGAATTTCAAACAGTCGTACAACCTAAAAATCAGCGAGCAAAGTGTCTTCCAAATGGTTTTTTTTATCCAGGGAGTCCAAATGAATCGAATGATCACAATTAGAATCGAGAGCAAATGATTTAGTAGAGTGTTTTTTTTTACATTTTTGCTCCTCCGTCCCATGAAAACGCAGAGCTCTAAGTGTCTGCCTCTTCGATTTTCGTGGTTTTTAAGATGATTGTAATCATGTAAAGAAAAAAAAAAGTAAAAAGTAAAAAATGATTTATTCAATACAGGATACAAGATATCGCTTATTGAAAGTCAATTAGACTAATCTAATTAATATTGATACCTTATTTCGTAAAGTATCCTATACTGATAGAGGCGAGGTAGTTCAGGGTGCCCACTAATTGGCTCAGGCAAACAAATGTTTGCCTTGCCTTACGACAATGGTCGCCTGGAGAGGCCCCCAAACGAGCCCTCCTCTGACAAATGATTCTACTCCCTTTCGCAATGATTTTACAGCGTAGAGAAGAAAGGGGTAACAAACTCTACTTTACAATTTATCTCTCTCTTTTTTTTTGTTCTTATGTGACATTACAATTTAATTTACAATACAAAGAACATAAATTAATAAGATTTACAGTACATACATGAAATAATGAAAATATCGTGCAGAGATAGACTACTTCCATGCGTCTTTGTCGTTTTCATAATCATCAACATTGTAATAAGCTTTCTTAATCAAACCTTTTTTGATACGAGTTTTAAACTCATTATCATTCAGGATCTAATCTCTTCTGGGATCTTGTTATAAAATCTTACTTCGTTTCCTATTTGTAAAGCATTTGTTTGTCCGTTTTAGTCTGTTCTGTGGAATGCTGGCTGGCTGGCTGGCTGGCTGGCTGGCTGGCTGAACGAACACGGCAGAGCCGAAACTACTGGGCGTACAAAGCTGAAATTTGGCATGTAGGTTCCTTTGGGAGTGTAGGCGAGCACTAAGAAAGGATTTCCCGAAATTCCCACGGGAACGGGAAAAAACGGGATTTTTGTGTTTATGAGAAATCTGCGCGGGAAATACCGCGGGGCAGCCTCTAGTCAATATATATATAAAAACTTTTTATCAAAAAATTAAACCGCCGAAAAAACTGAAAATCATTAAATAATTGGGAAACATTTTCACACCACACAAGCAAATTCATTATCTACGTAAAGAGCGATGCGCGGCGACACACGTTTTTCACATATAGTGACATTTAGTGATCTTTATTCGTTAATTCTGTGGCACCGACTCAAAATTTCTTGGTTAACCAAAATTACTTTAAGAAGTGAGTAAATTAAGTCCTAATAGAAAATGTTTCCCAATTATTTAATGCTTTTCAGTTTTTTCGGCGGTTTAATTTTTTGATAAAAAGTTTTTATTTTTTGCTTTTCAGGTTTTTTTTGGCTAATTTTTTTGACCCCAGCCAATGACCCGCACCCCACAAGGTGGCCACACAACCTGGTTAAGGTTTAGGGACTAACAGAATGAGGTTCGATCACGACCGGTCGGTGAGGCGATTTTTGAGGGAGGCCTATGTCCAGCAGTGGACGTCTATCGGCTGAGATTATGATTATTAACATTCATATAAAAAAGACTCATAATTATACCTAGCAGTTATCATGTAAATCACAACACGGCAATACAATCTGTGAGTGAACAATAAAGTCACCCCTATTTTTCCACCCTTAGGGTTGGAATTTTATTTTCAAATTTTTATGGGACCAACTTCAAGGTATACCCTGTCGATTAAAAAAGGAATTATCAAAATCGGTCCACACAGTAAAAAGTTATGCGTGATCATACATAAAAAAAATATATATATATATATACGCGACGAATTGAGAACCTCCTCCTTTTTGTTTTTTCGTCGGTTAAAAACCTGCGATAAGGTATGTACTCGATGGAAGCTATTTTAGCAGAAACGGAGAACTACTACTCGTATTCCTTCAACAATAACAAACTAATCATATGAGAGACAGAGACAAAATCATAAACTCTATATAGCCAATGCACGCGAGCAGCTTTTAGCATTTTCTTGTCTATGTATTTGCTATTTTGAGTCCAGCTGGACTCAAAACCATACAACTTATACACACATACACATTTGATGACTGCTCGCATTAAGTTTTCTATGTTCCGTCTATAGGAAGCGCAGCGTTCTACTTTGTCTATGTATAAAACTCTTTCGTTACTGACTGACTGACTGACAGACCACGCAGAGACGAAACTACTGGGCGTATAAAGCTGAAATTTGGCATGTAGGTTCCTTAGGGAGTGTAGGTGAGCAATAAGGGAGTATTATCCGAAATTCCCACAGGATCGGGTATTACTGGACTTATTAGTAAGTATGAAAACTTCATTGAGTGTATCGGCGTGAAATTTATTCCGAAGGATCCTCAGTGAATGCAGGGGTGTTGAAAGAAAGGAATTAACTAAATTCCCACGGAAACGGGAACTACGGCACCTTTGGAATTTGAAGTGCCTACTGCTGGTGACGTCAGACCCCAACGACGTCATGATTGCACTAGAGCGACGATGCGGGCGGTCAGTGTCCCTAATACTGGCCGAAATGAAGAAGATAAAGAGGCATCCGCCGGTGAGCGATGCACCGAGAGACATGTGCGCCTAGCAAGGTGCACAACGTCGTCACCACCATCAAGGCGCTGAGAAAGGTGCACTATCTCCACTCGCCCGAGACGTGCCGCCTAATCATCGAGCGACTAGCACCGATCGTCAAATATCAGTGGTATGACTTTAGGAGCAGACATAACGACGAGGAGGAATCCGCCGCAAGAGTTGGAGCGAGCCAGACCTCCAATCCGCACTCCAGCTGTCCCGCCGCGCCCGCGCCAAATCTTCGCGGCGCATGAACAAGATGGGGCGGAAGACGACATAGTGGCGACGACGAGCAAGGCACATGTCGCGGTGACTTAATACCCCGCGACAGAGAAAAAATAAGAGTGCCAGATCTGCGGAGGCGAGCATTGGCCTGTGGAGTGCAAGCGTTACAAGCGAACAAAGATGAAATAATGGATGATTGGATGGAAAAAAACTAAACTTTACTATCGTACGGCCAAACCGTTTTAAAGGGGGTATGGATTGGGTGCGATCACAAATGATGTCCCCAAATTCCTGAGTAGCATATCAACCAGTAATTAACCGCTATAAAGAAAAAGAGCGTGCAAAGCTGCGGGCAAAAGCTAGTTCACTATAAAAGTATAGGCATAATTTGCGTCTCACAAATACGAAACATTCACTTTATGCAATCAGTGTAAGTTACTTACCATGCATTTAAAATATTTGCAGAAGCAGAAATAGAGAAGGTTGACTATGGCGGTCTCCGCCTCCAGCGCCAGGTAGACGGCGTCGTGCGCCCAGGAGGCGGGCACGGCGAAGGCGGAGAGCGCGACGACGGCGGGCAGCAGCAGCAGCGGCGGCGCCACCACGGCCAGCGGGCACGGGTCGCGCCGCCGCACGAACGCCGCCTCCGTCTCCGCCGACCGGAAGCTCAGGCACAGCGTCGTGGAGTCCGCCAGCTCTCTGCTCCAAAACACACACACACACACAACACATTGCTGATTAGAAAACAAATAATAAATACCATATACAGAGTTAACACTTAACACCTAAATCTCTAGTACATTTGAGCTAGATTATTATTTGCAAAGCTGCAGGCAAAATTATTTTGTATGTTGCTATGAACCTTCTTTCTAGTTTTGAAAACATGTGCTCATCTTCAGATTTATGGTGAGTACCATTAATTAACAATTCAGAACTCAAGTAAGGAAAGAGTGGACTCACTTGTCATCGTCTATATTGACGAGTTCCTGCTCCAGCATGCTGTAGATCTTCAGTTTCTCGTTGACTTCTTTTTCCTCTTGTGGTGACAGAACCTGGAGATTGTACAATCACAATCACATTATCATCATCATCATAACAACTGTTGGTTGTCAACTGCTGAACAGGTCTCCCCCACAGATTGCCACAAAGACAAACATTGTGGAGGGAGTTTGCCGCAATCGTCACGCTTGTCAGGCAGGTTGGATGGATGCTGCTTCCCGTCTTTTGTTTTTTCCCTTATTTTAGTTTCCTTGTATGACACCCACGGGAGGAGATGGGTCGGTGGTATTCTAAGCCGCCGCCATTACACGGCCAATATGTACATACCACAGAACAGGGAAGATGCTCTCGTGGTACATACCATGTACATACACGATAGTTCATTAAAAAGCGTTAAAAGGGTGTAGGAAACCAACATTTTGGTTACCTATACATAAATTGAGATTTACTTTACCTAATACCTAAATAGAGAGATTCAGGTTCGCGCAATTTTTCTGTAAATACCCTACCTTACCTACCTACCTACCTACCTACAAAAGAAGAAAAGAGGTAAAAAGTTACGGCTCTACCACAAAAAGAGTTAAACCTGTCTAAATCACTAGACTAGGTTTAAATCTCAATTTCGTCATACAAATTTGCAATTTAGACCGGTCTAATTTTTTTGTGGTAACAGGGATAATGTTTAATCCAAAAATGATTGTCATCAAATCACGGGACGCATTTCAGAAAAAGTAGTTTAGTAGGTATACCTAAATAAAAAAAATATTCAGTAACTTCTCCATTTTTTGTCGGAGAAAAGAATAGAATAGAAAGACTCTTTATTGCAATCAATCGACAACGTGATTTAAATTTTCTTAAATTAGTATACTTACATCGAAATTTGACTGTTTTGAAAAGTTTTTTTTTTGTAAGCAAGGCACTGTGCCCATATTACCGGACAAAACATGATATAGGTACAGTCACGGACTAGGAGGCCGTAACAGATTTGTCTATGGTTTCGTCAACCCTAGACTGTATTATCGAAGAATAAGAGCTATTTTGCAATACAGAAAAACCGGAAGTGTTACGCCGATCGTGTCCGCCACTGTACCTATTGGGATTTCAAATAACTGTTTACTTTGTCATGGTTGGTGGTTTTATGTGGGTTTTTAAAAATAAACATATTTTATCGAGACAAATTGAGACGTCTCGGAGGTGAGCAGGTGGCAAGTATTGTTGGCGATTGGCGCGGGCCGGGCGGCGGGCGGGTGGCTCGAGGGCGCGGGGGCGGCGGCGGCGGCGGCGGCGGCGGCGGCGGCGGCGGCGGCGGCGGCAGTCAAGTCAAGACGCACTCACCGAGTCCTCGTCGTCGTCTCGCATCTCCGACAGGGTGTCGGGCGCGTCCCCCTCCTCGCCCGCGCCCTCGCCCTCGCCGGCCTTATCCTCACCACCCTGATACTAGAATATAAATAGTCAACAATGAAACAACCTGCGCCAAGTCGGTTTTAGAAGATGATGTTATTGAGGCTTTCTTTTCGTCGTATGTAATGTAAGTCATGGTATCAGTTACATACAAATCATAGGAGGTAACGTGCATAGGAACAACGTGCTTTGTTTCGGGACTAGCACAAGTGTGCGTGACAACGACAATAATAATGGATTTTTACTTCTTAATAATAGATACATAGTATAAAAAACAAGTCACTTTCGCTGTCTGTCACTATATATGCTTAAATCTTCAAAACAATGCAACGTTTTTTGATGCAGTTCTTTTTAATAAGAGTGATAAAGAGGAAGGTTTATACAATATGTAAAATAATTAGTTTAACATAGTAACAGGTTAGTCACGCGCGACGAAGTTCGCCGGGTCGACTAGTTTACTATAATTTAGCGCTCATAAGTAGCCGCAGGTTAATAACAATCTCTGACATTTTGATTAACATTGTGTTAGGCCAAAGAGGGCAATAAAATGAATTCATCTTGTTGACAAAAAAAAGAGCATCAGGACAGGTTGACGTACAGGCTTAAGAACGCGCACGATGAAGTATGTCTTGATGCCGGCCTGGCGCAGCATCTCCTCGCGGCGCTCGCCGTGCGCCGGCTCCACCTCAAACTCCTCGTTCAGGTAGCTCAGCGTCACCTCGGATATGTGCACCCGCCTGCAAGATTCCAAAGATAAGAGAGATCGCATCGCATCGCATTTTCAAGAACTCGACCTAATTAGAGGGTGGCTCACTAGACTCTGTGTGTAGGTCAGGTTACGTCACCCGGACGCCGCGTCCACAAAGAAACTTTTTATTGCATTAACAAGAAGTGGTGTATGAAAATTAAAAAAGAGTGCTGTAAGTGAAATGTTATCTTCAATCAACTTATAAGTCCTAAACCCAGCGGTTTAGAATTAGGTATCATACAAATTGTTACACAGTGTATATCGTTCATAACAAAACATCCCTGTTACCTAGGTACCGAAAATAAGCGATATACTACTACTGGGAACAGTACAAATATTATTTCACATACTGACTGCTTAAAAAATAAATGAGTGAGTGCACTGGCTTTGCCATTGACCAATCAGACTCGCACATGACAAAAAAAAATTTAAAATGATAATGATACCCGGCTTTTCCGCTACTCTCCATCTTGTTCGCGAGCTCGACGTCGCGCGAGTACACATCGAACTGCCACTGGCGCTGGCCCAGCACGCCGGCCAGCACCGCACCCGTGTGGATGCCCACGCGCATGTCCACTGGCGAGTTCGTCGTCTGCTGGACGTACCTAGCACAGTTAAGTTTATCAGGGCATTTGCTTTCTGTTTACTTCGGAAATACTTAGGCTTGGAAAATAGTGAAGTTTTTGTTTCACGTCGTCGATCGAACACTAAAGTTTGGGATCTGTTGTGTTGCGCCAAAAAAAATTTCACTCAAAAGATCTAAGGACAAGTTACATGAAACAAATTTGGTTTGCATAATAGATTTTTTGTTATAGCACTAGTTAAGTGGTGACGGTGATTTGATGTAATAATAATGTTTTAATATTAATAATAAAAATCATTTATTTCAGGCAATATTTGGCATCTCGTGTATTAAGACTCGCTACGCTTAAGAATCTATCTTTGAGCCATTCGCTTCGCACACTCATGGTTCAAACCTCAGCTTCCAATTTAACACTAGCGCCAAATAACCACTTTGCAGCCTTGTACAACAAATAACCATTACTTCAAAACATACATTCATGCATTTGAGGGTCCGACTTTACTTATTTCACATTACTCGCTTGTAAAACCTTAGTTTACAACGCGAAATCTGCGTGGGAAACCCTATTTTTTTCGCTAGCATGCAAAAGTCATACTTATAAATTTTAAAAACGTTTTTTTTTTTCATATACTTAAGTATTGTAATTTATAAAATTTAAAGTTTTATATACATATACAGGGTGCATGGCAGATGAGCGGACATATTAATGGGGGACAGGGGAGACCGTCTGCTATGCGTTCCACCCCAAAGATATGGGCTGGGCCCTATCATTTTTTCATTTATCATTTTTAAGACTTTAGACCTAAATTAATGAATTTGCACCCTTTAAATTTTATTGCCATTTAGAATCATACCTTCAACTTTAAAAACTATGAGGTGCACAAGACAGCTACAGAGAAAACTACGGGCCCTTAAACTACAAAAAGATGAAAAAAATATTTTTAAACATCGATTTTGTGTTCAATTAAAAAAAAAAGTAAAAATGGTTGAGTTCTTACAATTTGTCAAAAACATCTTCAGTTCATATTCTTTCGAACGGCATACCACAATCCCAATTTATTCAAAAACTGCTACAGTTATTGGTCAACTTTAAACAGGCGGACGTCTTTTTTTCCGAAAATCAACTAAAAGGAAAGTGAATATTTCGTCTTAAACCTGCAGGAAACTAAATAAAACAGAGTACCTACAGTTTTTGATGATTAAATGTTTATTTTTTTATCATCATCAAAAGACATACACTGCTGAACACAGGTCGCTCCCACATATCGCCACAACGACCGATCTTGAGTAGCTACCCTCATCCAGTGAAATCACACAGTCTTCACCAGTAGTCAGACCACCTCGTAGTGGGTGTGCCTACTCTGTGCCTTCTGATGTGCGGTCGCCAATCGAGAACTCGTTCTTCGAGCAATGTGTTCGGGCTAATTGGTCGAGATAATGTAGCGAAGCTTCCTTAAAACTGCCCATCAGAGTTTGATTTGAAAGGAAAGGTTGAAAGATCTGATCGATCCGCTTAAGAACTAAAGTAACCGACATAGCCCAAAGAATTGTAAACTTAAGTTCCAATGGCCACGGCACATAGTTTGAAAAACACATGGTCGCGGGGGCCGATAAGTTCTCGATTGCCGACCGCGCACTAGAAGGTGCAGAGTAGGCAGTCCCACCAACCAAACCCACCACGAGGAGGTCTGACTACCTGGTGAAGACTGTGGGATTTCACTGGATGAGGGTAGCTCAAGACCGGTCGTTGTGGCGATGTGTGGGAGCGGCCTGTGTAAAGTTGTCCGCCTGGTTAAAGTTGACGAAGAACTATAGCAGTTTTTGAATAAATTGGGATTGTGGTATGCCGTTTGAAAGAATATGAACTGAAGATGTTTTTGACAAATTGTAAGAACTCCACCATTTTTACTTTTTTTTTTTAATTTAACACAAAGTCGATGTTTAAAAATATTTTTTTCATCTTTTTGTAGTTTGAGGGCCCGTAGTTTTCTCTGTAGCTGTCTTGTGCACCTCATCATAGTTTTTAAAGACAAGGTATGAGTCTAGATGGCAATCAAATTTAAATGTTGCGAATTGGTTAATTTTTAGAAAAGTTTTATGGGTCTGATGTCTTAAAAATTGAAAATTTCAAAAAAAAAAAAAAAAGTCATTAAAAAAAATTATAGGGACCAGCCCATATCTTTGAGGTGGAACGCATAGCAGACGGTCCCCCCTGTCCCCCATTAACGTATGTCCCTCTTCTGCCATACACCCTGTATACAAGTATTTACAAAAAATAAAATATTTTTTTAAATCTAAACTCCTTCAACGCGCAACTGATCTCGTAATAACACAGTCAGAAAAATTATTTTGTTTTCTTGCCTCACGCCTTCCTCTCGCATTTTCCTAGCTGTAGTAAGTGAGGTAAAAAATTGTGTGTTCCGCATTGCTGCAACAAAAGGAGAACGGTCATCGCCCATACAAAAAAAACCCAGGCCCGACAGTAACGAGACATATCTCTTATTTGTGTTATTTTTTATGTAGTAAAAAATATATATCTTTATATTCAAAATCTATGGCTAACACCGAAAATTGTCTGGTGCTTTTATTAAGGCGTTACATTGAAAAATATATATAATGCCAATTTTAACGTTAATGTATGTGAGTAAATGATGATACAATAGGTATGGGATTTATCCAGGTGACTTTATGGCTCGGATTTATATATATTTTTCAATGTAACGCCTTAATAAAAGCACAAGGCAATATTTTGGTGTTAGCCATCTATTTTGAATATAAAAATATATTTTTTTCTACCATATAAAAAATAACAAAAAATATGAGATATGAGAGAGAGCTGTCGGGCCTGGGTTTTTTTACCGTTCTCCTTTGGCGTACCTATCGTGTCTTGAAAGCCTCGCAACGTTCAAGAATCTATCTTTGAACCATTCG
Organism: Euspilapteryx auroguttella; assembly: GCA_951802225.1. Classification (NCBI taxonomy): domain Eukaryota; kingdom Metazoa; phylum Arthropoda; class Insecta; order Lepidoptera; family Gracillariidae; genus Euspilapteryx; species Euspilapteryx auroguttella. Next base: position 6,937,875 of record OX637642.1, on the reverse strand, counting down.
CTTTGCTTTTAGTTCAATCTTAGATTCCTTCAATTGCTCTGCTTTAAATTGCATAACAATTAAGTGTTACTTGAAACATAAATTCATGCACCTAATGGTCCGACTTCTAAAAAAAGAGGAGTTTTACATTTTTGCTGTAAATATTGGTATAATTGCTTTATTTTCTAAACTCAACTCACAACTAATGCTGATAATTTAAAAAAATCATTTTAAGGGGCGGACGGGTGTGTACTAGCGCCACTTCGATAATTAAACCATGGCCAAAATCAAAAATATACGACTTAGATAATCTTGCTTAGAATTTTGAAGGCTCTGTTGTGTAGCTTTTAGAATAATGATCTTAGAAATATTTTGCTGGCTAAAGTGGCCACTTTTAAATTCACAAAAAAATATTTCTAAGACCATTATCCTAAACGCTACAAAAAAGAGCCTTAAAATTTCTAAGCAAGATTATCTAGGGTGTCATTGACGCATATATTTGATTTCGGCCATGGTTTTCAGAATAATTATTTATCGGAAGTGGCGCTAATTTCGCAGCGTGTGGCCCCATGAACCTATGTATACGTAGGTGTTACTGCATTTAGGTACATAATATAGTATGAAGGATCAATGTGACATTATGATCTTACTTAATAGCCTTGACCATTGAGAGGCCCATGTGGACGCACAGCACGGCGTGGTCTGGCCGCTCCACGGGGGCTCCGCTGATGCAGTAGTAGCAGTCCCCGAGAATCTTTATACGGAGCTGCTGATATTTCTATAAAATTCTAAATAATTTAGTATAAAATATTAGCTGATCAAACAAACGATTAAAAAACCTTCTCCTAAATGAAACAAATGCTTTTGTGAAAACTGCATCAAAATCGGTTAAGCCAAACTCGAGATAATCGCGGACAAACATACATACATACAAGTCAAACTAATAACCTCCTTATATTGAAGTCGGTTAAAAAGCGTTTTGACGTGATACTTAACGTCTTTTAAATATTTGAACACCGCACCGCTTGTTATCACTAAAACCATCGTCCATAAACCGACTCTACAGACAACCAATTTCTTTTTTATTAAATTTTTACTCATTCATGGTGAGCCGAAAGTACATTCTTTGTTTAATAACCGAGTTGTCAATAACAGCCAGTATATTCGGTTTATGTTGTTGTTTTACTCATTGATTAAGTTGGGTATGGGTACATGAGAGCATCTTCCTTGTTCTGTGGGTACAATCTACATTGTAAATTATAGTAGCCTGGTATTAAAAAGTTCCTGAAAAAATTGAAATTTACCTCAGCCAGACGATCGAATCGAGCAAACAGCTCATTGAGAATAGCCACCAAGTCCTGGGCGGAGTATGTCGACGAGATAGCCGTGAACCCTACGATGTCTGCGTACAAGATGCTGCCACCATGAAAACACAAACAAGTCGCTTACAAAACTGGAGGTCTACTTCTCTGGTTTGTTGTATGGTAAATACGTGACATCCAGTCTAAATTGACATACGTCAAAAAAATAAAACCTCTTACTTTAACTTTTATGAATAACAGGGTTACTTTTTATTCCGAAAATCCCACGGGAACGGATAACTGTGGGATTTTTCAGCTTGAAGGGAAAATTCGCTGGCAAAGGCCGGGTCACATGCACACGCGAGTTTATACATACATATAATATGTTTTTTTACTAGTCGACCCAACGAACTTCGTACCGCCTAACATAAGTTAGTGCATCGTATTATACATATAAAACTTCCTCTTGAATCACTCCATCTATTACAAAAACCGCATCAAAATCCGTTGCGTACTTTTGAAGATCTTAGCATACATACACACAGACATTAGAAAACGACTTTTTTTTAATAATATAATATACTTAATGATTTAAAATATACACGGTTATTTTTTATCGTGGAGGAAAATTTAACACCTGGTATACAGGACTGAAGCCTGAAAACAAAAATTTAAAAATAATTAACAGTGCTCACTAGAGGTCCTTCAAAAGTTAAAAAAAAACTGAAATTGTTGTGTACCATCGGAGCAATGACCTACGGTGGCTTAGCCAGGGCAATGCGTGGGGGTGCACAAGAGGTCCATCTGCCTTCTTATTCTTAAAAAATAAAATAATAATTTCTTTTTAACAGAAAACAACTCGCTTTCAATAAACTGACACATACATCAACTGAGCACTTCGTCTTTTTCGAAGTCGGTTAAAATATGTACTCAAACCTTTTCCTGAATCGTACAGTGGCGGACACGGTCGGCGTAACACTTCCGGTTTTTCTGTATTGCAAAATAGCTCTTGTTCTTTGGTAATACAGTCTAGGGCTGACGAAACCATAGACAAATCTGTTACGGCCTCCTAGTCCGTGACTGTACAAATACTTATCTGAAAACCGCATCAAAATTGGTTCAGCTAAACGCGAGATAATCGCGGACAAACATACATACTTACAATAATACAGGTCAAACTGATAACCTCCTTTTTTTGATAAGAGTTAACTAGCCAGCAATCATCTAGCCAATCAGAGTTAAGGAAGGTTTCAAAGTTTTCAATTATACTAGGTTTTTTGCAAAAAAAAACTGCTTGTTGTCAGGATGATTGAAAAAAAGTAATCCTATTCAAATTATCCGAGTTTTCGCAAAATCCCTAGTTTTTTTGCAGAAAAACTAATTATCAAATCTTCCTACGACATCTATAAATAAATACGTGTAAACAATAAAAAAATACCAAGTATCAAATCTGTATGGTGATACACAGATATTGAAAACAGCTTATGAAAATCTTCTTTCTTAATTCTTATGATGCACGTATAGTACCTATAGGTACGTTAGTTGTAGCACAGTGAATTACCTACTTACCTGACATTTTCATGTCGAGACATATAAATTTTCTTGAATTGTGTGTCTATGAGGCCGATATCTTTACGCATCTGAACAGCGACATGTTCTGGCAGAACTGATAGCAGCAGCCGCTCCTGATTAAGATTTCATAAAATATTGATTAGGTATGTAATTAAGCAGGTTGGGTTCTCAATGTTTATCCCAACCGATATAACTAAACGATGATGTATAATGGAAAGTAAAATACTGACCTGCTCTTTACTTTGCTGTTCAATCGTCAATTTGTCACCTAAACTTCTATGAGTAGTGTCATACGAGCTGCACTGCTGACACTCGGCTATCCTAAACGCGATGGCTCCCAGTAACCAGACGCCAATCAAAAAAAATAATTTTGCATAATCCTAGAACAAAATGCATTTCAGATTACTTTAAGTTGGCGAACGAAACTCGATAGGGAAAATCAGTATCAGTTAAACACAAGAAGAATTAAAAAAGTACATAATTAAAATATAAATAAGTAAGTACTTAATAGATTTTTTAATTTGGACTCAAAAAAAAAATCTTTATATTTAATACTAGCTGTGCCCTGCGGAGTTACCCGCGGTTAATTAGGGAAAATAAACAGCCTATATGTTAATTCAAGGTGTCAGCTAACTCCGTCCTAAATTTTATTTAAATCTCGCCAGCCGTTTGGACGTGAAGAAGTAACAAACATACACACTCACACACTCACAAACTGTGTAATAATAATCGAATCAAGTCAATATTTTGATATTGAAATGTGAGTAAGTCGTAAATTTATTTTGTAAAATATTTATAAATTAAATCAAACATTATATTCTGAGAAGAATCAAACTCTAAATTAAACTCTCCAGCCGGTCATCGCCCTCTGGGTCATTGACCTTGCTGAAGGGTCAATGATTCAATTACATATTATATACTGGGTGTTTCTGACAAGGCGGTAATAAATCAAAGGAGGGATTCTGCTCACCACAACTAACAACTTTCCCAAAGCAACATGGGTCAAAATCGCAAAAAAAAATAACAGCTGTTCCATACATTGGTTATATCAGCTGACGGGGTCAATGTACGGGACGGCTGATTTTTGTTTTGAGATTTCGACCCATGTTGCTTTGGGAAAGTTGTTAGGTATGGTGAGCTGAATCCCCCCTTTGATTTATTACCCCCTTGTCAGAAACACCCTGTATGTTCATGTTATTTTATTAGATGAGTAAATACTGTTCAATTTTGCATGTCAATGATTCCTCTCAGAAAATCTGCTGGTTACTTATACACACTGCTTTTCAATATTTTGTTACACGTTTTAAATCAAATTAGTGATTCTTTGATAGATAGGTACTTAAGTACTTGGGGAATGTTGTTTAGAAAATGGTGAGTTGCTCCTTTGATTAGTTACTGCCTTGTACAAACACCCAGAATATATTTAGTTTTCTTATATTCCATCGATACGGTAAAATTACTGTTGAATTCGTTCACTCTTATAAAGTTACCTTTTATACCTGTCGTAGTAACATTTGATAATTAGGTTTTTTGCAAAAAAACTAGGGATTTTGCGAAAACCCGGATAATTTGATGTAAGCATTACTTTTTTTTCAATCATCCTGACGTAAAGCAGTTTTTTTGTAAAAAACCTAGTTTAATTGAAAAATTTGAAACATTCCTATAATCTGATTATCTAGATTTATTGCTTGCTGGTAAACTCTTATTCTGATTGGTTCTCTGTAGCGTCAAAGGCTATTTTAACGTACCAATCAGAATAAGAGTTTACCAGCAAGCAATAATCTAGCCAATCAGATTATAGGAAGGTTTCAAAGTTTTTAATTTTACTAGGTTTTTTGCAAAAAAACTGCTTTACGTCAGGATGATTAAAAAAAAGTAATGCTTATATCAAATTTACCGTGTTTTCGCAAAATCCCTAGGTTTTTTGCAAAAAAACATAATTACCTATCAAATCTTACTACGACATACCCAACCAATGTTTTAAAATCCATTCTAATATATTCATTACATAGTATTTAATAACAAATAATGTAAAATTATTATTATACAAATTATCTACACATATTTACAGTTAGAATTAAATAAAACAAAAAAAATACACAAAAAGCAAGGATGAACCTACAAATAAATAATTCCTCCAGATCGCCACCACTGGTCGGAACCGTGCCCAGCAGGCTGGTTGCGTTTCACGCTGAATGGCCAGGCTTAAACGCTGTTCAAGATATGAGCCAGGCCGCTAGTCACATGACTAGTCGATCAGGCGCGTCGACAGTTCTTTAAACCCCTCCCCAGCCCCAGGGTTTCAACTTCATACTAATATATCTACTATCTACTATATATACCTAAAAAAATTAATCGTGGTTCGTTAGTATCGCTAACTAAAACTCGACAACGGCCTGGCCGATTTAGCTGATTTTTGACCGACGAAAAAAAAAGGAGGAGGTACTCAATTCGTCACGTATATATATATATATATATTTTTAATGTATGATCACGCATAACTTTTTACAGAGTAGTCCAATTTTGATAATTCTTTTTTTGAAGTTGGTCCCATAAAAATTTGGAAATAAAATTCCCACCCTAAGGGTGGGAAAATAGGGGTGACTTAATGGTCGGCGGGTCGATTTATCCACTCACAGGTTGCATTTCCGTGTTACACTATAACTTTTGATACCTACTTACAATATCTTTTGAAATTAAATAAAATCAGCCGAAAGACGTCCACTGCTAGACATAGGCCTCCCCCACAAATCGCCATACCGACCGGTCTTGTCGTCCCTGTAAACCATGTCGTCTGATAACCTTATGCGGTGTGAAAATAATAAAACCCTAACAGAACTGAAAAGCATAAAATAAAACTGTTTATCAAAAAATAAAACCGCCGAAAAAAAAAACTGAAAAGCATAAAATAATAATCGAATTACTAAGTTCTTAAAGTAATGTAGGGTATTCCAAGTAATTTTGAGTCGGCGCCACAGATTCCTCGTACACAAAGATCACTAAATTAGGTACCTTAAATTTAAAGAAATAACCAAAATTCGTGCGCTGCCGCGCATCAATCTTTACGTAATTAAGGAATTTGCTTGTGTGGCGCGCCGACTTAAAATTACTTGGTATACCCTACATTACTTTAAGAACTTAGTAATTCGATTATTATTTTATGCTTTTCAGTTTTTTTTTTCGGCGGTTTTTTTTTTTGATAAAAAGTTTTATGATTTTAAATGTTCGTAGTAGTCCAGGGAAGGTTTAGAAGGGAGAGAAAATATGGAAAAAGGTAGAAGTTAAAATTGTAAGGTGCGATACGTTAATAAGTTCGCCGGGACAGCTAGTGTGTTATAAATGCGAAAGTAACTCAGCCTGTCTGTCTGTCTTTCACGCCAAAACTTCTGAACCGATTAAAATGAAATTTGGTACACATAATTAAAGTCTATAGTCTGAGAAAATACATGGCTACTTATTATCACGAATCCAACAGTAACGGAAAATGGGTATTTTATTGTTTTAATGGAAATTGGGTTGGCGAAGCCGCAGGGCGCACACTAGTTTCATTTATAGGAAAAGCTTAGTTATGTTATTCGTACCTCTAACAAGTCCGTAGTTGTCATCTTTTGAGTCGCTTTTTTTGAGTGATAGCGTTGCACTTCGTCATAGGCGCATATTGATATTGCGCCGTAAATTATATGTACCACTCTGTGGAAAGGCATCAAAGTGAATGTAAGATAGGTAAGCACTGCTGCCCAGCCGAGCAATTCATTGAAAGAGTCTCCGACTCGAATCCATGCGCTAAAGAGCAGCTGCATCCAGAGAAGAAGCCAGGTGATGTGTGCGAGCACAGGGCGCGCGCTCCTCCAGCACAGGTGCAGCGCGAGCAGTGCCAGGTCTGCGGCCAGCGCCAGCGCGGCGAGGCAGTAGGCGCGCAGCAGGTCGGCGTCGCCCGGCACCAGCGCCGCCCACAGCTGCAGCAGCACGCCCACCGCCAGCAGCCGCGGCACGCCGCGCTCCTTCTGCCGCGCTGTGTACGCGCTGTACAGCCGCTCGTCTTCGGGACTCTTGTACGTCCAAGTAACCGATCTCACGAAGGATCTCACCCATGGCGGGCAGCAGGTGCTGAGCCCTCGCACCTGCTTCAACTTCTCCATCACACGTTACAACATTTTGTGACCTTGTGGACTTGTAGAGGGCTCACAGACTGGGCTACCCTCACATTTTTTATCGTAAAACTTGCAGTGAGAAGAATTTCAAAAGAGAGTCCAGATTTAAACAAAAAGTTTTAAGCTTTTACTTTTATGTTTAGAAAAAATATTCATAAAAAGTTAAAGAACATTTTAGTTATTTGACGTATGTCAATTTAGACTGGATGTCACGTATTTACCATACAACAAACCAGAGAAGTAGACCTCCAGTAACGCTACTTAAAATCTACTGTATCTTTATGAATAAGACGGTAAGTGTATGGGTACCTATACAACTAAAGTAAAAATTAAATGTCTTCGATGGCTTTGTTAAATAATTTCTTTTTTTTCTGACAAACATCTATAAGTATTATCAATATATATAAAACTCTTCCGTTACTGACTGACTGACTGACTGACTGACTGACTGACTGACTGACTGACTGACTGACTGACTGACTGACTGACTGACTGACTGACTGACTGACTGACTGACTGACTGACTGACTGACTGACTGACTGACTGACTGACTGACTGACTGACTGACTGACTGACTGACTGACTGACTGACTGACTGACTGACTGACTGACTGACTGACTGACTGACTGACTGACTGACTGACTGACTGACTGACTGACTGACTGACTGACTGACTGACTGACTGACTGACTGACTGACTGACTGACTGACTGACTGACTGACTGACTGACTGACTGACTGACTGACTGACTGACTGACTGACTGACTGACTGACTGACTGACTGACTGACTGACTGACTGACTGACTGACTGACTGACTGACTGACTGACTGACTGACTGACTGACTGACTGACTGACTGACTGACTGACTGACTGACTGACTGACTGACTGACTGACTGACTGACTGACTGACTGACTGACTGACTGACTGACTGACTGACTGACTGACTGACTGACTGACTGACTGACTGACTGACTGACTGACTGACTGACTGACTGACTGACTGACTGACTGACTGACTGACTGACTGACTGACTGACTGACTGACTGACTGACTGACTGACTGACTGACTGACTGACTGACTGACTGACTGACTGACTGACTGACTGACTGACTGACTGACTGACTGACTGACTGACTGACTGACTGACTGACTGACTGACTGACTGACTGACTGACTGACTGACTGACTGACTGACTGACTGACTGACTGACTGACTGACTGACTGACTGACTGACTGACTGACTGACTGACTGACTGACTGACTGACTGACTGACTGACTGACTGACTGACTGACTGACTGACTGACTGACTGACTGACTGACTGACTGACTGACTGACTGACTGACTGACTGACTGACTGACTGACTGACTGACTGACTGACTGACTGACTGACTGACTGACTGACTGACTGACTGACTGACTGACTGACTGACTGACTGACTGACTGACTGACTGACTGACTGACTGACTGACTGACTGACTGACTGACTGACTGACTGACTGACTGACTGACTGACTGACTGACTGACTGACTGACTGACTGACTGACTGACTGACTGACTGACTGACTGACTGACTGACTGACTGACTGACTGACTGACTGACTGACTGACTGACTGACTGACTGACTGACTGACTGACTGACTGACTGACTGACTGACTGACTGACTGACTGACTGACTGACTGACTGACTGACTGACTGACTGACTGACTGACTGACTGACTGACTGACTGACTGACTGACTGACTGACTGACTGACTGACTGACTGACTGACTGACTGACTGACTGACTGACTGACTGACTGACTGACTGACTGACTGACTGACTGACTGACTGACTGACTGACTGACTGACTGACTGACTGACTGACTGACTGACTGACTGACTGACTGACTGACTGACTGACTGACTGACTGACTGACTGACAGACAACGCAGAGCCGAAACTACTGGGCGTACAAAGCTGAAATTTGGCATGTAGGTTCCTTAGGGAGTGTAGGTGAGCACTAAGAAAGGATTTCCCGAAATTCCCACGGGAACAGTAAAAAACGGGATTTTTGTGTTTATGAGAAATCTGCGCGGGAAATACCGCGGGGCAGCCTCTAGTCAATACATAGTATAAAATAAAGTCATTTTCCACGTCTGTCCCTATGTATGCTTAAATCTTTAAAACTATGCAACGGATTTTGATGAGTTTACTTTTAATAGATATAGTGATTCGAGAGGAAGGTTTATAAGTAATAATACATGCAAAATATAGCAAAAGGTTATGCGGTACGAAGTTCGCCGGGTCGACTAGTTAATATATAAAATCCAAATACCACTGATCTACTCACTCACTCACTCATCATCGCCCAGCCGAAACCGCTGAAGATAGAAAGATGAAATTAGGACAGTAGCTTCTTTACGTGACGTAGGCACCCACTAAGACGGGATTTTGGGATAACTTAACCGGGACGCCGTATACAGGGTGTAACAGTTTGTATGAAACTCCTAAAGTACTGGGTTTAGAATGTTGAAATTTAGACTGTGGATTCTTTTTGTATCACCAACATCATAAATGATTTAGTTTTTTTTTTTATTTTGCCCCTGAGGTCTTATACAGGATGAAATATGTTTTTTGCTAAAATCTAGACTAATGAAACTAGAGACTTGAAATTTTCAAAATAAGCTCCTTATAATATTACAGCATCAAATATGATATCAAAACTGCGTTTATTAGTCCTGAAAGCCTTGATACAGGGTGTTAAAGTTTGTATGAAAAACCGAAACCGCTCATTATTTTTCTCAGAAAATGTGTGTGTGAATGTTTCTATATTGTTGGGGGCGCTAATTACGAAAAACAAACGGGACGCCGTATACAGGATGTAACAGTGTGTATGAAACTCCAAAACGTCTGGATTCAGAATGTTGAAATTTACACTGTACATTCTCTTTGCGTTAAAAACATCATAAGTAGTTTTTATTTTTGCCTCTGAGTTCTTAAGGCGGTAAGTCACGGTTTGGCGCGAAATTCATTTAAACTTTATTAAAAATGTATACTTTCGCCAGAATAAATAAAAAACACGAAAAAATTTGAATTTCGCGCCATAGCGAGAGTTACCACCTTAAGTTCTTATCAATATATATAAAACTCTTCCGTTACTGACTGACTGACTGACAGACAACGCAGAGCCGAAACTACTGGGCTTAGCGGGCTGAAATTTTGCATGTAGGTTCCTTAGGGAGTGTAGGTAAGCACTAAGAAAGGATTTCCCGAAATTCCCATGGGAACGGGAAAAAACGGGATTTTTGTGTTTACGAGAAATCTGCGCGAGGGAAACCGCGGGGCAGCCTCTAGTACAGGATAAAACAAGTTTATCGCTAAAATCTAAACTATTGATACTAGAAACCTGAAATTTTCTAAATAAGTTCCTGTTTTAATATCCAAACATCAAATATGGTATCATAACTGCTTTTACTGGAGTCCTTGATACAAGATGTTTAAGTTTGTATGAAAAACCAAAACCGCTAATTTCTCTTAGAAATCGAAATGGGTGATGTTTCTAGATTGTTGGGGGCGATAATTACGAAAAACAAACAGTTTAGTGTAACAGTTTGTATGAAACTCCTAAACGTCTGGATTCAGAAAGTTGAAATTTACACTATAGATTCTCTTTGCATTAAAAACATCATACAAAGTACAAGTACTTAAGTAGTTTTTTTTTATTTTTTGCCCCTGAGTTCTTAAGTTCTTAAACAGGGTAAAACAAGTTTATCGCTAAAATCTAAACTATTGACACTAGAAACTTGAATTTTCAAAATAAGTTCCTGTTAATATTAAAACATCAAATATGGTATCACACATAACTGCTTTTATAGTTACTGGAGTCCTTGATACAGGATGTTTAAGTTTGTATGAAAAACCGAAACCGCTCATTATTTTTCTTACAAATCGAAATGGGTGATGTTTCTAGGTTTTAGAAATCGTTATTACAAAAAAGACATCATCATTTTAATTTATAAATGCAAAATGTAAATCGATATGTGTGGAGTTTTTTAGGATATTGGGGGTTCTGATTACGAAAAAGTTAGAAAATTTAAAATCCAACGTGGTGGACATAAAGTTTATTATTAAGGGACATCTGCTTAGTTTATACGGACGCTGATACAGGGGTTAACAGTTTGTATGAAAAAAGAAATGGTTGTTGAAGTATACTGGATAAGAGTCGCGCAAGACCAATATACAGCAGTGAACGTCTATCGGTAGCGAGCGACGATGATGATGAAAGTAAACGGAGTATACCGGGTAGATGAACTGGATTTTTTTTTTTGAATTGTCAGAGTATGCATATAGGCTAAGGTTAGTTTGTATATTCAGAAACACGGATATTATATTGATTTCTTTAAGGGTTTGGATTAGAAATTAGAAATGATTTCCTGATATTTCTGAGTATAACCACAGATTAGAGAGTAAGTAATACAAAACCTCAGAGTAAGGAAATTGCCGCTACGCTATACAAAATAAATAAACAAGTAATTTACATTTCTAATCAGCAAGGCGCTCGAAGGATCGGCATCTACATGCCTGTCTCATACTGCATACGGGCATGAATTGGAGCGAATTTCAAGACGGTTTTATGACGAAATTTGCCGCTAACGATACTTTGGCGGGTAGTTTGATAAATTTCAAGAAATTATTTCAATTTTAAGATTTGTTCCGGTTTGTCAACCGAGCCGAGCAGCAAAGAATCATATTCTGCGTTTGCGGAGCATAATGCTGACGTCAATAATTAACCGTTGGAAAGATGCAAATATCCCAGTTCGACTCGAGCGACGACAGCACAAATACGCTCGAACTCAAGCAACCGAAAATCAACGCCATAAAGTTTTTTTTTGCGGTAAAGTTGGGCATAAGCAGTCGGAATGCCGAAGTTTTGTCAACAAGTAGCAGCGACCAGTGGTGGTGACATCGAGCCCAGTGGTGGTGACATCGAGCCCAGTGGCGGTGACATCGGGCACAGCGGCGGCGCAGCAACCAGCAGTCCCGAGAGTCCTGACGTGCTGCAAGTGCGGCAAACCTGGCCACATAGCGGCACGTTGCGGCGCAAGCGGCTCGGATGGCGGCGCGGCGGCCCGGATGGCGCGGCAGCGGCGCAGGCACAGCACGGACCGACCACAATATTGCATAAAGGTGAGCTGTATAGTTACAATTCTGATAGCTGTGTTTGTTGAGTGTTCCTAGATGAACGAAAATATTTCGAGTAAATTTTAGGGGAAATGTTGTAATAACGTTGTTTATTTGAAAGGCATTGTACTTCTCCATTCAAGCGTGTTTATGCGGTTTACAAACAGTATCAGAGCTAGTTGATAAGGTCAGGAGTGGCCGAAATGGATACTGTTCGCTTTGTTTTATTTGCTTCCAGGTGAGCACACGAGGACGTGTGGCAGCAGGATGGCCGTGTCGGATTTAGTCGCCAACTTGACTAGATCCGCCCCAGTTACGTCAGAACGCCAGCGCCATCTAGTAGGCGCTGAACGGAGTCTAGGAGAGACGTGAGCTCGAGCCTGGCAGCGAGGACTTCACTACCAGCCGTCGAGCAGACCGGTCGCCTGCCCAGAAACCGCTGAAGATAGAAAGATGAAATTTGGACAGTAGTTTCCAGTAGTTTACGTGACGTAGGCACCCACTAAGAGGGGGTTTTGGGATAACTTAACCGGGACGCCGTATACAGGGTGTAACATTTTTTATGAAACTCCTAAACTGCTAGGTTTAGAAAGTTGAAATTTACACTGTATATTGTTATTGCATTACAAATATCATAAATGGTTTTAGTTTTTTTATATCTTGCCCCTGAGTTCTTATACAGGGTGAAATATGATTTTTGAAATTTTCAAAATTAGGTCCTTTTTATATAAAAACATGAAATATGATATCAAAACTGCGTTAATTAGTCCTGTAAGCCATGATACAGGGTGTTAAAGTTTGTATGAAAAACCGAAACCGCTCCTTATTTTGCTTAAAAATTTAAATGGGTGATGTTTCTGGGTTATAAGAGTCGCTAATTACACAAAAAAACATCGATTTTGAAATCCAAGATGGCGGAAATAAATTTGTATTAAAAATCGATATGGGTGGCGTTTTCTAGGTTTTTGGGGGCGCTGATTGCGAAATCATTTGTGGGTGTGCGGATTCTGGGTGCCTACGTCTCACAATGACGGGATATGGGGATAACTTCACTGAGCCGCCGTATACAGGATGTAACAGTTTGTATCAGACTCTAAACTGCTGCGATTAGAAAGTTGAAATTTACGCTGAAGATTCTCTTTGTAAAGAGAGTTTTACAAACCTCATAAATGGTTATTTTTATTGCCCCTGAGTTCAGGGTAAAACAGGTTTTTTTGCTAAAATCTAAAGTAATGACACTATCTTAAAATTTTCAAAATAAGCTCCTCATAATACTTAAACATCAAATATGATATTATAACTGCGTTTATTAGCCCTGGATTGATACAATATGTATGGCGAACATTAGGTTTCCTTATAAAGTAATATGGTAGGTGTTTTCAAAGTTTTTGCGGGTGCTGATACAGAGTGTAACAGTTTGTATGAAAAAAAAGTGATGTTAGTAAACTGGATAAGGGTCGCGCAAGAAAGGTAATTATGGCAACCTGTAGGAGAGGCAAATTTACAGCAATGAACGACAATCAGTTGAGACGTCAATGATGATGAATCTGAGGAGACCTAATTAGAACTGGATTTTTAGTGAAGCCTCAGAGCTTAGCCTCAGAGATGAAGCATGTAGGTTAGTTTGTTTATTTTTAGTGAAGCCTCAGAGCTTAGCCTCAGAGATGAAGCATGTAGGTTAGTTTGTTTATTTTTAGTGAAGCCTCAGAGCTTAGCCTCAGAGATAAAGCATATAGGTTAGTTTGTTTATTTTTAGTGAAGCCTCAGAGCTTAGCCTCAGAGATGAAGCATATAGGTTAGTTTGTTTATTTTTAGTGTAGCCTCAGAGCTTAGCCTCAGAGATGAAGCATATAGGTTAGTTTGTTTATTTATAGTGAAGCCTCAGAGCTTAGCCTCAGAGATGAAGCATATAGGTTAGTTTGTTTATTTTTAGTGAAGCCTCAGAGCTTAGCCTCAGAGATGAAGCATATAGGTTAGTTTGTTTATACAATACATGGTGACATTAATGAAGGATATCCTGAAATGGAAAATGGAACAATGAGTATTTAAGTTTTCAGCCCAAACATCTCAAGATAGAAACGTAAGGAATATAAGTCTAGCAAAGACATGAATTCGTGAAAATATTACGGGAACCGGGAACTGGAAAAACCAAATTTTACTGTTGTAAAGGCAAACTGCTTTTTTTATGATTTCATTAGGGCTTTGGTGCGATTACATTATCCTATACTAGCTTTTCGCCCGCAGCTTCGCAAGCGCTTTTTATAATAAAAGTAAATAACTGGTTGATTTGTTTCTCAGAAATATAGGGAAATCATTTGTAATCGCACCAAAGCCTTAAAAAAATCATAAAAAAACAGTTTGCCTTTACAACAGTAAAATTTGCCTATAAAACCTATTCATCTCTGAGGCTACTTATTCATCTCTGAGGCTAATCTCTGAGGCTTCACTAAAAAACCAGTTCTAATTAGCTCTGAGGCTAATCTCTGAGGCTTCACTAAAAAACCAGTTCTAATTAGGTCTACTCAGATTCATCATCATCGTCGTCCCAACTGATTGTCGTTCATTGCTGTAAATTTGCCTCTCCTCGGTTTCGGTTTTTCATACAAACTTTAACACCCTGTATCATGGCTTACAGGACTAATTAACGCAGTTTTGATATCATATTTCATGTTGTTATATAAAAAATTGGACTTGGATGAGATTGACAGCCGATAGAACGAACTGGAAAATAATTGGAGAGGCATTTGCTCAACAGTGGGCTGATATGTGCTGAGGAAGAAGAAGAAGAAGAAGATATAAAAATTACCTTATTTTGAAAATTTCAAGTCTCTAGTGTAATTAGTTTAGATTTTAGCAAAAATCATATTTCCCCCTTATAATAATAAGAACTCAGGGGCAAGATATAAAAAAACTAAAACCATTTATGATGTTTGTAATGCCATGACAATATACAGTGTAAATTTCAACTTTCTAAACCCAGCAGTTTAGGAGTTTCATACAAACTGTTACACCCTGTATACGGCGTCCCGGTTAAGCTATCGCAAAATCCCGTCTTAGTGGGTGCCTACGTCACGTAAAGAAGCTACTGTCCAAATTTCATCTTTCTATCTTCAGCGGTTTCGGCTGGGCGATGATGAGTGAGTGAGTGAGTGAGTGAGTGAGTGAGTGAGTGAGTAGATCAGTGGTATTTGGATTTTATATATATAGATTTCTGAGAAACAAATCAACCAGTTATTTACTTTTATTATAAAAAGCGCTTGCGAAGCTGCGGGCGGAAAGCTAGTATCTTATAAAGCACGCTATCGAAACACGCAGTTTCGTTAAAAAAAAGCATATGAAATCATGTCTATGTTGGATATGTAGGTAGACGCGATTTTTAAACTATTTAAATAAAATAAACAAAAAAATAATAAAAGTATGTTATGACAAATGAAATAAGTATAAGTACTTACTTGTAAAAAGAAAATTTAACGGCGATTTCCTTTCTCTGAGCTAATCATAAAAATCAAATCAACTTGCGTGTTTGGCTAATTTATGCCTACTATAGGATTGAATTGATGCCTTTAGTCAAGAGAAAAAAATAACACTCTCTCCCAATTAGTCCCAATGTGCAAGGCAAAGGCAGCAAGAGGAAAGTAGAGTGTAGTTAGTAGGTACTATTTATATAGAGGTAATCTGCTGCCATCATGAAGGTGCGCCAAAATACCGTTTTATAATCATCAATTGTGATCAAGCGGAGACTTTCCGTTAGCCTAGCGAGCATGACGCGTCGCGATGATCGAGGACGTCTGTAATGCATAAATTACACGCTGAAACATTGTTCCGATACGCGTTCATTAACAGTAACTGGGGACTGGGTCGACTACAGTAGCCGCCTGTATGTTATGTACCCACACGATGACGCTTCTATTCTACTACAGGACAGGTAACTTAAACTGTTTTATACTATAATGACAATAGTTCTCTGAACGTCTGAGTTAGGACACTCGGCATGACCGTGAAAATCGCGTCACCCATTGATTGAAACGTTCTGTTTAGAAGTATTCACTTATAGCTATAATTTTTGTTATGATCATGTTTAAAGTTTGCTAATTGGCAGTTTCACGAAAGACAGATCATATTGTCTTCAAACAAAGATAGTATTTTTATTTATTTACACTGTTAAATAAACTACTTATTTTTATTAGAACAGATTGCGAGAATGAAATTAAGTTTTGCAAATGCTATACTTAGTTTACGATAAAAAAGTCCTTATAAAGAATAATTCTTTCTTTCATTCCGCGGAAGAATTTTAAAAGTAAAGAAATGTTTTCGGTTGGATAGGACATTGCAGGCTTGAATCACCTGATTGTCCGAAAAGTAAGATGATTCCGTGCTTCGGAAGGCACGTTAAGCCGTTGGTCCCGGCCGCAGTAGTGGTCGTTATAACCGCGGCGACAAGCTGGCCCCTTGTCACGTTGGTAATAAAGCATAAAAACTCGGCTAAACGTGGGTCCGGCTCTCAAGCCGGTGACTCTGCCTAACCCTCTGGGGAATAAAAGGCGTGATATTATGTATGTATGTAAGAAATGTTTCATTTTTAGTAAAATATTCCATATCCAGAATTAAGAGTACTTTCCCTCGAGGTGGCATTTCGAAATTCCATCCTTTATAAATCAAGTTTAAGTCTTCATATCTCATGGATTTACACCAAACGTATACTTATTGATTTAAAACATAAGTAAGTACTTAGTTGTTAGTTGTAACATACAAATAAATTAAAATTTGATGAAAATGAAGCTAACTATAAATCTTCTCTATTACTAGAGATTGCAAAACCGACCCGGCCGAGCCTTGTTCGGAGCCCCACTGGGCCTGGTATATGGCCGGGACGCGTAAAGCCAAAATCTGTGTACTATTCAACACCTAAAAGTGTTGACCTCACACAGATATTGTCTCTCATTTGAAAAATGTGAGGACACAATCTGTTTTGGCTCAACGCCTATATTGATAATTTTTACACAACATATTTTGTCCAGTCTTTGGAATAAAAGTAAGAGCCAAATTATGTTCGCGCTCAACACTTTCGCTATGGTAACGCGTTGAGCCGCAACATGATTGTTCGATCTAAACATTATTAAGAAGCTTCCAACCTGTGTTGAAGATTGCATGCCTTAGAGCGACATAGATAATAATAGTATAGCGTAATCCAGAGAGGTAGGAAACCGACATCCCTATGATTGTTTTAGCATTGCATTTTTGGACAGTTGACCTGTGATTATTGAATAATATTAAATACACAGATATTGTCTCTCATTTGAAAAATGTGAGGACACAATCTGTTTTGGCTCAACGCCTATATTGATAATTTTTACACAACATATTTTGTCCAGTCTTTGGAATAAAAGTAAGAGCCAAATTATGTTCGCGCTCAACACTTTCGCTATGGTAACGCGTTGAGCCGCAACATGATTGTTCGATCTAAACATTATTAAGAAGCTTCCAACCTGTGTTGAAGATTGCATGCCTTAGAGCGACATAGATAATAATAGTATAGCGTAATCCAGAGAGGTAGGAAACCGACATCCCTATGATTGTTTTAGCATTGCATTTTTGGACAGTTGACCTGTGATTATTGAATAATATTAAATATTTAGTAGAGTTTAGTTTCCTTTTTGATTAGTGTGTTTTTAAACGATAAAGAGATCATTCGTTAACTCATTCATTAAATATCGTTGGTTATTATCTGACCGACCGACCGACCGACCGACCGACCGACCGACCGACCGACCGACCGACCGACCGACCGACCGACCGACCGACCGACCGACCGACCGACCGACCGACCGACCGACCGACCGACCGACCGACCGACCGACCGACCGACCGACCGACCGACCGACCGACCGACCGACCGACCGACCGACCGACCGACCGACCGACCGACCGACCGACCGACCGACCGACCGACCGACCGACCGACCGACCGACCGACCGACCGACCGACCGACCGACCGACCGACCGACCGACCGACCGACCGACCGACCGACCGACCGACCGACCGACCGACCGACCGACCGACCGACCGACCGACCGACCGACCGACCGACCGACCGACCGACCGACCGACCGACCGACCGACCGACCGACCGACCGACCGACCGACCGACCGACCGACCGACCGACCGACCGACCGACCGACCGACCGACCGACCGACCGACCGACCGACCGACCGACCGACCGACCGACCGACCGACCGACCGACCGACCGACCGACCGACCGACCGACCGACCGACCGACCGACCGACCGACCGACCGACCGACCGACCGACCGACCGACCGACCGACCGACCGACCGACCGACCGACCGACCGACCGACCGACCGACCGACCGACCGACCGACCGACCGACCGACCGACCGACCGACCGACCGACCGACCGACCGACCGACCGACCGACCGACCGACCGACCGACCGACCGACCGACCGACCGACCGACCGACCGACCGACCGACCGACCGACCGACTGACTGACTGACAGACAACGCAGAGCCGAAACTACTGAGCGTAGGTGGCTGAAAATTAGCACGTGGGTTCCTTGGGGAGTGTAGGTGAGCACTAAGAAGGGATTTCCCGAAATTCCCACGGGAACTGGAAAAATCCGGATTTTTGTGTTTATGAGAAATCTGCGCGGGAAAAACCGCGGGGCAGCCTCTAGTCTAACCCTGTTATTCATAAAAAGTTAAAGAGCATTTTAGTTATTTGACATGTGTCAATTTAGACTGGATGTCACGTATTTACCATACAACAAACCAGAGAAGTAGACCTCCAGTAAAGCTACTTAAAATGTACTGTATCATTATGAATAAGACGGTAAATATATAATAAATAATAAGAAAATAATAAAAGATAATAAATACGGACAAACATACATACAGGTCAAATTTAGAAACTGCTTTCTTGAAGTCGTTTTAAATAAAATATCTCAAAACTTTAGGCTTTTCGTATAACATTTCATCAATATAATATATAAAATCTCTTCCGTTACTGACTGACTGACAGACAACGCAGAGCCGAAACTACTGGGCGTAGAAAGCTGAAAATTGGCACGTGTGTTTCTTGGGGAGTGTAGGTGAGCACTAAGAAGAAATTTCCCGAAATTCTCACGGGAACGGGAAAAAAACGGGATTTTTGTGTTTTTGAGAAATCTGCGCAAGAAAAACCGCGGGGCAGCCTCTAGTAACTTATAACACTTCAACAATATAAAATTACTTTAATTTAGTCTACAATCTATATATATAAAATTCAAAGGTGACTGACTGACTGACTGACTGACTGACTGACAACGCAGAGCCGAAACTACTGGGCGTAGCGGGCTGAAATTTTGCATGTAGGTTCCTTAGGGAGTGTAGGTGAGCACTAAGAAAGGATTTCCCGAAATTCCCATGGGAACGGGAATAAAATGGATTTTTGTGTTTATAAGAAATCTGCGCGAGTGAAACCGCGGGGCAGCCTCTAGTAATAATATAATAATATAACGTTAAAAAACGTATTACCTACCCGAGTTTATGTTTAATAGTAGTAATATGTTGATTAATAGTAGGAAACAATAGATTATTATGTACGAAGCAGCGGTAGAACGTTATACTGTATTTGTGGTGGTAGGAGAGTATTACAGCAATAAAAAGTGATGTTAATTTTTCGAAGATTTCAGTATTTCATTCGGTCATTTCGTAATTTTTATTAGGAAAAAAGAAAAGTACCTACCTACTTAGTTGGAAAGTTAGTAATTTTAGGCAGTAAATTTACTTAGCATTTTGAGTAAGGTAACAATTCTCAATTTGTTGTCGAAGCTTTTATTACTACCCATATTTAAATACGATTTAAATTTTTAAACATTTCCCGCGCGATAAAATAAAATCTCGGTTTATATGCGTAGGTATTGCAATTTTGGGAAAATACCTTATTAAGTATGTGTTGTATGTCATGTTAATAAAAAGCACGTACCGTACGTGCTTTTAAAGTTTTTAAATTAATCTGTGTATAATTTTGTTCTTTTAACTTAGGACTACTTTACTGTGCTCAAAAAATACTAAGCAAGATTATCTAGTGTCATACTGTGCCGAATTTTTGATATTTGCCTTAGTTTAGAAGATATAATAAGGTTTTTTCGAGAATGGCGCTAGCATCGCTGTAAACTGGCTCTTAAGAGCGCAAAATCCAAATAGACGACCTGCAAATCTGAAAATCTGGCACTAAACCTAACTATTTAACTTAAAAGCGTAAAAACATAAGTAGGTACCTATAACATAATTAATATGTTTAGAAGACAAAATATCAGGTCTCATTTAACCGGTAATTTGATGAAATGCAAATTGGTTTTGCTTTAAATAAATTGGTAAAGAATTTCCCTCCGAAATTCTTCTTTAGCTGATGGATACAAAGCTCTGCTATATCACATCACACAAGATTTAACGATTGACCCACAAATCCCAGTACACAGTGGGACGTCACATTAACACGTTTAATATCTCACACAAAAAAGGGAATATAATAATTAAAATACGCTCGAATTGTTTAACAAGGTAAGGGGGTTGATTGGAAGAGGTATTGAGCGGATCTGTTGGACGCGGGTGAGGGTCCACGGGGGCGGCGGAGCGTGTAGGCGGTCGGCGCACGTGCCCGCGCGCGACTGCCGCGCTCGCTGCCCGCCGCGGCCACCCCGCCGCCGCGCCGCCGCCGCCGCCGCCGCCGCCACCGCCCAAACCACGCTCTGCGCCGCCCTTGCGGCGGTCGTGGCGCTTTTCACGCATCTCACCCAGTTTTCCGCACTCTACCATACCATCCGACGGATGCATCCCTGACGCTGCGATAACTAAATAGTTACAAAATCTACAAAAGGAATACATAATTTTTTGTATAGTAGATACAGTAGCGAGAACCTACAAAACTTCGCGTTTAACTCACTTATAAATGGGAAGGTAGGTAGGTTTAAAAACCTACTTTTAAAAAAAAATATGTAAATACAATTTTTTAAAGCAATTACTTAATCAGATTTCCTTACTTAATTTTCGTAATATATTTGATAGTTTTTTATTAAGTAGAAAACCTCTCATTGAAAACACAGGGCCACCAGGTGGCAGACGCGTGCCTTGAGGTTTATTGGGGTATAATCATTGCTATTAATAACGTCTGCCAATAATTCTGCCGTCGTAACGGTAATGCAGTACTTGCAAAAAGGCGATTTTGAGAAAAGCAGCAAAAAATGTTTTTTGTAATTTTGAAGCTAATATTGTTAAGAATTATGTATTTATGAAGTATGTTAAATTCTTTTAAAAAATCAGTAGACAAAATGTCATACTTTAAAATTAAAAATATATAAGGAATATTAAATAAATGTTGGTTACTGCATTCCAAATTCCAACCTAGCAAAACCCAAAAAATATAATAATAGTATTCCTACAGTATTTCTACGCCAAAATGCAGCACTTGCGCTTATACTGCATTCTTTCCTAGGAAAGACGTCGCGCGTCCCTCAAATACTGCATGTGAAGTAAGGAACTTTTGTTCTAAAATTTTTACCCAGCACTTAAAAAATATAACAGCTTGTCCTAAAATATAGTTTTTTTTTGTAGAAAAGCCACTCATTGCAATGCTTGAGTATCCACTTAAAGCAATATTTTTTTAACCTTATATTTTAACTGTTTCCCATATAAATCAGCTTATGGTATAAAAAAATAAAACAATTTAATTGAAGATTATATTCTGATATAGTTTCTGTACAATT
The DNA here is from genome assembly GCA_951802225.1 of Euspilapteryx auroguttella. Classification (NCBI taxonomy): domain Eukaryota; kingdom Metazoa; phylum Arthropoda; class Insecta; order Lepidoptera; family Gracillariidae; genus Euspilapteryx; species Euspilapteryx auroguttella. Next base: position 6,915,921 of record OX637642.1, on the reverse strand, counting down.
TAAAAACATATTTTATAGTGATTTGAACAAGTTTTTACGTACTTGTGAACCAAAACAAGAACATTATTTTCTTAGTAAAAGTGTGTAATTAATTACTGCGTTTCAAGCTAGTTTTTGTCGAATACTGCATTTAACGCTAGGAATGTAACAACTTTGCGTGCAAGTACAGCATTTTTGCTTATTATATTTCAGTATTTTAAAATTATCCAGGTAATAATTTTTTTTTTATAGGTAGATAACCGCCTATAGGTGCCATTTATGCAATAAAACTTAAACCGCAGTAATGGCGATTACTGCGTTTACCAGTACGACGGCAGAGTTGTTTAGAAAATTTGCTAGCCTTTTACTGCGTCCGATCCAAAATAATAAAAAACTGCCCAAACATATCTTCAACGCCGAATATGGAGGTTGACAAACCAAAGACCTATTCTGCCGTCCTAACGAAGAACACAGTAATCGCCAAATCGCGGTTTCGAGAAAATCGCGAAAAACTTTCAGTTGCAAATCTATGATAGATACGGTGTGGGAATACTTAAACTGCTATGCCTAAAAAATCTTAAATAAATCAATAGATAGAAAACTTATTTTTTGAAATTTTTAAATTAATTAAATATTATAAAAAAGTCGATTACTGTGTTCTTTCTTAGCAGTTCCATATCATTTAAATTGAAGATCCTAAGAAAAAGTGCAGTACTTGCAACGATTACTGTGTTTTTTCTTAGTATTTTCTGATTACTGTGTTTTTACGTAGTAATTTATTCAGGTTTTCTCATCGGATACAGAGGTTTAGCAGTAATTTACTTATAAAAATCACATACAAAATGCATTTTGAAAATAAAAAAAATTATTTATTTATTTTTATTTACTTTAACACAAGAAAAAAGTGTGTAATAGAAAAATTTGAAAATAGTAGGAAGCTTTTATTTATAAGTTTTTTTTTAATTACATTGTAATTCCGCTGCATAATCTTAGCATGCATTCAGGAATGATAACATTTTCCTAAATTTCTTTCAAACATAAACAAGAAATATGGTAGGTAGGTATACATTAAATTATCATTCTACAAAATTTACTTAAAACAATATTCAGTAATGATCCAGACCGTCCCTTAAAATCGTCAATAGTAGAATTCTTTTGTAAACTGAAAAAAGCTGGATATCCACCATCGAGCAGATACTTTTTGAAAGGTTGTTCCTTCTTTGTAATATTTGTACCTACTCCTAATTAATATTCTTAGTGTTATTATTTATTTATGGCCAATCTCCGGTCTCTTACAATTAGCTCATTGTTATTATAATATTTTCCTTTGGTATACCGTCTTTAATGCTCTCCAGACCTCGTTTTTGTTCAGATACCCCCTTTTTAATACATTTCTGCGAAGGTGCAGATTCCACTATTGTAATTATTATCTACGTAATAATATGAATCGTGGTTCGTTAAACTCACTAAAACTCGAGAACGGCCGGCCGATTAAGCTGATTTTGGTTTTTAAATGTTCGTAGTAGTTCAGGGAAGTTTTAAAGGGGCAGAAAATATGGAACAATGGACGGGGAGTTATCAAAAACAACTGTTAAATAAAAAGTTCGCCGGGACAGCTACTATATTAATAAATTTACATTTGGCAAAGAAAAGAATTTCATAACTGCACGTTTTCGAGATTGTGGATAGTTCAAAATGGCCAATAGCACCGTCGTAAAAAATTGCGAAGAAATAAAGATACCTTCAAAATTAGTAAGTTTTTTTTTTAAAGTAATGATTAACTTGGTTTTTACCTAATCCATACATTATAAGGAATTCACACGGCATTAAATAAAAAAGATTATTAATAAGGCACAGTTAAAAAACAAACATATATTTTGTGTATGATGATTTCCCGTAGCACGTGAAGTCGAATACTGTGTTTTAACCTAGCAAAATGAAACATATTACTGAATTTTTAAGAAGCAAATGCTATTAGGTACTGCGTTTTTACGTAGGATTCCATAAGTTTTCGTGATATTACTGCAAATTTTCTTACTTTTTTTCAGGTGTCAGGTAGGTCTACCACTCTTATTTTTTTTATACATATAAAACTGCATATAAATAACTCATTTCGTGAAACAAAGTAAAAACACAGTAATAGCTATTACTGTGTTCTTCGTTAGGACGGCAGCATTGCTGAGGAGATCAGATATAGAAAATGCGATGGATCGGACACACGTTCCGAAGGGCACGTGACCACATCCCCAGACAAGCCCTAACTTTGCCTTGGGAATGTCTTTTTCATATACGCTAGTAATAATAGTTCAATGTTCGGTGGGTAATTTTTCTGATTTCGATGGAGATAAAATATTCGAGGCCAGTTTTTTCGGACACTTCTTTTGAAGTGGGCCAAATCAATATTTTAATACAGAATTAGCTCTTTTGCATGGTTTTTAATTATGAAGTCTCTTTACCAAAAATAAAAAAATGGCACCGAAATCAGACAAATCTGTTCACTTTGTAGAAAAGCTACGGACATATTAACCGAAGAAAAAACGAAAAGGAGGAGGTTCTCAATTCGTCGTGTATATGTCACCGGAAAATAACAAGAACCGTAAAATTATAAACTTTCGTAGGATTCTAAACGAGAGATAAATTATTGTATTATTTTACGACTACATTTTCGTAAAATTATAAACTTACTAAACTCACTTGTAAAATAATAAGTAAAATAATAACCTAACGCCAAAATGTATAATGAATTGAAATTTACCACAGAGCTACGACAGTTTTATGGTAGCCATGACCAAAATTGTAGAGTGAAATAGGGAACCCCCTACTAGGTAGGTAGGTTGGTACCTATATTACAATGTTATTTTTTGTATTATATCTGTCACCGTTATATTGCGAAATACGTTAATGAGTCATTTTCAAAAAAGTTGTACGTAACGAAACCGTCATAACGAAACTTTTACTGTATGTACACACTATAAGTTTTAATATTAAAAATTCATAATAAGCTAAAACATTAAAAATTTACGACTATTATCCACTTTTCACTCATTTTTGCTTTGGTGAAAAGTTAAAAGAGCTACGCTGCGATCGCCAACCCTTTTTTCAAGCGTGGCAATTACGGAAATACCCCCTTAGAATGTTTGTTCCTGTGGAAATCTGTTGGGGATACCCTATGTCGAACAGTGGACTTCTTTCTGTTGAATTAAGTTGATTAAATTAATTGAATTAGGTAGCTGTATCTAGTTCGTTTGAAATGTAATGTACACATGGCTTTATGTGTAACGAACCCGTAAATTCTAATAATTCGTAACGAAATGCAACGAAACTGTAACTTTTTCAACAAAATGTAACTAAACTGTGAGAGAAAAATAACCTAAATTGTGTAATATGACTTCACAAAAACGTTATTTTCAGGTAAATGTATATATAAAAAGGATTAATACATTCAAATACACAACATATTTAATTATCACTTATGTACCCGTGCTAGTTCCGGTAAAAAATGTCCATGACGTTGCAGTAACGAAACCGTAAACACAGGATCCGCCAACAACGACCGGCGAAAAAATTATAATTGAGAGGCCAAGACGGTTTTCTAACAGCCGATCAGAAGCGCGAATGTTTCGGCATTGGTAATTATTAGGAACGCGTTCAGAAAATTCAAAAATTCTTAGTGAGTTCTTGTTTTGAAACTGTCTGTTACGAAACTGTAATTTTTTGCGACATGTTAATTTTGTATTATTACTTTATATTTTTGTATTAGATTATGCTTATTTTCATAATTTCTATACAATTTGAACAATACTTAATGAGATAAAAATTTAATGAGTGCTCGTTTTCAGAAATTGGAATATTTCACCATAAATAAATGCACATTATCACAGATAATGATTATGTTCGTATGCAGAATAAGATTTCCACCTAGTAAAACCTCAGAATTAGAAAATACGATCATAAAATTGGGATTTATGTGGGATCAAACTTTTGCGACACGTTTTTTTTTATGCCATGTACAATTTTTTTGAAAATGAGTCTAATGTGTACTTTACCGGGCAATGTGCACATTAACTGATTAGGTCAGTTAATGTGCGAAATTTTATGTAAAATATCCACACTTTACCTAGTTAATGTGCGTATTACCGGATGTCTCGCCGTTAAAGTGCGGAAAACAGAAAACTCCGACCGAAAATTCAAATCTAGGGCAAAATTGTAGGTTAGGTTAGGTTTGGCTTTGATCTTTAACCTTTGGTTTACCTGTGTGTTAAACTGAAATCTTAGTCAACAATTTTTTGAACTTAACTTAGTCGTTACTCTGTAGATTACCTAGAGATTTTGCAGATTACCTAGTTAATGTTGAGAACAACATTTTATTTCGAACTCTAACGGATTCAGCCAGTTAGTGCACTTTTACTAAATTTCGCACATTAGCGGTCACATATAAATATAGCGGTTACCTATAAACCTACCTAGTTTTTAGTACCAGTAAAAATACTTTTAGTGTGATCGAATTGTTTGGCAAGTCTGATTGTACGTAAGTCTATGGACGCAAGCATTTTCACTGTCAACATCGACCAATCAGAGAGCAGTGTGTTATTTTCCGTATTTAAAAAAGCGTAAAATTAAAAGCTCTTCTGTGATTGGTCGATCCGTTTAGAATCTTACGAATTGATATCCGTTCGTTTATAAATTTACCACGACGCGTCGAAAATGTATAAATTTGCAAAAAAGTGGGCGTAAAATAATTCAATTTATCTCTCGTTTAGAATCCTACGAAAGTTTATAAATTTCCTAGGAAATTTATAAACTTGCAAATCTTATTATTTGCCGGTGACATATATATATATATATATATATATACTAGCTTTTGCCCGCAGCTTCGCACGCGTTTTTCATTAAAATCGTTAATTACTTGGTTGATTTACGACTCAGGATTTTGGACTACCTATTTACAGTAGTAATATTTTGTTTTTTTTTCAGTTCCCGTTGCAACTCCAAAAATTCCTTTCTATACTCCACCATTCAGACACTGAAACTTCTAACATTTCTTTTAGCTGGTTAGGTAAAAGTAGTTGGATATACGTACCTACATCTATATATAAAAAATCCAAATACCACTGATCTACTCACTCACTCACTCACTCATCATCATCGCCCAGCCGAAACCGCTGAAGATAGAAAGATGAAATTTGGACAGTAGCTTCCTTACGTGACGTAGGCACTCACTAAGACGAGATTTTGGGATGTAACAGTTTGTATGAAACTCCTAAACTGCTGGGTTTAGAAAGTTGAAATTTAAGATAAGCCATGATACAGGGTGTTAAAATTTGTACAAAAAACCGAAACCGCTCCTTATTTTGCTTTAAAATTGAAATGGGTGATGGTTCTAGGTTATAAGGGTCGCTAACCTGTATAGGCTTGTTCTTGTATTTTTATTATTCTGAGACTGAAATCCACACGTTTTTCACGAAACAAACAAACAAATAATTTTGGTAAGTATAGATAACATAATTAAAGCCTTTCCGCTATTCTGAAGTCTTGGGAATATTCTATATCTATAGTCTTTTGAATAGAATCTATGCTATGGGGTATGTTAATTAATCTATCTCCTTCTACTATATATCCATAAAAAAATATCGTGGTTCGTTAGGTTAGTCTCGCTAAAACTCGAGAACGGCCGGGACGATTTAGCTGATTTTGGTTTTGAAATGTTCGTTCTAGTCCAGGGAAGGTTTAAAAGATGAGAAAATATGGAAAACGGAGGGGAAGTAAGTTAAAACGACATTTAAATTTTTCCATATAAAATTGTAAGGCGCGATACGATGTTCGCCGGGAAAGCTAGTCAGGAATAATTCAGAATTCTAATGTTTTTTTTTTAATATCGGTCTAGTTAGATAAGGACAGAGTTTATTCGATATGTCGTAGTAAGATTTGATAATTAGGTTTTTTGCAAAAACACGGATTTTCCGAAAACACGGATAATTTGATATAAGCATTACTTTTTTTTCAATCATCCTGACATACAACAGTTTTTTTTGCAAAAAACCTAGTATAATTGAAAACTTTAAAACCTTTCTTAACTCTGATTGGCTAGATTATTGCTTGCTGGTAAACTCTTATTCTGATTGGTTCTCTGTAGCGTCAAAGGATATTTTAACGAACCAATACAGATACAAAGAAACAACATTTTTTTTCTTCTTAACAAGATAAAATTAAAACGCCATGCACAAACACACACTCTCCAATCTAAAAGTATTTTGCAAACAAAGTATCTTCAAGATACTAAGATACCTAACAAAAGTATTTAAATACCAAAGATACTCATCAGCGTTGCATCAATGCTATTGCATTGCTTGCAACATAAGCTGAGTCGGGGCCATTTTGCGCCTACAACACTTACAATACATTTGCTAATTTTATTATTTGTGTTATTTTTTTGTGTATCTTTACGTAGTTTATAAAATATTATTGTATGTTTTGCGTGCGCAAAGCGCAAATAAAGATTTGTCTATGTCTATGTCTATATCTATGTCTAGATACAAAATGCATTTTAAAAAAAGTATCTAGATACAAGATTAAAGATACGTATCTTGTATCTGTATTTAAGATACTTTTATCAATATATATAAAACTCTTCCGTTACTGACTGACTGACTGACTGACAGACAACGCAGAGCCGAAACTAATGGGCGTAGACAGCTGAAAATTGGCACGTGGGTTCCTTGAGGAGTGTAGGTGAGCACTAAGAAGGGATTTCCCGAAATATCCACGGGAATGGAAAAAAACGGAATTTTAGTGTTAATGAGAAATCTGCGCGGGAAACACCGCGGGGCAGCCTCTAGTCTTAGATAAGTCACATCTCTGAACCTTAATTAATGCTGAATAGGTTTAAGATGATTTAACTACGATTTGTATGATCTTTATTTTCTCAAGAAGCGGTTGTGGAATACTATTAGGTAACCTTTAAGAAAAATCTGACTAGGTATATGAAATCGTTTTTTATTTAGGTAAATCACAATTAGGGCTTGCAATCGAATATTCGAATTATTCGAATAATAAACTCAATCGAATATTCGAAAAGTAAAAACGATTATTTGAATATTCGTTTTTACCTAAAATTCCATAATTTGTACCACTAATTTTAAGTTTACGTGCTAGGCAAGACATCACTTGTTTAGGCTTAAAATGCAATCCAAAAAATCTTGTTAACATCTGAGCCAGGATATTCCATCTATCTGATCTTATCTTACAGTCAAGAATCCGGTACCTTTTCTTTTTATTTTATTGCAATATACAACTACGAGCTTTCCCGGCTTACTTCGTTACGCCATAGAATATAAGATACTACAAAAGACTTGACTTTATAGACTATGTTCTTTTGACTGCCCAGAATGGCCGAATTGAAAACAAACAACAACAACAAACCACCTATCAAAATATGTAAACAACGGAAAAAATATTGCACCTTGGGTTACATTATTTGATTTTAGGTAAGGATACCTAATTTTTTTGAAAATCTTATATAACCTATGACACTCGGGGTAGCACATGGTAGACATGGGGGGGACATGGTAGCTTCCTACCAGTGAAAGAATTTTTCAAATCGGTTCAGTATTTCCGGAGCCTATTCGTTACAAACAAACAAACAAACAAATCTTTCCTCTTTATAATATTGGTATAGATAACTATAGAGGATTCTTCTTCTTATCCTGTTATCTAAAGCGAGGACATAGGGCTTCAAATATTTTCCTCCAATTTTGGCGGTCTTGAGCAACAGCGGGTAGCTCCTCGTGTGCGAGTGTCCTATCCAACGCCACTTTCTAGTACGAATTTCCATTTCAATTGGCCTTTGCTTTGTCGGGCGCCATAGCTCTGTGTTGGTAATGGTTTGTGGCCAGAATATCTTTAGTATCCTTCTCAGGCATTTGTTTATGAATACCTGGAGCTTATTGGTCAGGTCTTTTCTCACAAACCATGTCTCAAACCTTCCCTGGACTAGAACGAACATTTCAAAACCAAAATCAGCTAAATCGTCCCGGCCGTTCTCGAGTTTTAGCGAGACTAACCTAACGAACCACGATATTGTTTTATAGATATATAGTAGAAGGAGATAGATTAATTAACATTGCCTATGGAATAGATTTTATTCATAATCATAATCATAATCATAAATTTTATTGCGAACTAAGTGTTTTTACAGATGGTTTTAAAATAAAAAACAGAGCTTAAGAACTTAGTTGCCCTTAAAGGGCGCAGCAAATAGTAACACAGCAGATTTTTTTTTTTTTATCAAAATTTGACACTGCAACTTAACATTAAATACTAAACAGAGAATTTCTCCTTCAACATAATACTTATTTACTTAAATAAACTATTTAATAAAATTAAAATAATACCTTTTTTTAAAACAAAATCTCCTAATTAACATAATAGGAACTTTTTTTAGAACTGAGTATAGAAACCAAAAATTAACTTGATAGGAAATCTTCAACAGAATAATAGCAATTTGAGATAAGGTGAGTTTTTAAGTATTTGGAAAATATCTTTTCTTTTGTTTGGTTTTTTATTTCGGCCGGAATTTTATTAAATATTTTTATTGCCATATAGTATGGACTTTCATTAAGCATTTTTATTCTGGATCCTGGAAGGTATAGGCGGTCTTTGTGTCGGGTATTAAAATTGTGGATATCTTTTACTTGTTTAAATAGAGACTTGTTTTTAAATACAAATAGGCTAATATCATAGATGTATATGCAAGGTAATGTGAGAAGGTTAAGTTTGATAAAATGGGGTTTCAATAGACTATAGATATATAATATTCCCAAGACTTCAGAATAGCGGAAAGACTTTAATTATGTTATTTCTTTCTTTATTTAAGTAATATTTGATACTATTGCTTGTTGCTATTTTGAATTTTTGCGAATATTTTTATACTATAATTATGTTCATCAGGGATAATGTAGGATTCATAAGATGAAAAAATAAAACGGTCCAGTAGTTATGAGCCTATTCGATGCAAAGGAACACAAACATTGTGTAAACTTACATTGTAAGGCGGTGCGAAGTTCGCCGTGCCAGCTTGTTTTATATAATGTTGTTTGTCCAATATACAAATGAACGCGATTTACTCTTTAAAAAAACTCATAAAAAAAAGTTAGTATCTTACAGATACGTATTTTTTATCTTGTATTTCAGATACTATTTTTGAAAGGTATTTGCATCTGGTATCTGAAATACTTATTTAAAAAAGTATTTGTATCTTGTATTTAGATACTTTATTTAAGGTATCTTGTAAGTACATCTCTGACTAACTAAACACGGTTACTAACCGTGTTATGTTAGTATAGTTTTAAGATTCTAGTTTGGGTTTGGTTTTAAATATAAAATATTTGAGTCTATTATGAATTGACTTACTGAAATTATGTAATGAAAGAGTAGATTCCCCCTAACACAGGTTTTCGTTACTTAAAAGGGGAATCTCAACACAAACTGTAACAACATTTTTCTTAAATAAGCTATTTTGATTTTTGATTTGATGTATGTACAATACTACGGCCACATTTGCAACATTGCTTTTCGTCCTCTAGAGTGTCAAAGTAAATACTTACAAGACAAAAAGATAAGCAAACGCAAAGCAATATTGCAAAAGCGGCCGTAATAGGCCCTCTGAACTCCAAACTGAGGGGCTATTACGGTCGCTTTTGCAATAATGCTTTTCTTCCTCATTGCGTTTTTTTTGTATTGACCTTGACACTCTAGAGCACGAAAAGCAATATTGCAAAAGCGGCCGTAATAGGGCCTCTGTTCTGTTTGCACGGGCTCTAAATAATAATAACAAAATAAAAGAAAATAAAAACCCCCGACCAAGTCAGATTATCTAAACTAGAAACAACTAAACTAAAACTAGAGCTGATCATCTTCATCAGGTCATGATTACATTAAATCATTTATTTCACATTAACCATTTCAAGATTACAATAATAAAATAACAAAAATGTCATAGTATAGGTATAATGTGATCGTCAGAAAAAGTAATGAATATTATTAAGATAATCCAGTATCCCAAAAGTAAACCACAGTCATTTATAGTTCATGTTCCACATTTATTGTTACAATTCCAATATTTCCTCTTTTTATTTTCACAGTAACCCTTTTTTCCAAACGTCATCATTCTAACCTCTAAATCCGCTCTCCTCTTTACATCCTGTTACTTCTTACATTTACAAGTCCTTCTTTTAAATAATAAACATTATTCATCATATTTAATAACTTTCTTATTTTAATTATATATCATATTTCTTAAGTCTTTTATTTATAATATTCGTTTCATTAATAAGTATTTTAACATTATTGTATTAAATAAAGCACTTTTTATGAAGTAATGAAACAGCCATCTTTAGTCAAACTCAGAACAGTATTCATAAAATGCTTCATTACTTTTATATTTCACCGGAAACTATTTTTTTTTCTTACTATTATTTTTATATTTCTTACATTCGGCCTTTCCTGACACTAAGTTTGTCCTCAAACTTGGACTTCACACTTACATAGGTGCCAAAGCAAAACATATAATTTTGAATGATTATTTATATATAGGTACTATACATTTTAATTAGGTATTCACAATTATTAATATTATGTTTTTTAACTATGACATGATGTTAGTAGATTTGCAGCTCTACTATCAGCTTTCTCAATACAATTTTGACATTGTGATAGTGGAACACAATCAAACTTTAATTTTTTTTTTTTTTTTGCTAATACTACTTTAACTTAGTTAAAGTGACCTTTACATTACTTACATAAACTTTTTTATTTTATTTTTATATTTCTACCATGATATTTAATAAGGTAGTCAATCTTTAAAGTTATTCATCAGCATCTTATCAAACTGCTTCTTATCTTCTCAACGATATGATGATAATGGATCTCCACCATTATCAAACAAACTGTGTTTTAATTAAACAAAACTATAAGTTTTTTTACTATCAATATATAACATAACAAGATGATAGTGCGCGTACAACACTATCCATCCGTCTTTGTAACAACTTTGATAATCTGACGTAGGTAAATTAACATTAATTACAATCATCTCTTAATGATAGTGTGTTATACACTATTCAATATTTTCTTAACAACTTTGATAATGTGACGTAGTATAGGTACAATACTACATTTACATTTATTACAACCATTGCATAATGATAGTGCGTTCAACACTATCCATCATTCTTCTCAACAACTTTATCATATGAGTGGATCTATCAACACTGACATTTGACATGATGTTAGTGTATCTGTCAACACTACCCATCAGCCTTCTTACTACAACATTAACATATGAGTGGATCTATCAACACTGCCATTTGACATGATGTTAGTGGATCTGTCAACACTACCCATCAGCTTTCTTACTACAACTTTATCATATGAGTGGATCTATCAACACTGACATTTGACATGATGTTAGTGTATCTGTCAACACTAACCATCAGCCTTCTTACTACAACATTAACATATGAGTGGATCTATCAACACTGCCATTTGACATGATGTTAGTGGATCTGTCAACACTACCCATCTGCCTTCTTACTACAACTTTAACATATGAGTGGATCTATCAACACTGCCATTTGACATGATGTTAGTGGATCTGTCAACACTACCCATCTGCCTTCTTACTACAACTTTAACATATGAGTGGATCTATCAACACTGCCATTTGTCATCATCAAATATTTTTCTAATCATTAAATTTCTCACTTTTTTTTTATCATTTCTAGCATAAAAACATATTTATTTTGTTCATCGACATAACTTTATTATTTATTTATTAAACATATATTAAACTGTTTAAACAGTTTGTCTGCGGGATCAGCTGAGTCTCGACATTATCACTGTTATACATTACTTTATAACTATAATGTACCTAAAAAATCCTTTTTTAACATCTTTTTGAATTTAGGTACCTTGAAACTTAAATGGTGGAACTTACCTTACTGGCTTTTCCTACTGAACCATACTATTCGTTTTTGAAAGCCTGTAACATTACTATTTGTAGTACTATCGCTCATATTTGGTCGCATCAACGTGTAAGCATGTTTCATTATAAGGGTTATAAAGTTTTAATCCACATAGCACAGTTATTGAATTAATTCGCCCTTATACCAGAAACCCCGTTGTATAGTAGTAAACCCCGTAGTAAGGGAAAACCTTTTAATTTGGCCAGTACCTATAAAACATTGTATTTTACCTTCGCTAGGAGTGTTTTGGAGTTTGCCAGTCTAGTGTGGAACCCCTTCTATCATATACATATTAATAAGATTGAGAAAATACAAAACAAATTTCTGAAATCTCTGGACTATCGCATTCGCCATGTCTTCTACAACTACAAAGCTTGCAGTGTATGCTACATTTTTTTTTTTTTTTTTTTTTTTTTTTACATTTATAACGACTTTGTTTCGTAAATAAATAAATATCTAATAATAGGATATTTCACGATAAAATTTGGTAAGATAAAATCGAATTAAACTACTTCCAAGAAAAATGATCCTAGTCGCAGTGCTCCGTCGTCAGCATAAGCCAATAAATTACAAAGAATTGGCAATGCGGTCGTACGGAATACGCACGAACGCAACTATATTACGAGTATTTGCTCGCGCGCGTACCCACCATTTATTTAATACTGAATATTGAATATATTTATTTAGCTTACTACAATGGTAGGTGTACAAATATAATTTTACAAAAATGTTTTAACTGTAGTTCCTGCTTGGTAAAAACAAATACAAAAGCCACAAAAATATAAAACATGTTGTACATAATAATTTCCAATTATTATGAGTATCTATGTAATAATGTATAAAAACATGTTATTAACATGTTCTATCCCTCTTATTCATAAAAAGTTAAAGAGCAATATAGTTATTTGACGTATGTCAATTTAGACTGGATGTCACGTATTTACCATACAACAAACCAGAGAAGTAGACCTCCAGTAACGCTACTTAAAATGTACTGTATCTTTATGAATAAGACGGTATGTCTCTAACTTGAATGTTTATTTTGTACCAAGTATAAATATATATGTACTAATATTCGAACAATGCTTGCTAGAGTTGTGAATTTATCTTTGCGAAATCCCTTTTGCTTTTCTTAAAGATATATATAATTTTTTTTTTTTTTTTTTTGAACCACCTAGTTGGTAGAATTGCTATAATGGTCGACAATTATTCCTAAGGAACAATTCGGTTTCAGGACAGGGCATTCGACAGTCAGTTCAGCAAACAGCGATAGTTCGACAGTGTCGCTGATCATATATCAAAATCGCTAAACAAGAATCTTCTTGCTCGACATTCAAACAGCATTTTACACAGCGAGCGTCTTCAACTATCTTTTTTTTTTTTTTTTTTTTTTTAAATAAGAATTCGTGCTCATTACAATAGTTTGGTTTCACCTTCCTGTAAATCATATTACAAAATTCTAAACATCGATAATGCGCATCAACGGTAACAATTGTCCCACTGATGGGATGATCACTGCGTTATCGCCAACAGGCAAACCAGCCGGCCCGATGACGCACGAATGACTGCCGTTAGAAATGGCAACGCTCCTATCCACTTGAGTAGTGGAATAGTACAAGAGAACAGTAATTTTATTCATTTTTTTTTTTTTTTGATTCTTATAATTAATACTTTATAATATTTCAAATTGTTTAGAATTTGTATCATTATATATTATATGTAAATTATGCAGCGCTAATATAAATACCACATTTTATTATCGTTCTAGAAATTCTGTTTATAAATTTTAAAAGGCTACCAGATTCTTATAAAATGTGTAAATTTCTGTTAAGTGTAAATTTAACTGTGTTCTCGTTTATAATTATTTTTAACATCCTAATTATAAAAAATAAAGGTCTTTTTTTTTTTTTTTTTTTTAATTACTAAGAAGTAGTTATTTTTACCGTAATTTATGTAAATCGCCATAAAATACGCATATTTTACCAGTGTTTTCGATTAAATTACGTTAATTTGCAATAGCAGTATAGTAATTAAAAATAAAATAATTAATTGTAGATCTATTTATCCCCTTAAGAGGTCGTAATATTTCCTGCCCATCATTTTACAATATTACATTCCCTACAGCTTGGCACAGATAACTAGAAAATAATGGGGCGCCACTTTGTATGTGAAGTAATAAATCTTTTTCTAATTTTTCTCTTAATATAAAACACAATTTAAGCCCAACGTTGGTCAAAATCAAAAATCTACAGATTCATTATCTGTTTCTTTACAACTGTCTTTTTTTTTTCTTTTTTTTTTTTTATTTTTTTTTTTATTATTAGATTTTCTAACCTAAGATAAAAATGGTTCCGTTTTAAGACACCGTTGCCAAGCTGTAACTTTCAATAAAATCTCATTCTCCATATACCATACAGTTTTTCTCAACTTGTACCCAGATGAATCAACAACATTATCTGCTGTAACGTTTTCAGGTAGGGCCAATTCGTGCCCTAGACTGTAATATTAATGCCAAAACCTTTGTCTGTGTGTATAGAATTGGACTGTACAATATAGGTATTTTAAAATAAAAATTCACTTTGGCCCCAATATTATATTTAAGTTGTCTATACTTTTCTATAGGTACTTTACATGTGATTTGATCCTTGTACTGTGATGTAGCAGTGTGATTTGATACTTGTACTTATATATATTTTTTTTTTATTATTATTTCTGTGAGAACTTCATCACACTACTGCGTCTTTGTATTAACTTTTCATGGTAAATCAGCTAGATAAATTCAGTTTCATGAATGAAATGAATGAAAGGATGTAAAATATTTAGTATTCGCCCCCTTCTTAAATACTTAAAAAGTCTAACCTACGACCAGACAGAGAGCTTGTGTCTCCCGTGTAAGTCTCGCCGTAACTAGGGTAATTAATTGACTATTCTCTATAATTTTAATTTTATAACATAATTTCTAATTTAATCTACTTATTTTACTAATTCATATTTGGACATAATATCACACTTAATACTTTGAATTATTATTTTTACTATTATTATTATTTTCTATATCTGCACTTAATTTCTTTTAATTACAATCTTAGTAAGATTCTAATTTCAATATATTTTAATGTTTACTGTAACAGGGCTTAAAATCATAAATTATTTTACAGAAATAGGGCTCTCGATACAGGCCTAGCTTAGTGAGTGGCCCTTACTAAGCAAATTTTATGTTATTCATTTTACTAAGGCTAATGCATGCTTTTATTTAAACTATGTTTTTGTTTATATTCTAGGTTAAGAAAGCATGCCAATAAATAAATTTTTATTTTTTCATTTCATTTTCAGAAATATCATCATTTGTTCCCCCTTACCACAAAAAAGTTAGACCGGTCTAAAATCGCCAATTTGTATGACGAACTAGTGATTTAAACCTAGTCTAGTGATTTAGACCCGGTTTACTTCTTTTTGTGGTAGAGCCATCTATATCTATTCAGTTTTAAGGATCCGTTTATGATTTTTCCTAACCTTCATAAGGTTTAGTTTGAGTAACATTTTATTTATACCAATTTAAAATATTACAAAAAAAACAAACTATTTATAAAACATTCTGTTGATTTGTGTCTCCAAAGATTACAAAAACACTAAATTTATTTGTAGGTTTTCAGTATTTGCTTCTAAGTGTCCCTTTTGTTTACCATTCAAGTTAAAGCTTGAAAGTTTCAACAATCTTCACTTAAATATCCCTGTGAACTTATTCAAATCCTAAGTTTGTCGCTTAAATCTTTTAAGAATAAATAAAATAAAATCTTCTGGTTCACAAAATCTACCTGAGAATTAACTTTTTAATTTATCCATTCCTGAATTCCATGATTTTGGACATCCGCTGTTCTTTTCCTTTAATATTACACATGTTCAATAATTCCATAAGCGGACACAACCACATGTAATCGGTTTCAGCTAAATTGCGGACAAACATTCATACATACCGGCCAAATTCAGAACCTCTTCTTTTTTTTTTTTTTTAAGTTAGTTAATAAATATATATTTCATAATAATATTGACTAAACTATTTTTATTTTGCATTCAAGCATTTAAATTTCCATTATTATTACCAAACAAACATGTTTACTCATGTAATTAGTCACAAATCACTTCAAGAAACATTCAAAATCTTGCCAAATGGTTCATTCAATGGCAATAACACAATTCTCTTCAAAGACAAAACATATTTTATTAAACAAGTTGCCTGCCTGGAAGAAATCTCTTTTCAGCATTATGATAGTCTTTTGGTAGGTACCTTACTGTTATAAAACTTGTAAATGTCAATACCATAAAGTATTTATTCATTAAGTTTTAAGGCCGTCCCTGTCCATTACACTTATTTTTATTATTATTTAACTGTATACTCAATGTTTCTATGACATCTATTTCCTTGAGAACTTATAGAAATCCGTTGATATTAATTTAGTATTCCTGTGGTTTGTTTTCTCTAACATGATGCCTAGTTAGTGAGCTGCATGCTCATTAGACATGTATTAATACTTATTTACTTGATGTACATAACCTGTGATTGTGAGTTTGTGTTCTGGCACCGAGCCAGGGTCACATTGGAGGGCAGCATCAGAATGTGCTACAGACACCTTACCAAAGCTGAATAAATAGCAAGAGGGACGTGCTGACGCACGCACGCCAGAAGTTGCCGGTCTCAAGGCGCCTGCGCTCCCACTGCAAAGACGAGCTACCCCACACCTCGCCAGAACGCTCCGATACTGCAGCTCTGGCCGGCAGCAGCGACGGCGACGGCGACGCGTTCGTTAACCGAAAACAAATATTGAAATTGGTTAGGGAAAGTATAATAGTTTAAAAACATAACTTGGTATATGTGTGTGCTCACCGTTTTTTTTTTTTTTTTTTTTTTGAGGCGAGAGTTGACGCCAGCAGGAAGACATTTTCGGCCTCTCTCGTCCACAGCCATCGTTTCTATGCAATCAATATCCATTTTTGCTATACTGGTGCTCCTGGTTTTGATTATAAGACTGAGTAGGTACATACATAGTGGTATAAAACAGCGGTCATCATCATGGTGTCTAGCAAAAGCAAGAGCATTTCACATAACCAAACCAGCATTCTGTATAACCTGTCGTTTTGTTATCCGCTGTGCTGGCTGGTTGTGGTAATGGTATCCAGCCCAGCTGCCTTCCATTTATACCTGTGTGACTATAATTTCATTTCCACATCACCCGCCGAATTGGTATACTTAGTGGACTTGAGTTTGTTGCACTTCTGATATTAAGATAATCCAGTATCCCAAAAGTAAACCACAGTCATTTATAGTTCATGTTCCACATTTATTGTTACAATTCCAATATTTCCTCTTTTTATTTTCACAGTAACCCTTTTTTCCAAACGTCATCATTCTAACCTCTAAATCCGCTCTCCTCTTTACATCCTGTTACTTCTTACATTTACAAGTCCTTCTTTTAAATAATAAACATTATTCATCATATTTAATAACTTTCTTATTTTAATTATATATCATATTTCTTAAGTCTTTTATTTATAATATTCGTTTCATTAATAAGTATTTTAACATTATTGTATTAAATAAAGCACTTTTTATGAAGTAATGAAACAGCCATCTTTAGTCAAACTCAGAACAGTATTCATAAAATGCTTCATTACTTTTATATTTCACCGGAAACTATTTTTTTTTCTTACTATTATTTTTATATTTCTTACAATATGAATAAGAAATAAAAATAAAATGTCATAAAAATATTATACAAACTACAAATCAATGTAAGTATGTGTAAAATACAATTTCAAATACAAATAAAATGTCAAAAAATACTAAGTATAACCTACATATTAATTGTAGGTACTTATGTGTAAAAGTACAATGTCAAATAAAAATAAATGTCAAACAGATGTCAAAACTTTTAATCAAACTGAAAATACAATGTCAAGTATCAATTAATAAAAAATAAAAAAAAAAACAAAATGAATAAGGAAAGTACATTTCAATGTGACTACAATACACAATAATAATAATAATGATCAAATAAGTGTAATATGTACTTACGTATATTATTATGTACTATTCATAAAATTAAATCTTAGTCAAATTTTATGTTAAGAAATTCGTCAATACTGTAAAATTCATAATCTAACAAAAGGTTTTTCAGTCGGCGACCAAATGTTTCGTCATTGGGCCTCATCTTTTAGATCAGCGGGAAGGTGTTCATAGTAAGTGGGGCCGATGACGCGCGGGTTGCGGGCGGCGAGCGCGAGGCGGCGCGGCACCACGTCCAGCTCACAGACCAACTAGAACGTCCAGCTTGCCTGCGCTGCGCAGCGCGCGGCCGCCACACGTGCGCCGGCTGAAGCTACCTATATTTTTCTAACGTACATAATTACGTCAAACAAGTACAGCGAATACAGGGTCATCACTCGATACTTTTTGAAGAGCGATCGACACGTTGTTCTTTTTGTGATGCCCTCCAATGTTCTTAATGCTCGCTTTTGTAAAACAAACGCTCTGTCAGAGTCAGTTGAGCTTCCCCACAAGATCACGCCGTATGCTAAGAGCGAGTGAAAATGTGCAAAATAAGCTTGCCTTAAAACCGAGGCAGACACAAATTGCTTTAGTTTGCGCAGCGCATACGCAGCACCTGCTAGTTTCATGCAAACCATGTCGACAAGTAAGACCCAGAAATTTACACTTGTCTGCGATAGGCACAGGACTGTGTATGCACGCAGGTAGGGGTGTGGTGCGGGCTGAGAAAATCAGAAGATTCGACTTATTGGTGTTCAAAATCAACCCATTTACCGCAAACCACTGCTGTAGTCGCTCAAATGTATTTAGAAGTCAAGTTGTTCGTAAGTCCTGGCCTTTGTATCGTCGGCAAATAACACTGCAACACCGTCTGTAATAATAGAGCTTTGAGGTCATTTATAAAGGTCAAAAAAGTGTGTTTCCTAGCGCAGATCCTTGTGGTATAGGTACCTATTGTTACGTTACCGGTCTCAGACCTTAGCTTTTGCCCTCCAGGGCCCTCAGTCTCATCGCGCAAAACGTAACTATCGAAAAAAAGTAGAGTAGGAACAGTACGTTAATCGCAAGAAAATACACATTTGGTAGTCTCGTAATCAATTTTGCTATAACTATAGCAGTAGTATCGCAATAGATTGGAATTGACCAAAAAGGGTAGTCTGCTCCATAATAAGATAATGATAAGATTACGTTCGACTGACATTATATATGTCAATAATGATTGATAGTAAGTGACAGTTGCACTACGCCCGTTCCAATTTCGTCTAATAAAACAGGATTCACTATTTAGGTAAAAAAATCCCAGATTATTCTATAGCTTGCTATTCATATTCTATTGCTATACTATAATGATCGATTAAAGTTACGAGACTCGCAATTTTTGACACAATCGTAATAGAGTAATAGTAGAATAATAATAGAATAGAAGTATAATCGTAAGTTTAAGAGACTAGAGTCCCAGATGTGACTTCTACGGTCTGTTTCCTGTCACTTAGGAACGACTGCATTAGTTGGCGGGCTTTATTCCCGATGCCGTACGCTTTAAGCTTCTCCAGGAGAAGTTCATAGGGAATGACATCAAAAGCCTTGGTGAGATCGCAGAATATGTTTGCGCTTATGATTAACGATCTTCCAAACGTTCTAAAGGCTAGCAAATGTCTAATGTTTGCCGACGACCTTAAACTATACTTACCAATTCGTGATATAGCCGATAATCAAAAAATGCAATGTGATATCAATGATGTAGCACAATGGAGCAAATTGAATAAGCTCGATTTGAATGTCGCAAAATGCAAGATTATTACATTTTCCAGACTTCGTACACCAAAATTAAACTCGTACACATTAGATGGACAGGAACTTATAAGGGTTCACGAAATTCACGATTTAGGGTTATTATTGGACCAAGAACTAACATTTAGAGAGCACATTTAACCTGCTGCAAAAATGCAAGTAAAGTATTAGGTTTTATAATGCGGACTGCATCACATTTTTCAGATAAAATGGTAGTAATAATGCTGTATAATGCGTACGTCCGTAGCAAACTAGAATTCGATTCGGTTGTCTGGGATCCTCGTGAGGATAAATATATTGTGATGATAGAGCGCATACAGCGGAAATTTGCTAGATACCTTTATAAAAAAATTTATGGGTATTACCCATTCCTATTCCCGTCATTGTTTGTTGCAGGTATGGTTGGCATTAATACTCTTCAGCTGAGACGAAAATTAGCGTTATTTATCCATTATCTTGGTTTACTTCGTAACATAGTTAACAATCCCGAAGTTTTGTCTAGTATCGCTCTTTTTGTTCCTAAACTCCGAGCTCGGGTACTCCGGCGGCGACCACAGCTGCTGGCCACAGTGCCGGAGTTTCGCACTCTGCAAGGTCAAAACTCGCCAACTCCTAGAGCAGTAAGACTAATTAATAAGTTGATTAATGTCTATCAACATGTGGATGTATTCTTTGACTCTGTACCTAAATTGGCAAACCAACTTGTACTACTAGTAAGTAATAATTAAATTGTAAACAATAAGTGCGTTTTGGTGTTTAACTCTAAGTCTTATTGTTAAATGAATAAAATAAATAAAATAAATAAAATAAATAAAATAAATAAAATAAAATAAAATAAAATAAAATAAAATAAAATAAAATAAAATAAAATAAAATAAAATAAAATAAAATAAAATAAAATAAAATAAAATAAAATAAAATAAAATAAAATAAAATAAAATAAAATAAAATAAAATAAAATAAAATAAAATAAAATAAAATAAAATAAAATAAAATAAAATAAAATAAAATAAAATAAAATAAAATAAAATAAAATAAAATAAAATAAAATAAAATAAAATAAAATAAAATAAAATAAAATAAAATAAAATAAAATAAAATAAAATAAAATAAAATAAAATAAAATAAAATAAAATAAAATAAAATAAAATAAAATAAAATAAAATAAAATAAAATAAAATAAAATAAAATAAAATAAAATAAAATAAAATAAAATAAAATAAAATAAAATAAAATAAAATAAAATAAAATAAAATAAAATAAAATAAAATAAAATAAAATAAAATAAATAAAATAAATAAAATAAATAAAATAAATAAAATAAATAAAATAAAATAAAATAAATAAAATAAAATAAATAACCCAGCAGACTTGTACTTAATGTCCAGACTAGTTATGATGAATCTATAACTTGGTGAGCTGCCGTGGTCGTGCATTTCCCTTTTCTGTACGCATATTGTCAGTCAGTAAGTCATTTGTTTCTAGGTGCTCCATCAAGCATTGTGACAATATTGATTCTATAAGTTTAGATATATTAGGGACTATTGTTATTGGTCTATGGCAATCTTGTTGCGTTTTGTCACCTTTCCCTTTGTATACGGGACTCGGGACTCGGCAAACTCGAGTATACTTAAGAACTTCTGGATAAGTGCCAACCCTGAACATTTCGTTTATTAATATGACTAAGATATCAGCTAAGATCGGCCATACTGCAACAAGCATATTAACGGAAATGTCATAATAATCGAGGGTTGTAGGTGTAGGAGATTGGAGTAGTTTAGAAAGAGCCTTACTAAGTGAGTCTCGGGTAATTTTTGGAAATATACATTCCGGTGGGTCCACGTCTCCCAAAGCTTTGGCCAAGTATTTTAAAGCATTATTTTTTTCGCAGGTGACGTTATAATTAGCCGCTATGTTGATAAAATAATTATTGAACTTGTTGGGAACCTCTTTTGGTGGGACATCATGCACATTTTCCGTCAGGTGTATGTCGTTCGATCTTGGTTTTGTCGAAATTTCATTGTCTATGATTTGCCAGATCTCCTTCGGTGGATTTTTACCCTCTCATAAAAAGTTAAAGAGCATTTTAGTTATTTGACGTATGTCAATTTAGACTGGATGTCACGTATTTACCATACAACAAACCAGAGAAGTAGACCTCCAGTAACGCTACTTAAAATCTACTGTATTTTTATGAATAAGACGGTTAGATTCTAATATCTTTTTATCAAAGTGTTTCTTTCTGTCGCGAATGCTTAAAGATTTTGATAACATTGAATAATGGTGAACACATTCCTGAATAATTTGGTCATTTGGGAACTGAAGTTTTAGCTCGCATAGGGTTTGAAACCGTTGTAGACTAACGGCCAGCTCTTCACTGACCCACGGGTGTTGCGTTTTTTTTTAAATATTTTTTTAATGGGAAATTGCACATTTAAATAATATATCAACACGTTAAATAACTTAGCTAGCTTAGCTTAGTAAAACAGTGTTGACATGCAAAATAAACTAGACGACCTCGTTGCCATAGGCAGGACTGTGGGAATGCGTGTGAACACTGGGAAAACCAAGGCAATGCGAGTAATGACAACTGACCGAAGCTCCTTCAACATCAGTGGCCAGACAGTGGAAGACGTCACAAGCTTCATGTACCTTGGCAGCAAGATCACGCCAGACGGAGGAGCGGACGAGGACGTGCCGCATTAACAAAGCCCGTGGAACCTTCGCCATGCTCAACACCGTGTGGAGATCCAATACCTGCAGCTTCCGGACAAAGGTACGCCTATTTAACGCATGCGTGAAAACCGTCCTCCTGTATGGTTGCGAGACGTGGAAGCGCACTGACCGTCTCACGCAGAAGCTACAGGTGTTCGTTAATAGATGCCTCCGAAACATCTTGAATATCAAGTGGTATCACAAAGTTACCAATGAGGAGCTCTGGCGACGAACACTGCAAAAACCCGTAGCTGACACCATCAAGGAGCGCAAGTGGAAGTGGTTGGGTCACGTCGCTCGCCGACCGGCAGACGATGTGCCAAGGGAAGCCCTTAACTGGAAACCGGAAGGCGGAAAAAGGCGAATTGGCAGACCCAAGAACACGTGGCAGCGCGCTATGAAGGAGGATCTGGAGCACACGCAGAGAACCTGGGAGGAAGTCTGCGATATTGCTCAAGACCGTCGAGTGTGGCGGCGATTTGTTTCGGCCCTTTGCTCCCCAGCGGAGATGGGGCAAAAGTAAGTAAGTAAGTAAGGCTTCAAACGCACAGGCGGATTTTTATCCGCGCGGAAACAAACCGCGCGGATAAAAATCCGCTGTTGCGGTTTTTTTTCCGCGCGGTTTGAAAGGTTGTTATTTAATTTTCAACCTTATTCTTAGTTCCCGAACGTACAGGTGAATTTTTACCCGCGCGGAAATAAAACCGCAACAGCGGATTTTTAGCCGCGCGGTTTTTTATCCGCTGGTGCGGACACTTCCATAGAATTCTATATCTATATATATAAAACTCAAAGGTGACTGACTGACTAACTGACTGACTGACTGACTGAGTGACATAGTGATCTATCAACGCACAGCCCAAACTACTGGACGGATTAAGCTGAAATTTGGCATGCAGGTAGATGTTATGGCGTAGGGATCCGCTAAGAAAGGATTTCCCAAAATTCCCTTAGGAACGGGAATTACGGGACTTTTTAGTTCGTATGAAAAATCGACATTATTGAGTGTATCGACGTGAAACTTGGTGTACAGTTTCCTCAGTGAATGAAAGAGTGTTGAAAGAAAGGAATTTACAAAATTCCCACGGGAACGGGAATTACGGGACTTTTTTAGTGAAAATGAAAAATCTACTTTCTTGAGTGTATCGACGTGAAATTTGGTGTACAGGTTCCTCAGTAAATGTAGGAATGTTGAAAGAAAGTAATTAACAAAATTCCCACGGGAACTGGAATAACGGGACTTATTTAGAAAGAATGAAAAATCGACATCCTTAAGTGTTTCGACGTGAAATTTGGTGTACAAGTTCCTCAGTGAATGTAGCAATGTGGAAAGAAAGTATTTAACAAAATTCCCACGGGAACGGAAATAACGGGACTTTTTTGTGAGAATGAAAACTCGACTTCCTTGAGTGTGTGGCGAATCATCCCCACATCATCGTGTACATACCAACGATAACTAATCCTTCATCCATATTGTCTATGCCTGTAAATAATTCTGTCATTGTCATCCGTCACTGTTTATTATTCATCTTACCTGTTTACTGCTAACATGTTGTAAAATATACACCCAGTCAACTAAGCACAAAGAAAGAGTTTCCTTTGTAGATGAGTTAAGGGATAGAGCTGCGCTCCCAAATTGGTGACCACCGACTTTTTCTCAAGTTTTAAGTAGGTACCTACACGTATACCACGTCGCTTACGAAGGGAGATACGATCTGGAAAGACCCTGCCAAGCGACCCAATAAGGTACAACAGAATTACTTTCTGAGACTGCAATTCGAAAGCAAAAGGGTGAGTGATCAGCTCCATGTTATCCTACATCAGAGATCCAGGAAACCTCGTTGACAGTTTCATGTTTTTTTCGTTACCTACGACGTTGCCATGGCAACCATCGACGTTTGTTTACAATCGAAGACCACGACAGAAAAAAGTGAATTTTTGTTTTACTTTTAGGCCGCGTTCACACATGTCGCGATTTGTGTGCGTTTAAATTTTAACTTTATTATTTTTTATACTTAATTGCTTATACATACAAATACTGTTTTCATTTTTAATTTATTTTTAGCATACAGTTATATTCATTAATTTTAAACTTATCTGCTTATTTATATTTTTTCTGGTGTGTTTTGCTTTTGCGCCCTGACCATTTTATTTGATTAAATATATATATATATATATTTTTAATATGGACGAATTTACAAACGCTAATGAACCTGATGCTGCTGGTAGCGCTATTCAAGATAATTACGCAGCCTTGCGGAAACGAATCGAAGCGCTGTCGCAAGCTGTCGCAACCCTCGGCAGTCAACGTAGAAGCTCTGATGGCTCACGCGAACGCGAAAACAGTCAATATTCCTGTCAGCAGAATTCTTCGCGTCAACGCCATCGCGATCTTTGCTGGTACCACTGCCATTTTGGTGCCAGAGCCAACAAATGCGAGCGTAGATGCAAATGGACTTCTCATAGCAGCCATTTAAACTGGAGCAGCGGTCGGTAGTGGCGAGTACCGACCGCCCCCTTTCAAGCCATCGACTATTCGTTACTGACCGGCATTCCAGAACAAGTTTTCTTATAGATACCGGTTCAGACATATGTTGTTTTCCACGCCGATTACTAAACGGACGCTATACCAACACTGGTTTATCCCTCTCTGCTGCAAACGGTAGCTCCATCCGCACATACGGAAATATTAAACTGAGTCTGGACCTTGGACTGCGACGTCAATTTCGCTGGGACTTCATCATCGCAGATGTTGACGTTCCCATAATCGGATCAGATTTTCTGTCGTTTTATCATTTATTACCTGATTGCCGCAGCGGCACACTACGCGACGAGCTAACTAGTCTTTCGGCATCAGGAGTTGACCGCAATATTAAACAGCCGAGCATAAGAACGATTAAAAAACCTTCATTAGATTCATCATTTAATCAAATATTTTTAGAATTCCCTGAGGCAACCCGCCCTCCAGCTCCTGGTCGTACCATTAAGCATAGCACTATGCATTACATTACGACAACGGAGGGGCAACCCGTTACGTCACGCCCGCGCCGTCTTGCGCCGGAAAAATTACAAATTGCCCAGAAGGAATTCGCTGACATGGTGTCTGCAGGTACTGCGCGTCCATCTAGCAGCTCTTGGTCATCGCCTCTGCACCTCGTTCCTAAAAAGAACGGGATGTGGAGACCATGTGGCGACTACCGAGCTTTAAATGCTCGCACTGTGCCAGACCGGTACCCCGTGCGTCATATCGGGGACTTTAGCCACAATTTAGCTGGTTCAACTATCTTCAGCACACTAGATCTGGTAAAAGCGTACCAACAAATTCCTGTTGCTAAAGAGGACGTGTGCAAAACAGCCATAACTACTCCTTTCGGCCTTTTCGAATTCCCCTTTATGACGTTCGGGTTACGTAACGCAGGCCAGACGTTCCAGCGTTTCATAGACGAGATCCTCAGGGGACTTGATTTCTGTTTCCCGTATATTGACGATATCCTAATCTATTCGCGTGATCCTGAGGAGCACACGAAACATCTGCGCATCGTCCTGCAACGTCTAGTTGACTACGGCGTTGTTGTCAATGTAGAAAAGTGCGTCTTAGGCGCTAGCGAGGTTATCTTCCTTGGATACAAGGTTTCCAAGGATGGTATTCGCCCACCAGAGGACAAAATCTCAGCTCTTCGAGAATTTCCTCTGCCAAAAACTGCACAAGGCGTTAGAAGATTTCTTGGCATGGTTAATTATTACCACCAGTTCCTTCCCAACGCTGCCAAAATGCAAGTTCCGCTAGTCGATTTCTTGACGGCGACGAACTTAAAAGGTACAAAGGACATGCCTTGGACGCCCGAGTTAGAGCGTGCTTTCTACGCTTGTCGGGACTCACTCTCAGAGGCCACTCTACTGGTACATCCTAAACGAGGTGCTCGCTTAGGTATGTACACAGACGCCTCCAGCACTCATGTTGGGGCATGCTTACAACAGTGGTCGCATAATGGTTGGCAACCCCTCGCATTTTTCAGCAAAAAGCTGACGCCGAACCAAACTACATGGCCTGCTTATTACCGCGAACTTTTCACAGTATACGCAGCGGTTCAACATTTCCGGCACATTTTAGAGGCGCAACATACAACCATCTTCACCGACCATAAACCATTACTTTACGCATTCATCCAACGCCGCGAAAAGTTGCCCCCACCTCAACTCAATCAACTCACTTTCATTTCACAGTTCACCACAGACATTAAACATATTAAAGGAGAAGACAACGTCGTCGCCGATACGATGTCTCGCGTTGAGACCATCTCGCTTGAGGAAGATTTAACGTCCCTGGTAAAAGCTCAGCAAGCGGAAGACGTTGTCAAAATTTCCGAACTATATCCATCCCTCACAATCAAGCCCACTCTCATACCCGGTTCCAACATCTCCATTCTTTGTGACGTTTCGACAGGCAAACCCAGACCTTTCCTGCCAGAGCAGTGCCGACGGGCCGTATTCGAGCGCTTGCACGGATTAAGTCATCCCGGCGCTCGTGCTTCAGCACGCCTGGTAGCTGACCGATACGTCTGGCCCGGCATGGCTAAAGACTGCCGCACGTGGGCACGTGAGTGCATCGCTTGTCAAAAGTGTAAGGTTACTCGCCACGTTACCTCCCCACTCGGCAACATCACCACTCCATCCGGTCGATTCCGTCACGTCCATCTCGACATCATTGGTCCCATGCCATCATCCAACGGTTTCACCTACTGCCTCACCGCGATCGATCGTTTTTCACGTTGGCCCGAAGTTTGGCCGATGACCTCAATCACAGCTGAAGAGGTCGTGAAACAGTTCATACACGGTTGGATTTCTCGTTTTGGTGTACCGACTACCGTAACAACTGACCAAGGACGCCAGTTTGAATCCCATCTGTTCAACAAGCTTATGGATCTAGGCGCCACCAAACGGGTTCGTACAACGAGCTACCACCCCCAAGCTAATGGGATGGTGGAACGTTTTCATCGTCACCTAAAGGCTGCACTCATGTGTCACGAGAGTTCATGGCATAATGCGTTGCCATTAGTCTTGCTTGGTATCAGGTCTGCTTTTAAGGACGACCTTAGTCACTCTGTCGCTGAAGTATTGTACGGTGAACCGCTACGTTTACCAGGCGAGTTTTTGGTGCCTAGCGATTTTTCCAAACCCGTCGACGACGATTTCATCGCACGTCTGAAGCGAAAGATGTCTGAACTACGTCCTGTACCGGCATCACGTCATACGGAACCAAAGACGTTCGTTTTTAAAGAACTTTCTAACGCATCGCATGTTTTCCTGCGTGATGACACCGTCCGTCGGTCTCTTCAGCCACCCTACACAGGTCCTTACAAAGTTCTACACAGAACCAACAAAACTCTCACCTTAGAGATCTCCGGAAGAAGATCCGAGGTGAGTATTGACAGGACTAAACCGGCTTATATTGCTCCTAATATAGATCGTAACCCGTGTCTGCAAAGTTCAACGCAGCAGAAACAAGTCGACAACGCCCCAAAACCTTCAGTAAGTGGCGCTCCGCAACATCCGATCATTAGCGTTCCTCCTAAAAAGTCTATACTACGAAAAGTCGCGCCTTCTAAAGCTGCACAACCCTTAACGACACGGTCAGGCCGCAGAGTCAAATTTAGGGACATTTTAAATTTGTGAATCATGCGTTATAGATGTCAGATTTGAATTTATTATTTTGGTTTATTAAAATATCTCGTTTTGTTCGTACGTTTAAATATAAAATAATTTAGTTTTTCTTGTACAGTGATTTTTTTTACGTACGTTCGTGTTGTATTATATTGACGTGTCATTTGTATATGTTTGTATTTAATTTTGTTGTTTGTGTATAAACCCTAGTTTATTTTTCTCCGTAGGGGGGTGGTGTGGCGAATCATCCCCACATCATCGTGTACATACCAACGATAACTAATCCTTCATCCATATTGTCTATGCCTGTAAATAATTCTGTCATTGTCATCCGTCACTGTTTATTATTCATCTTACCTGTTTACTGCTAACATGTTGTAAAATATACACCCAGTCAACTAAGCACAAAGAAAGAGTTTCCTTTGTAGATGAGTTAAGGGATAGAGCTGCGCTCCCAAAGGTGTATCGACGTGAAATTTGTGTACAGGTTCCTCAGTAGATGAAAGGGTGTTGAAGAAAGGAATTCACTAAATTCCCATGGGAATAGGGTTACAGGACTAATTATTTAGTATGAAAAATCGATTTCCTTGAGTATGCCAACGTGAAATTTGGTCTACAAGTGTAAGGATGTTGGAAGGAAGAAATATACTAAATTCCCACGGGAACGTAAAACGGGACTCTTTAGTTAGTATTAAAACAATGTATATATGTCGTGGCCAAATCGTAAAATTGGCCATTTCATGATCTGACCGGCCATTTCATGAAAAGAGCACATTTCATGAAATGGCTAATATTCCTTTGGCCAGATCGTCGAAACGTCAACGTTTAACGATTTGACCGACCACGTTTGGCCAAATCGTTGTTGTTTAACCTAAAAATTTAAATTCCATTTTTTAAGTTGTAAAGTTCCCAGTACTAGCTAAATATAAATAATCTAGCTCAGAACACAATAACAAGTAAAACAAAAGTTATTTTACTATAATTCGAGTAATGTATGATTTAAATACGGACCTTTAAAAAATAGTTCGGAACTCCATGGTTCTTGAAGTTGCTTTCGTTTATCGATTGGTTTGCATAAAACTCACAAATCAAAACGTAGTTGTTCTGTGCTAAATTTTATCGTCTTTTTCCTTACTTAAATTCCCTTTTTTTCAATTTAAATTTGTCGACAGTATTAACTGTGAAACTTGATGCCGTTTTCAAAACAATTTTTCTTCAATAGATTTGCTTCATCATCAATACATAGTATAAAATAAAGTCGCATTCCGTATCTGTCCCTATGTATGCTTAAATCTTTAACAATACGCCACCGATTTTGATGCGGTTTTTTTTTATAGATAAAGTTATTCAAGAGGAAGGTTTACAAGTATAATACATGCACAAAATAGTAATAGGTTAGGCGGTACGAAGTTCGCCGGGTCGACTAGTATATCTATAAATTAATGAATAAAACTAAGAAAAAAAGAAAGAGAGAAAATCAATATATACCATTTTACGTCAGATTGAAAAATAAAATTACCAGTATCGATCGAGTCGCGACCCGCTGACTAGAACAGTCGTGTCCACTTAATTTTTATAATTTATTATTTTTACTATCTGAACTATTTTATACCTTAAACCTTATAATATAAAGCCCCAATTTAAACGAAACCTCCGCGCGCGCTACTTGGTGGACCGTGCCATTTATAAGTAAACAATCGGTGGCCACGAACCTAGCGATTCATCCGCACGCTCAAGTTTCCAGAACATCTAATCGAAACAAAGTATAGTTATGGCTTCAAGTTGTCAAGCGTGCTGCGGGGACATCAAGGAACCGGATTTTATGGTTTGTTGTCTGTGTTCGCATAGTTACCACCTGCTTTGTCTTAATCTTGATAAATCTGATTATGACAGTTTTACTATATCACAACTGAAGTCTTACTGTTGCCCGGAATGTAAATGTTCTGTACCGAAGAGCAATAACAGCAGCACCCCGGTTCGCAGTATTAAAGCTGGAATTAATGACACCTTTACCATGAGCAACATTAACATGCTGCGGGGCAGTCGGGCAAAACCACAAGCATCTACCGAGCAAGGAGACAACACAAAAGGTTCAGCTGATACCCTTTCTGTAGATCTGCGCGAAATTAAACAAGATTTAAGCGATATAAAATCCCAGCTTATTACTGTGACTGCAGCACTGTCTCGATCATCAAACTGTATTGAGCAACTTGAAAAAAGGCTCGAACTACGCGATTCAGAAATTTTAGAACTGAATGCGCAAATCAACATGCTGCAGAAGAACATGGAATCACAGGCGCAAAATCATATACGAAACGAAATTGAAATCATCGGAGTTCCCGATGTAAATAACGAAAATGTCTCCCATATAGTTTCACTGGTGGCTAATAAGGTGGGTGTCAGTCTCAAAGACGAAGACATTGACCAAGTTTTTCGTGTTGGATCTCGTAAAACGGCAAATCAAGAGAAGACACTATGCAGACCGATTGTGATTCGCCTAACCAGGCATAAGAAGAAGGAAGAAATTCTCCATGCTGCAAAATCACGACGAAATCTTACGTCAGAGGGACTACAACCTGGAAACCATAACCATCATAGCATCTACATCAACGAACGATTAACACCAAAGAATCGAGCTCTTTTTCGTCAAACCCGCCTTCGTGCCCGTAGTTGCGGCTTTCGGTACTGTTTGACAAGAAATGGGACCATTTTTGTGCAAAGAACGGAAAAGACGCCAAACTATAGAATTGCTTGTCAGGCTGATTTGGAAGCTCGTTTTGGTACTATTTCTGCATCCGTCACTGATCCCGCAATTTCACAAAATGTTTGCTAAAGGTTCCCACGCTAGGCTGCTTTCAAAAATTGCCATTTATTTGCATGTTATTTAAGGAATAATATTAATGCATGACAAACTCTTTCAACTAACAACTAGTGCAATATTTATTTCATTTTTTTACTATTTTATATTTCTCAAACAAAACAATATAAAGGTACTACGTCTAACCACAACAGTTATTTACATTAACTTCTCAATCAATGAATTTATTCTAATACCATTATTATATGATTTATTCGCTGGACATCTTAAATTTTATGTGTTAATTATCAATAATATTATTTATATTTTTTACTCTACAAAAAATTTTTACCCTATAACTCTGCAGTCTCGTTTCAGGCCTGATTTAATTTATATGTATAAGCACTTGTTGCATATTGTACATTTGTGCTTTGAAAATGGCTAATGAAATTATAACAGATCTTGAAAACACTTTTGAAACACGTTGTATAATAGTCGATCGGCCTGAAGACTGCAAAAATCACCTTATTAATAAGAAAGGCATTAATACACTGACCGCCAATATCAGAAGTCTAAATAGAAATTTTAATCAGCTCTTGGTACTTCTAAAGAGAATAGGAACTGAATTTGATATAATTGTCCTTACTGAATGCTGGCTTCAAGAACATTCGATTATTCCTGTGATTGAGGGCTATAATTCTTTTAGAACGCATAAGTTTATCAATAAGTCATGTGGCGTTGTAATATATGTACGATCCTTATGGAAAGTCACGATAGCTGAACTGGATATAGCGCAAGCCAATTGTCTGGCTCTTACTTTACCTAATTTAGTTTCTCTAATAGGAATTTACCGTTCTCCATCTTTCGATGACCCCAGTAATTTTCTTGCGTCACTAGATACTCAATTAAACACCTTAAATAATAAAACTAACCTGCTACTTACAGGTGATTTCAACATTGATATAATGCCCACAAATACCTCTAAACATAAGCATAACTACCTTGACATCATGGCCTCTCATGGGCTCTTGCAGTGTGTAAATAAACCAACACGGATAAAAACATGTCTTGATCACACTTTTGCAAGAACTAATAATAATATTTCCACTCTGTTGTGCAGAAATTCCTTGACAGACCACGATGTTATTCTAACATGTCTCTGTATTCGGAACAAAAACCAGATCAATCCAGAAAATAGAACAATATTACGCCTAAATTTACCTGGGATTCTTGAGGAGGTAAAGGAATGTCGTTGGGAATCGGTCTACTCCACTGATAGCCCGTCTATTGCTGCCCATGCTTTGACTTCTACACTAACTACCATCATTGAAAGAAATACTAAATCAGTTCGAGTAAGCCGTAGCAAGTTTTGTCTCAAACCGTGGATTACCCCGGGTTTGGTAAGATGTATGCGCCACAGAGATAATCTGCATGCAAATGTAAAAAAGAACCCCGAAAACCTCACCCTTATCTTAGTATACAAACGCTACAGAAATTTTTGTAATACACTACTTCAAAACCTAAAACATGAATATGAAAGGAATGAAATTGAAGAAAGCCTTCATAATAATAAAAAACTTTGGACCACTATCAAAAACATCAGCCATATGGACTCTAAAAATTCCCATGCGACTGAATTACTTGCATCCAAACAAACTCCCTTAGAATCAATTAATTCGGTTAATTCCTATTTTTCAACTATTGGCGAAAAACTTGCTCGTAATATTCTTGAGTATCTTAATGAATCTGAAGAATCCTTAGCTTCAAAAATTTCTACATGCACTGGCATCAAACGTTCTTTCTTTATGAATCCCACAGATGAATCAGAGGTATCATCTTCAATCCGTAATTTAAAATCGTCGGGTGCTTCTGGACCAGACGCTATTAGTAATAAACTACTTAAACAGTTAAATAATTATGTCACTGCTCCATTAACTCATATTTGCAATATAAGCATTATCTCTGGAGAATTTCCAGCCAGTTGGAAGACTTCGGTTGTTTGCCCAATCTACAAAGCGGGGAATAAAGATGATCCAACTAATTACAGACCGATCTCTCTGCTGTCCTCGCTTTCCAAAATTTTGGAAAAACTCGTGAATAATCGACTCATGGAATACCTAGAGAATAATCATTTGTTGCAGACCAACCAATTTGGCTTTCGTCGTTGCATCTCGTCCGAAGATGCTGTAACTGCTCTGTGTAATAATGTCGTTAGTATGATGGACCGCAATAAACGAGTTCTAGGAATATTTTTAGATCTTGCCAAGGCCTTTGACACTGTATCCATTCCCATTTTGCTGCGCAAACTGGAGTGTATTGGTGTCAGAGGCATTGTGTTGGATTGGTTTGTGTCATATCTCACAAATCGTAAGCAAATCGTTAGGATAGGCGAAACTAAGAGCTGTAAAATGGATATCAATTTTGGTGTGCCTCAGGGCAGCATTCTAGGACCCACGCTGTTCTTGATTTACATTGATGGCATTATCAAAACTGAAATAGGTCAAGCAAGTATTTTTTGTTACGCTGATGACACCGCTATTGTATTTCACGGCGATACATGGGAAGAGGTTTATCATACGGCAGAGATTGGGATGGCGGGAATCAATAGTTGGCTTCAGAATAATCTTCTTACCTTAAATATAACCAATACAAAATACATAGCCTTTCACAAGACGGTGGCTTCTGCGCCTTCTTTGACACCTGGCATAAAACTGCATAAAAGTGAGTTTTGTTTAAAGTCTGCTGATTTATGTTTGTGTTCTGTAATCCAAAATAGCAAAACTATAAAGTATCTGGGAATATGTATTGACCAGCACATGTCATTCAAAGATCATATAATAATACTTTCTGGGAAGATTCGCAAACCTATATTTATTATGAAGTCGCTTCGTCACAGTGTTGAGAAATTGCTTTTAATAAGGGTCTACAAGATGATCTGTGAATCAGTCATAGCTTACTGCATACCCGTCTGGGGCGGAGCAGCTAAGACCTATATGATCACCTGCGAAAGAGCTCAAAGGTCTTTGTTGAAGGTTATGCTGGGAAAAAAGTTTCTGTATCCAACAACTGATCTCTATAAGGATGCGAGTTTACTCAATGTTCGTGGTCTATATATATTTAAATCTTTAATTAAATTTCGTAAGTTTATAATAAAAACTGATTTACACAGTAAAGCATTAAAAAAGCGAGTCTACAAAATTCCTCTGCCTACTATAAAATCAACTTTCGCTAAACGACATAGTGCCTTTATGCATATATTCCTTTTCAATAAAATAGTATTATTACCAGATATTAAAATGGACAATTAATTTAAATTTAAAATTACTTTATACACTTGGCTGCAGCAACTGGACTACGAAAAGATCGAAAATTTTACTCAATCCGCTACTTGATTGATAATTTTATAAAATGACTAGAGGCTGCCCCGTGGTTTCACCCGCGCATTTTTCTCACTAACACAAAAATCCCGTTTTTATCCCGTTCCCATGGAAATTTCGGAAAATCCTTTCTTAGTGCTCACCTACACTCCCCAAGGAACCCACGTGCAAAATTTCAGCCCGCTACGCCCAGTAGTTTTGGCTCTGCGTTGTCTGTCAGTCAGTCAGTCAGTCAGTCAGTCAGTCAGTCAGTCAGTAACGGAAGAGTTTTATATACAGGGTGTTTCTGACAAGGCGGTAATAAATCAAAGGAGGGATTATGCTCACCATACCTAACAACTTTCCCAAAGCAACATGGGTCGAAATCTCAAAACAAAAATCAGCCGTCCCGTACATTGACCCCGTCAGCTGATCGAACCAATGTATGGAACAGCTGTTTTTTGTTTTGAGATTTTGACCCATGTTGCTTTGGGAAAGTTGTTAGTTATGGTAAGCAGAATGCCTCCTTTGATTTATTACCGCCTTGTCAGAAACACCCAGTATATTGATAAATGTGGTTAAAATTAAAATTAAATCAATACATACCGGGTGTTTCTGACAAGGGGGTAATAAATTAAAGGAGGGCTTCTGCTCACCATAACTAACAACTTTCCCAAAGCAACATGGGTCGAAATCTCAAAAAAAATAACAGCTGTTCCATACATTGGTTCGATCAGCTGACGGGGTCAATGTACGGGACAGCTGATTTTTGTTTTGAGATTTCGACCCATGTTGCTTTGGGAAAGTTGTTAGGTATGGTGAGCTGAATCCCTCCTTTGATTTATTACCGCCTTGTCAGAAACACCCGGTATATACTTTTCATATATAATTTATACGTAATTTAACAATAATAATTGAGAATCTTATTTTATTACAATTACTTATTAAATTTAATTATTTTTTTATTTTTAACACTGCATGATTAATTTCTTAATATATTTTTGCATGAATAACTATATTTAATTCATTTTAATTTATTATAGTTTTACTTCATTTTAATTTATTATAAATCAATTACTTCATTTTGTATTTATAATAAAACATCAATTTGTAATTATTAAGAAACGAATAGAGCGGGTCGCGAAAACGCTATATCACTTTCCGTGGCAATCGTTGTTTTGATTTCCGCGATACAGGCCTAGTGCGGGAATCGCTAGCAAACACTACCCTCAAATAATGATTTTTAAGCCTTTCTTTTGTTGTAAAGAAATAGCTATAAATATTTTTTGTATAACTTATTAACTTTGAGTATGTAAACCTGATTGAATTAAATAAATTATTATTAAATTATTATTAAGTATGTTAGAGTGATGTGTGTGTGACTGCATAGTAAAATAGCAATGGTATTGAAGTTAACTATCTAAGAATTTACTCATGTTTTAGATTTCCGAAAAATCCAGAAATACGTAAAAAATGGATAGAAGTCTGTAATAGGCATAAAGAATGGATTCCTAAACGTTTGTCATTCAAGAATCTAGCTTTTTGGCCTTTTACCTCTTCAATACAAAATCAGTAACTCTTGTCTTCCAAAAACACAGCTATAGAATAACCAAGCTTAGCGGGCTCTTGAGGGACATCGAAACCACTTTTATTTAAAGTAAACGCCTTATTACCATAAGATGAGAACACAAAACACTTAATAGACTTTTTTGAAAATCATCGATAACCTGTCGCTAGTTATAAGCGGGTCTAGTTTTTGACCACACACACATCAGAAAAAAGCGTAGGTACATATTGTATGGATGTGTGGGTGTAATTTGTTCGAATGCGCGTGCATAATTACGCGATTCAGTGAATGTGTGCGTTACCTCGTCCCCCGCAGAAAATGACAGACAGAGTTAGTAGGAGAAAATATTAAGATGGCGTTTCCCGTTCTAAATGTTCTAAGGCGAAATACGAACAAAATCTCTCCAGGACCGCACGGTGCAAGCAATCATCACAGACTATAGACGCTCGCGGCGGGAACGCCTTTTTGTTCTCACCTGTGTCTACTGTTCCCAATTGGATGTACTCCCTCTATAGCTGTAATATGTATACTCTAACCGTCTTATTCATAAAGATACAGTAGATTTTAAGTAGCCTTACTGGAGATCTACTTCTCTGGTTTGTTGTATGGTAAATACGTGACATCCAGTCTAAATTGACATACGTCAAATAACTAAAATGCTCTTTAACTTTTTATGAATAAGAGGGTAAGGAAATAAGATATCATTGACAATTTCTTTGGTTACGCGTGACGTCACTAAGGTTTGATCTATTGGTCTTCATTAATCTGAGGGCAAAACACTTTAGTCTGCTATGTCTGCACGCTATGTAGGTACTGCACTCAGAGTAAGGAAACCGCCGCTTGGTCTTCATTAAGGCGGTAAGTCACGGTATGGCGCGAAATTCAAAAATTTTCGCGTTTTTTAATTATTCTGGCGAAAGTATTCATTTTTAATAAAGTTTTAATGAATTCGCGTATGTAAAAAACCATTTCTCACATTGTAATACAACGTTTTTCGAAGACAGACCTACTAATTTTGTGTCTAAGGACCTAAAACTGGATTTTTGGCCTTTATGTCCTTAGGCACAAAATCAGTAGGTCTGTGTTCTAAAAACGTTGTATTACAATGTGGCAAATGGTTTTTTACATACGCGAATACATTGAAACTTATAAAAAATAATTCCAATTTTTTCGTGTTTTTTTTTATTCTGGCGAAAGTATACATTTTTAATAAAGTTTAAATGAATTCGCGTATGTAAAAAACCATCTCCCACATTGCAATACAACAGTTTTGGAAGACAGCCCTTCAGATTTTGTGTCTAAGGGGTAAAAGGCCAAAAATGAAGTTCCTTGAATATACACAAAATCGGTAACTCTGTCTTTCAAAAACGATATATCACAATGTGGGAAATAGGTTTTTACGTACGCGAATTCATTTAAACTTTATTAAAAATGAATACTCTCGCCAAAAAAATTAAAAAACGTGAAAAATTTTGAATTTCGCGCCATACCGTGAGTTAGGTACAGTGGCGGACACGATCGGCGTAACACTTCCGGTTTTTCTGTATTTCAAAATAGCTCTTGTAATAAAGTCTAGGGCTGACGAAACCATAGACAAATCTGTTACGGCCTCCTAGTCCGTGACTGTATGTACCGCCTTAATATGAGTCATAGTACCTGTACCCTGATTCCCATATTTTTTCGGGCCGTTACGGCCTCGTAACGATTGCTGATCGTCCGACTTCCATCCTGTTCAAAAATGGTACCTATTACACTAATCTTTTTTAGAATGTAAAATAGGACGGCGTCGTTACGACCAACAATCCACAGACCAACTAGAGATACCAACAATCGTTTAAACGATTGTGAAATGTTTGGTCTGTGCCCGCTTTTGCCATGTCTATGGTCTAAAAAACGTCGTGCGGGATTCAAGTCTACGTCGATAGTGAAAACTTAGTCGAAGCTATGTGAAGATAAGACACCAAATGAAATGTTTTCATACAAAAAAGTGAAATCGAAAACATAGAATCGATTTGTCATGATGTCGATTGTGTTTGAATCAGAGCAAGAACTTTGGAAATAGGTACAGTGGCGGACACGATCGGCGTAACACTTCCGGTTTTTCTGTATTGCAAAATAGCTCTTGTTATTTGGTAATACAGTCTAGGGCTGACGAAACCATAGACAAATCTGTTACGGCCTCCTAGTCCTTGACTGTACCTATACCTACCTTACTACCTATACCTAGCTAATGGACTTAGTAAAGAGAGCGCGTTAGAGCGCAGAGCGCGGGAAACTTCGAACGAGCTTTAGTTTTATGGAAATATTATCATAGCTGATTCATTTTCAAAAAAGTTGTACGTAACGAAACTTTTATTGTAGTGCTATATGTACACACTATAAATTTTAATATTAAAAATACATAATAAGCATAAAACATTAAAATTTACCACAACTATCCACTTTTCACAGATTTTTGCTTTGGTGAAAACTTAAAAGAGCTACGCTGCAATTGCTTACCCTTTTTCCAAGCGTGGTAATTACGAAAATACCCCCTTAGAATGTTTGTTCCTGTGGCAATATGTGGGGGATACCCTATGTCGAATAATGGACTTCTTTCTGTTGAATTAAGTTGAATAAATTAATTAAATCAGGTAGCTGTATCTAGTTCATTTGAACTATAATATAATGTACACATGGCTTTATGTGTAACGAAACCGTAAATTCTAATAATTCGTAACGAAATGCAACGAAACTGTATTTTTTTTTAACAAAATGTAACTAAACTGAGAGAGAAAAATAACCTAAATTGTGTAATATGACTTCACAAAAACGTTCAGGTAAATGTGTATACAAAAGTTAAAATAATTTTTAGTTTTGTATGAAAGTAGAAACATTTCAACGCTTGAGTTTCCAAGTATTTTAACCAGCAGGATTAATTAATTATACGCTAACTAACATCCCCTTCAATTTGTTACCGCCATGTCAGAAACACCCTGTATAAAAAGGATTAATACATTAGAATACACAACATATTGAAATATTACTTATGTACCCGTGCTAGTTTCTTTAAAAAATGTCCATGACATTGCAGTAACGAAACCGTAAACACAGGATCCGCCAACAACGACCGGCGAAAAAAAAAATTTTGAGAGGGCAAGACGGTTTTCTAGCAGCTGATCAGAAGCGCGAATGTTTCGGCATTGGTTATAATTAGGAAAGCGTTCAGAAAAGTCGAAAATTCTAAATGAGTTCTTGTTTTGAAACTATCTGTTACGACACTGTAATTTTTTGCGACATGTTAATTATGTATTATTACTTTATATTTTTGCATTAGATTATGCTTATTTTCATAATTTCTATACAATTTGAACATTACTTAATGAGATAAAAATGTAATGAGTGCTCTAAATAAACAAAAAAATATAATTTTAGGCGAAAGAAAAAAAAAAACAGTGCGACACTTGCAATTTGTATGGGGAGAAAAAAATATGTTTACAAAAATATTTCACCATAAATAAAAGCACATTATCACTGATACAGAATAAATGCAGAATAAGATTTCCATCTAGTAAAACCTCAGAATTAGAAAATACGATCATAAAATCTGTACCTCAGAAGCATAACTGTAAGTCGCAAATCGTAATTTTACAGGAGAGCGTTTTAAAGTTTGAAATCGCATGTTTTTCAACTTTAGACGCAAATAAGACGCAAAAGTAGTTGCTATAATCATCTTGAGTTTAATTGATAACATAGAGCAATTATCTCTTAATTCAAAACAATTTACAAAAAAAAGTCCTATGAAAAAATATAGATTTTCAGGTACTTTTGTAAAAACATGCATCACATATTCTAAAATGCTTCTAAGATTATTTTTGTAAGCCGGTGAGAAATGGTGTCAGTTACAGTATTTTCTTCAAGAAAACAATATACAATTAACTACTTTAGTGTTAAAAAACACTGTAGAACATAAATTCAGAACCCTTACAACTCTAAATCTGTGTCAGTAATTTATAATTATGTACTTTCTGAGTAAATTTCATGTTTTAAATGATGTTGTCTGAATTGCTGTCTGAATCTGTGACCTAATGTAGTGAACATTATAGAGAAGGATTAAGAAATGGTTGAATATAAAATAATATGGGACATATAGGTCCTTATGTAACTGTTGCATGAATGAGTCATAGGTCCCTAGCGCTTTGGTTCCAGGACTCCATTGTGATAAGTGTATTGTGTAGGCGAAACGTTGTTCTTGGTTGTGCTCTGAGTCTGCAGTGGCTCACTGATTAGTAGTATAACTCGTGGAAGTTTGGGCTTTTGTCTTGTTTTCCGGCGTAGATTGGTTTTAGTAAGGTTTTAAGACTGCATTGAGCTTTATAAATAAAATGCCCCTAGTTTCTCTTTCCTTGCCTGTAGTCGCACGCATAGTGGGGTCATGAAAGGCTCATTATTCAAAGTTTGAACTTTAGCGACGACGTAGCATGAGTTTACCGTTAGTAGATTTCACAATAAGCCGTTCACGTTCATGATCTCGGGGTCTGGTTGCTAGCTAATAGGGAGAGAAACCAGAGTTTGTATATTATGTTACCTAAATGCAGTCTGAAAGTTTATCTGAAGTAGACCTGCGCCAGAAAACAGGACCGGTACTTAAAAGTTACATTAGAAATTCACAGATTTGCTGTTGGATATTGATTGTAATGTAAATTGTATGACGTCTGTTTGAATTAATGTTTCTTAATACTTTCGAAGTAATCGAGCAGTTTGATGCAGCAGCATTATCAAGGACAGATATACTGCTACTATATAAGTGCTGCAGTGTTTCGGGTAAATCAACAATGAAAGCATGTGCCAAGGATCGGTGGGCACGAACAGATATGGTTAATATACCAAGTTTTCGAGGAAAATATTGCAAAACAAATGGTTGTACAGTAGTATGACCAATGAAGTCTTTAATGTTCAATTTAGTTTGTCTTTTTTTTTGTAATGGGGGAAAGGCCTATAGCATTTCCCGACGCTCGGGGGAGCGTCGGGGGTATGTGGGGCTCGCACCCACTAAAACCCCCTGGCGGCCGTCTTGGCGCTTTTGGGAATAGCCCCGGGAACCACGCATTATAGCATCCGGAGTCCTTCCCACGCTCAGCTACTATCAGCTTCGTGCTCGGGAAGGGCATATTGTTCCCTCCCCGGCTCGCCTTTAGAGCTGCGGCGGCACAGTGCCACAAGCTGTGCCGCCGCCCATCTCGGGGCCGTTTGATGAGTGTGTCGGGCCCCCGCCCTTCACACCCACGACGACCCCAAAGACCCCTTTTAGTCGCCTATTATGACAGGCATGGCATACCGTAGACCTATTCTTATGCCCGGACCTACAGGGCTTACCCTGGCAGTAATGCATGTGATGTCAAACTTGAGATTAGATCCGTGTGCGACCGTCCACAGGCTTGAAAGAGAATCGAATAAAGGGCGAGGCTTTGGGATTGGAGTATGTATCTTTTCTGGTGTTAGATATAAACTATTTTTTTTTATATAAGAGTTTATATCTATTGCTTACGTCAGAATTGTGCTCCAGTCTTGTGTGTCTGTGTGTGTGACGATGTATGGTTTCGTCTATGGGTAATGAGTTCTGTCGGTATTTTATTCAGCTGCAAAAGTGTTATAATCTATCTTTGATGAAGTTGTTGCAGGAAGTTGTTGTGTTGACGGTATGATGAAGCATTCGTTGACGGACCTTTTTACCATTTTTTTTTAAAGAAGATTTATGTATTATTACGTGCATGGTAAGTATCACTGAATAAAGAATGCCAAAAACTGATAATTTAGATAAAATATAATATATTTTCTTTTTCTCTGATACTCGGCCAAGACAGAACTCGCGCGTAACTAGCAGCTTCTATATAAAGATGCGTTAAACCATGCCCTCTTAATAGGATTTAATTGAATAGTATAAAACTGTAACAGCAAAAATACAGTATGATGCATCTTGATTTGCTTCGAAGCAAAACACAGTATCTGCGCAGTTACAGTATTATGCATCGGATATAGTTCAGAAGCATAAAACTGTATGATGGTACATACAATGTTATGCAATAACATTAATTCGAAGCATAAAGCAGTATATGCCCTTACAGTTTAATGCTTCTCATCAGGCAAGGTATTTACACTATAATGCAAATTTTAAAAAGGCACTTCCAGGCTAGATACGGCTACGGGAGTAAGCGCATTCGAAAGAGCTCGTCAAATACATTAGGATTCCATCAAAAAGTGAAAAATCGCAAAAATGACAGTTACGGTGTTATGCTTCTGAGGTACAGAAATTATGATTTATGTGGGTTCAAACTTTTGCGACACGTTTTTTTTATGCCATGTACAACTTTTTTGAAAATGAGTCAGCTGCTAGGTATTTTCTTTTATTTGGTACCGTAGGTATTAGATTACCGTTTACTGTGTACGTTTATACAGGGTGTTTCTGACAAGGCGGTAATAAATCAAAGGAGGGATTCTGCTCACCATACCTAACAACTTTCCCAAAGCAACATGGG
Source organism: Euspilapteryx auroguttella (assembly GCA_951802225.1). Taxonomy (NCBI): domain Eukaryota; kingdom Metazoa; phylum Arthropoda; class Insecta; order Lepidoptera; family Gracillariidae; genus Euspilapteryx; species Euspilapteryx auroguttella. The sequence goes on along the minus strand of OX637642.1, from coordinate 6,873,477 downwards.
TCGAAATCTCAAAACAAAAATCAGCCGTCCCGTACATTGACCCCGTCAGCTGATCGAAACAATGTATGGAACAGCTGTTATTTTTTTTGAGATTTTGACCCATGTTGCTTTGGGAAAGTTGTTAGTTATGGTGAGCAGAATCCTTCCTTTGATTTATTACCGCCTTGTCAGAAACACCCAGTATAGTGTGTAAGTAGACCATGCAATATTGATTGGTACAGTCACGGACCTATGGGGAGTGAGTGACACGCATTGTGGTGACCGCGCACTAAAAGACGCAGAGTAGGCAGACCCTTCACAAGGTGGTCAGAAGACCGCTATAGACTGCGGGATAACTCTGGAAGAGAGTCACTCGAAACATGACCCGTCGGTGTGGCGATGTGTGGGGGAGGCCTGCGTCCAGTAGTGGACGATTTTCGGCTGAGATGGGTGGTGATGATGAACTCACTAACTCTGAGATGTCAAACCAGACGAGAGACCCGTCAGTGTGGTGATGTGTGGGGGAGGCCTAAGTCCTGCAGTGGACGCCTTTCGGCTGAGATGATGGTGATTATGAAATCACTAACTCTGTTATGTCGCACCGGACGGGAGTCGCTTAAGCAAGACCTCTCGGTGTGGCGATGTGTGGGAGAGGCCTACGTCCAGCAGTGGACGCATTTTGGCTGAGATTAGATGATGCAATCACGAAACAATGCTTTTTATCAATAATTCGACGTTTTCTATAGGAAAAGTTGATAAAAAGGTACTTTTGCAAAACGACATGTCGATCGAATGATTTGACGTTTAGTCGTCGCAATCCTCTCGAAACGACATTCATTTTTTTTACGATAATACCGATTTACAGACCAACGACGTCTGAACGATTTAGTGTAATACGGTTCGACGGTTTTGCGATAGGAGCCGGGCCGTCACGGCAAAATTTAAGGATGGGAATACCGATTTGGTCAATCGCGACGGCCTCGTTACGGTGATATGATACGATGACGTTATGATAGGAAAACTTTTGATCAAGACCCTTCATTTCTTGAACATGTTAAGAATTATTCTAAATTGTTTAAGATAGTTTGCACCAAAGCTAAATCTATTAATTTAAATAATAAAATTAGAAATTCGAAAAATAAAAGTAAAACTGTCTGGCGTATTATTAATAAAGAAACTGGTAAACCTAACGGTAAGGAAAGCATTCAAGCTTTAAACTTAAATGGTAAAGTCGTAACAGATAAGTCGGAAATTGCGAATGAATTCGAATCATTCTTTGCTAACATCCCATTTCAAACCACTAAAGACCTTAACGCATCTGCCAGCGCCGCGGAATCTATACTTAAGGAACATGTTGACATCGCCCCGCCTCCACTCACGTTTTGCCATATTGGACCGCAATGCATTATTAAGATATTTAAGGAACTCAATTTAAAAAAGACAGAAGACTTATGGGGGATATCAATTAAAGTACTTCAACCTGATATAACACTAATAGCGCCACATCTAGCATTAATCTTTAACTCTTGTATCGAAAAAGGCATTTTTCCAAATTTATTGAAGTACAGCAAAATCATTCCTATTTTTAAATCTGGAAATACCGAAAACCCCACTGATTATAGACCAATCGCGGTTCTTCCAGCCTTAAGTAAAATATTTGAAAAACTTATTCTTGCACAATTAGCGTCTCACTTCGCAGTCAATAACTTCCTACACAAAAATCAATTTGGTTTTAGGAAAGGGCGGTCTACCTTAGACGCAGGTCACAAACTCATCAGCGATGTCTATGGAGCCTGGGAGGATTCTCACGATGCTTTTTGGGTTTTCTGTGACCTCTCGAAGGCTTTTGACTGCGTTGATCATGAGACTTTGCTACTTAAATTACAGCACTATGGCTTAATTGATAAATCACTTGATCTACTTGCCTCTTATCTTACTGATCGCGACCAACGAGTGGACGTGGGTGGTGCGGTGTCTGCAGGTTGTCCTATCAAGATTGGTGTACCTCAGGGATCGATATTGAGGCCTTTCCTGTTCCTAGTCTACATAAATGATCTCCCTTACATGTTAGATAAACTTACTGATGTTGTCCTCTTTGCGGACGACACATTTATCAGCTTAAAGCTCGCGAGTCCCTCAGACAAAAATTCAAAGAAATTGATATTTTGACGCTTCCGTCCCAGTACGTCTTTGAAATTATTATGTATACTCGTAAAAACTTACATATGTTTGATAAAAAATGTGATAAAATTAAAGACCTTAGAACGCGTAGCAAAAACAAACTAAGTATTCCACAGAACAGACTAAAACGGACAAACGAATGCTTTATAGGAAACGAAGTAAGATATTATAACAAGATCCCAGAAGAGATTTTGATCCTGAATGATAATGAGTTTAAAACTCGTATCAAAAAAGGTTTGATTAAGAAAGCTTATTACAATGTTGATGATTATGAAAACGACAAAGACGCATGGAAGTAGTCTAGCTCTGCACGATATTTTCATTATTTCATGTATGTACCTACTTTAAATCTTATTAATTTATGTTCTTTGTATTGTAAATTAAATTGTAATGTCACATAAGAACAAAAAAAAGAGAGAGATAAATTGTAAAGTAGAGTTTGTTACCCCTTTCTTCTCTACGCAGTAAAATCATTGCGAAATGGAATACAATCATTTGACAGAGGAGGGCTAGTTTGGGGGCGTCTCCAGGCGACCAATGTCGTAAGGCAAGGCAAACATTTGTTTGCCTGAGCCAATAAGTGGGCACCCTGAACTACCTCGCCTCTATCAGTATAGGATACTTTACGAAATAAGGTATCAATATTAATTAGATTCTAATTGACTTTCAATAAGCGATATCTTGTATCCTGAATAAATCATTTTTTACTTTTTTTTACTTTTTTTTACTTTACTTACGGCACCGTCCGGAAAAAAATAGGGGAATCAGGCTATTGGTCTGTGGGTACTGCAAGCCACGACCCTTTAGCACAGACGCACAGACCAACTAGAGCAGTGTTGCCACCTTAGTGGATTTTCCACTAAATCTGGTGGTTTGGAACCCCCATTTAGTGGCCATTTTTTGCGTTTAGTGGCTAGTGGATTTTTTTAGTGGAAAAATTAGACCAAGAACTGTTGCAGTTTTTGAATAAATTGGAATTGGGGTATGCTGTTGCGTATGAACTAAAGATGTTTTAGACAATTTAGTAGAATTACAACATTTTTCCTTTTTTTTTTCAATTGAATACAAAGTCGATGTAATTTTTTTTTTTTTTCATATTTTTGTCCATACTTCGAGGACCCTTAGTTTTCTTTGTAGCTGTCTTGAGAACCTGATTAAAGTTTTTAAAGACGATAGTTTAAGATCTAGATGGCAATAAAATTTTAAGGTTGCGAATTGGTTAATTTTTAGAAAAACGTCGTCCCTCTCGGTATGGCGTAAAAAAAAAAAAATCGCGTTTTTTACAATGTGATGGTTTCTTATTTCTTACATAAGCGAATTCATTAAAACTTTATTAAATTCTTTCGCCAGAGTAAATAAAAAACGCGAAAAATTTTTTTTTTCGCGCCATACCGAGAGGCCACCACCTTCAAGTTTCAAGTTCAAGTTAGGGCTCAAGTCTTAAAGATTGAACATTATAAAATATATTTAGTGTAAGCTAGTATTTTTAAGTTTTTAATTTTTTTTGCTGCGCCCTTATTATGAATGTTTTGTACATCTTAACTGTGTAAATTATTTCATAAGAGCATTAAATAAATCTTATCTTATCTTAAAAATCCTTAAAAAATAAAAGGGCCCAGGGAGGCAAATTTCTTAACTGGAAGCGATTGACTCGTAATTGTCTTGTTCTTTTTGGCGACTTCGTTAACCATTGCTGTTTTCTTTGGGCGTGTAACAGAAATCACATTTGTTAAAGCGGCAATGGTTAACGAAGTCGCTAACAAGTCAATTAGTTTGACTTGTTAGCGACTTCGTTAACCATTGCCGCTTTAACAAATGAGTCGATCGTTTTTAGTTAAGAGATTTGCCTCCCAGGTCATATATTTGGGGTAGAAATAGCAAAGGGTCACCACTGTCCCCTATTTACGTATATCCACTCATCTGTCATGCACTCTAGTGGAAATTTTAGTGGTTTCAGAGGGGGACATATTTTTGTTAGTGGTTTTCTGGTGGTTTGAGGAGCCTTATCTGGTGGATTGCTATTTCAACCGTTGGCAACACTGAACTAGAGATAGAGATACCTACTGCCAGTGTTGCCACCTTAGTGGATTTTCCACTAAATCTGGTGGTTTGGAAGCCCCATTTAGTGGCCATTTTTTGCGTTTAGTGGCTAGTGGATTTTTTTAGTGGAAAAATTAGACCAAGAACTGTTGCAGTATTTGAATAAATTGGAATTGCGGTATGCTGTTGCAAAGCGTATGAACTAAATATGTTTTAGACAATTTAGTAGAATTACAACATTTTTCATTTTTTTTTCAATTGAATACAAAGTCGATGTAATTTTTTTTTTTTTCATATTATTGTCCATACTTCGAGGACCCTTAGTTTTCTTTGTAGCTGTCTTGAGAACCTGATTATAGTTTTTAAAGACGACATCTAGATGGCAATAAAATTTTAAGGTTGCGAATTGGTAATTTTTTAGAAAAAGGTCGTCCCTCTCGGTATGGTGCAAAATTCAAAAAAAAAATTCAAAAAAAAATGTGGGAGATGGTTTCTTATTTCTTGCATAAGCGAATTCATTAAAACTTTATTAAATAAATACTTTCGCCAGAATAAATAAAAAACGCGAATTTTTTTTTAATTTCGCGCCATACCGAAAGGGACTACCTTAAAGTTTCAAGTTCAAGTTAGGGCTCAAGTCTTAAAAATTGAACATTAAAAATCCTTAAAAAATAAAAGGGCCCAGGGAGGCAAACCTCTCAACCAAAAACGATCGACCCGCAATTGTCCTGTTCTTTTTGGCGACTTCGTTAACCATTGCTGTTTTCTTTGGGCGTGTAACAGAAATCACATTTGTTAAAGCGGCAATGGTTAACGAAGTCGCTAACAAGTCAATTATGAGCCGATCGCTTTCAGTTAAGAAACCTGCCTCCCAGGTCATATATTTGGGGTAGAAATAGCAAAGGGTCACCACTGTCCCCTATTTACCCCTTATTTTTTTATATTTTTTTTTCCCCCTTTATTTTTTGTCCCTGTCTGTATGTCCACTCATCTGTCATGCACCCTAGTGGAAATTTTAGTGGTTTTCAGAGGGGGACATCTTTTTGTTAGTGGTTTTCTGGTGGTTTGAGGAACCTTATCTGGTGGATTGCTATTTCAACCGTTGGCAACACTGCCTACTGCAAGCTGACAAGCTGCAAGCAATGATATACCTTCTCTCTGAATAAACAGAAACAAATCATTTTTTAGAAAATAAAACAACCATTCCAGTTCCAGTTATATATTTATTTTATAAGTAGGTATATTGTTCGTTCAGGCTTAGTGAGACTAATTTTTCCGAAGAATAATTTTTCTAACCTTACAAATAAAATGGAATCTCTATTTATGAGACCGGTTGCTCCTCACATATTTGAGTCACTAAAGAACTTGGACATTTCCACACTCATGAAATCTTCGCAAGAGGAAATAAGACCTATCATACCGTGCTTGGTTCGTATGGCGCTTATATCTCCCTTGGACATAACTGAGACCTGTGCTGAAGCTAAGAAAGACATATTAACATTACTTTCAGGAATAGATTTAGTGAATTTTATTGTATCTCTGTTATCAATTGAATTTCACACTTTAGAAATTGATCTGAAAAAAGAACTGCAAATGAGGTATGTACCAGTAAAGCTGTAGGCATAATGCTGATTATAAAACAACCTTTCTAATTATTTGCTTATAATAATTTTATAATCATATTTAGTTTTGATTTAAGCTTAACTTAATTTCAACATAATTTTTTGTAGACAAAAGAATGGCTCACAGTGCACAGAATCATTTCTGATCCAGAATGTTGTAAACGGAATTGCAAATGACTTTGAACAGTCTGACTCAGCAAGGCGTGTGCGGCTCGTACTCTCAGAAATTCTGCAGATGCAGGCTCAGCTTGCAGAATACAATTTGAACAAGGCCAGTAACCCAGAGCTAGCAGTCAAGTCTTCAGAGCTGTTTGACAACGATGTTTATCTGGAAGAGATCAGTGATGTGATATGTATAAGTCTAGCAGAGCTTCCCAACTTGCTGAATATCTGTGACATAGTGGAAGTATTGTTACATGTTAACAAAGGATCATTGATTATTTCATGGATTGTAGCTAACATGCCAGATACCTTACAAGAAGGTATGTAGACTTTACATTGAGAAAAAATATATGCTTACACACAACATTGTTATTGATAAAAATATAATTTCTTTAGTTGCAGAATCCTTGGTCCTAAATTCAGAGCGCAGTGAAGAGTGTGGCCTAAGAGGTAGAGCCCTGATTACACTGTGTGACATGTTCCCTCCAGTATCTGCTGGTATAAGAGCAAAAGCAGTGTCATCATCGCGATTACCAGCCCTTGTCATTAATCTGACATTATTGCATCACTTAGAAGATGTTGTAAGTATAAGGCCTTCATATTATTATTATCTTCACTAATATCAGTTACTTAAATTATTGAAGCAAGAAAAAAAAAACTTGTCTCAGTCTGCAAAGGTGGCCAACCTAAGGCTGCGTTTCCACGATTTTTCTCGCGGAAGTTTTCTGGCAGGTGGAAATGCGGCCTAAGCGCGTATTTCCACCGTCACCGTCACGGCGGCACCACGATAAACGATATTATTTTTGGTCGAGTTTAATAAGAGATTTGGGATGACGGCGCTCGATCACTAGTTAAATGCATGTACCGCTACTTGGGCGCCGTCATCTCGTTCTTGGTTGCCTCGACGGTGGCGGTGGACAAACGCACTAATATGAGTTTTGGGATGATGGCGCTCGGACATGCGGTTCTAGTTAATACATGTACCGCTACTTCGGAACCGATCTCGTTTTCGGTGCCGTGACGGCGGCGCTGGACAACGCTCTTAGGGTCAAGTCTCATAACCAAATGTTTCAATCTTTGATTCGATGTGATTTGGCAACATTGCTTTATGAGTGAAAACATCGAGAATGGCAACAACCATACAGGTCGGCTTATCACCTTATAGGGCGTCTGCCTACTCTGCGTCTTCCTGTGCAAGGTCGCCATTAAATACAAATAACATTTATTTATTTATTAGATTCGCCAACAAAGATTACATTTCACTTACACTAAGGAATAAAATAAAATGGATTTATGTTAAATGCATCTTCAATTACAGGCAAATACAGCATGCACGAATGAAACATTTTAGAACACTATTAAATACTAACCTAGTTTACTATATTATAAAGGTATTTACCTAATTTAAAGTTTATAAGTATTTACAATACACAACCTAACAACAATAATTATTATTAGAATGCTAGATTGTAAGAATTATTGTAGCTGAAGACCCCGTGGACAAACATTAGGTCAAGCATTTCTCTTCGCGAGTCAAGTGAACGCATTCGAAAGTGTTCTAGTATTTCGTTGTAGCTGGGCAGTTTTTTAGCCAAATGATTAGCTATACAACTATAATATAATAAGATAGTAAGTGATGCCAGCAACAAACTATTATTTCTTAATAGACTTGATTTAATTCTGACAGAATGACCAGCTAAATAAAAGTTATAGCTACTTAGTACCTCCTTTAAGCCTAAGGGAAAGAAGTTCTACCTTGCCTGTTCGATTTCTCCTGTCCGTATATCTCTAAGAACATTATAATACTTAGATAATTCTTGAAATACCTACCTACTATATTTTTATGTGATTTTTATTTAACATTTCATTAATAGGTGCCCTACATTTCCGGACTCATGTTAGGAACTGACCAAAATATCAGAGCTTGGTTCGCAACATTTATACGCAACTCACACAAGAGAGGTAAAGGCGATGGACACACAGCACTAACAAAATTAAGAATGGAGCTCCTCAACAGACTCAAAGAAGCCACCGCGGGTGTTGACGCATCAGCGTTGCTGAGATTGTACTGTGCGATGAGGGGAATAGCAGGGATCAAGTTTCAGGATGACGAAGTGTCCGGTTTACTACGCCTTGTGACTCAGAAGCCACCGCCAACACCCGCTGGGGTTAGATTCGTGTCCCTGAGTCTCTGTATGATACTGGCTTGTTCCTCGCTTATTGGTTAGTAACACAATTATAGATACTTAAAAAACTTCAACTCAGGAAGTTAGAAATCACGTACAAAGCTGGCAATAAGCGCTTGTTGGCGCTAGTTCGAGAAATGAATAGAAAATACCTGCGCGGACATAGACGCTTGTTCCAGCGCGAATGTCCGCGCAGGTATTTTCTATACATTTTGCGGACCAGCGTCAACAAGCGCTTATTTATAAATATTTTTCCTCCACAAAGCCCTCAAGAATATCTAAATAATATACTTATATATCAAAATCCCTATGATTTTGTGAAAAAGTAGAAGGTATCAACTACTATCAACCACAGTTATGATCGTATAATTTTTAACCCCCGAACGAAAAATTCAGAGAGGGGTGTTATAATTTTAACGTGTGTATCTGTCTGTCTGTCTGTGGCATTGTAGAGCCCAAACGGCTGAACCGGTTTTCGTTTAGTTTTTTTTGTATCATAGATAATTTCAGGCCGAGTGTTCTTAGCCATGTCTGATGAAGATCTGATCAGCGGTTTGCAGATGATCAGCTCTTGAATAATGGATGAGAGGATCTAACTAGCTTCCCTATGTCCGATCGATTTGCAATTTGGTACCATGTTACATCTATGATATAGAAAGTATTTGGTAAGGTAACCATGACCTGATCTGCCGTTTGAAGATGATCAGCTCTTGAATAATGGATGAGAGGATCTAACTAGCTTCCTTATGTCCGATCGAGTTGAAATTTGGTACCATGTTACATCTATGATATAGAAAGAATTTGGTAACGTAACCATGATCTGATCTGCCGTTTAAAGATGATCAGCTCTTGAATAATGGATGAGAGGATCTAACTAGCTTCCTTATGTCCGATCGAGTTGAAATTTGGTACCATGTTACATCTATGATATAGAAAGTATTTGGTAAGGTAACCATGACCTGATCTGCCGTTTGAAGATGATCAGCTCTTGAATAATGGATGAGAGGATCTAACTAGCTTCCTTATGTCCGATCGAGTTGAAATTTGGTACCATGTTACATCTATGATATAGAAAGAATTTGGTAACGTAACCATGATCTGATCTGCCGTTTGAAGATGATCAGCTCTTGAATAATGGATGAGAGGATCTAACTAGCTTCCTTATGTCCGATCGAGTTGAAATTTGGTACCATGTTACATCTATGATATAGAAAGTATTTGGTAAGGTAACCATGACCTGATCTGCCGTTTGAAGATGATCAGCTCTTGAATAATGGATGAGAGGATCTAACTAGCTTCCTTATGTCCGATCGAGTTGAAATTTGGTACCATGTTACATCTATGATATAGAAAGTATTTGGTAAGGTAACCATGACCTGATCTGCCGTTTGAAGATGATCAGCTCTTGAATAATGGATGAGAGGATCTAACTAGCTTCCTTATGTCCGATCGAGTTGAAATTTGGTACCATGTTACATCTATGATATAGAATGTATTTGGTAAGGTAACCATGACCTGATCTGCCATTTGAAGATGATCAGCTCTTGAATAATGGATGAGAGGATCTAACTAGCTTCCTTATGTCCGATCTAGTTGAAATTTGGTATTATGTTACATCTATGATATTGAAAGAATATTTTAAGGTAACCATGACCTGATCTGCCGTTTGAAGATAATCAGCTCTTGAATAATGGATGAGAGAATCTAACCACCTTCCATTTGTCCTATCAATTAAAAATTTGGTACAGTGTTCATATTCTTAACATAGACTTTCAATGATATTGAAAGTCTATGTTAAGGTAACCATGATATTTTTAAAATGATTAGCTCTTGTTCTAGTTCACTTGATGAGGGGTCTGACTGGGTCGGGGGTTTTAAAATTTTTAAATATGAGTTATTATTTTACAGCTGCACCAGAACATGAAAAGAAAGCAATCGAGTGGGTACAGTGGCTTGTCAAAGAGGAAGCTTATTTCGAAAGGTGAGTTAACTTCATTCTAGCATACTTCGAATTAGATAAAGTAAAACATTTAAGAATAACCGAATTAAGGTTTGTTTAGAAGCTAGAGAGCCTAGAGCTAGAAGACATGAGATCAGTAATCAATAGACGTGTGTTGTGTCGGTCGGTTGGGCCGCAGCACGGCGGGCGCGACGGCGTCGTTCGGCGAGATGCTGCTGCTGGTGGCGATCCACTTCCACTCGGGGCAGCTGGCGGCCGTGGGCGAGCTGGTGTGCGCCACGCTCGGCATGCGCGTGCCCGTGCGGCCCTACGCGCTGCAGCGCGTCAAGCAGGCCTTCACACAGGAGATATTCACTGAACAGGTCTAATACATATACACATTTGTCTATTCATTCATTTTTATTTTTAAAACATTTGGAACAGAATTATTGCATTATAAATATTAGTTAACTAGCTGACACGGCCGTTTTTCGTGCCGCCTTGCGTTCTAAATTTTTTGAAAATTCTACAGCCTATGACACCCGGGGATAATATAGCTTCCCAACAGTGAATTAATTTTTGAAATCGGTTAAGTAGTTTCGGAGCAAGAAGAGTATTCAATGCAAGAAGCATAGAATGAAGCGTGCCCTCTTGCAGGTGGTGACGGCGCACGCCGTGAAGGTGCCGGTGACGGCGGCGCTGCGCGGCTCGCTGCGCGGCTTCCTGCCCGCGCACTGCATCCACCAGCTGCTCCGCTCGCGCGCCTTCGCCAAGCACCAGGTGCCCATCAAGACGTGGATCTACCGCCAGGTGCGCGCCTGCTGCGCGCCGCTGCACCCCGTCATGCCGCCGCTCATCGAGGTCTACGTCAACTCCATTCTGGTCATCACCAACAAAGCTAATAACGACTTCATCAATAAACCCATCACCGAAGAAGAAATTCGACGCGTCTTCCGGAACTCTATGTTCGGTGCTAATTTCGATTCTCAAAAAAAAACAATCAACGCATTCAAAGAAGAAAGTGACATGGACGTCAACATGGAAAAACCGACGTTGGCGTCGCAGCTGCTGCTGATATACTATCTTTTATACTATGAGGACGTTAGACTCGCGAACGCGGCCACATTGATCGCTAATGGACGAAAAGTGAAGAGTTACTCGGCCGCGTTCTTGTCCGAATTGCCCATCAAGTATTTACTGCACCAGGCTCAGAAAGACCAGATGAGCTACGGATGTCTATTCAGCCCACTGTTGCGGCTGCTGGCGACTCACTTCCCGCAGCTCTCGCTGGTCGACGACTGGATGGACGACCAAGTGTTCGGAGATACTACACGATACCACGTAGATATCACTCTGTCCGAATCTAGCATCATCGACGGCTTTGAAAATATTAATGAAAACGCATATAAAACCGGAAAGGTGTTGAAGGCGATGCTGAGTAAGAACG
>OX637642.1:6836315-6861721 GCA_951802225.1 Euspilapteryx auroguttella | reverse complement strand
ATTTTGTATGGATAATGAGGATAGTTAATAGGCATGTAACACCGAAACTAACGCCATCCATAAAAAAAAAACTTCTAAACTAAGGCAAATATAAAAAATTTGGAACAGTATGACACTAGATAACGTAGCCTAGTATTTTAAAGGCACTGTTGTATAGCTTCTAGGTTAAACACCAAAGAAAGCTTTAGTTGTTGCCAAAAGTGGCCACATTTAGCAACACTTTGAAGCTTTCTTTGGTGGCGCTAGTTTCGGTGTTATAGGTCTCTTAAGAGAGTTGACCCGCAGGTCATTCGACCGCGAGGCGGAGGCGGAGGCGGAGGCGGAGGCGGAGGCGGAGGCGGAGGCGGAGGCGGAGGCGGAGGCGGAGGGGGAGGGCTCGCTCACTCGTGTTGAGGTTGAGCAGCAGCTGGCAGTACACGGAGGCCATCTCCGTCTTGCCGTACAGCGCCCACAGCGCCGCCGCGCTGCCCAGGCTGCCCAGCGTCAGCTCCGTCATACTGTGCAGGTAGTTTATGGACTCTCCTTTGCCTATTGCCTGTAACATAATAGTAGATTGTGTCACTAGGGAGCAAAGTAATATTTTACGGCGAGGGCTCTTATTTGAATCGGGAGCGAAGAAGGGATTCTAGAGTAGAATCCCGAGCCTAGCGAGGGATTTTTTAGTAGAATCCCGAACGAAGCGAGGGATTCTTTAGTAGAATCCCGAACGAAGCGAGGGATTCTTTAGTAGAATCCCGAACGAAGCGAGGGATTCAAAGTACGTCGCCCGAGCCAACAATATATTTGCTTCCGTGTGTCACACCACACTCTACTTTTCATCATCATCTATAAGAAAATTATATATTGTTATTCATTAAAAAAATTAAATAAAATGAGAAATAACAACAAAATTGAAATTAAATGGTATCTAATAAGAAAAAATTGCAGTAAACAAAAACATGAATTTCTTACAATCCGTGAAATTTTTTAGTAGACTTTTATTACTATTCTCAGGTCAGGTAATGGCTTGAAACTTGAACAAGCGAGGGTTACAACGAAACCAGAAACTGAATATCTTTACGCTCTGGCGTATTATATTCTACTTTTTATTCCATCCGACGAGATTTTTTTTTCCATAAAAAGCAGATACCTAGGTACCTTCCTAATTCTGTTGAAATAAGCAGTCAACTTGTTTTTAAATCCACTTCACTTCAATCACTTATTTTGTAAAATAATTATTAAACAAAGTAATTGCATTCTCATATTACCTAGTAGGTATAGGTACTAAAAAACACGTACCTACTTAAACAAAAACAACTATTTTGCCGCCTTTTTTTTTCTAATGTCAGTTTAGACCATGGAGATAGTTTAGCTCTCAGAATAAGGACTAAAGCATAGAAGCCAGGCTAAAATCAAAACTTATATTCATAGTGTGACACTACTTACTCAACGGCAAAAATACTATTAGTTAGAGAGAGATAAAATATAAGAATTTGTTGAAAGATTTTCTTCCTGTGGCATCCAAGTGGTTTATTTACGTCACTGGTTTATTTTTTCCGTACCAAATTAAAAAGCCAATAATTTGATACTTTTTGGTGGTTTGGTTTGTTTTATTTTGACGTATAATGTGACATTGTAAACATCGGTAGCAGCTCCCAAAGTTTTATGTTTATTTTTTATGAAAAAGGTGTGAAAAATTGGTTTTGTGATTGTGAATGTTTTACTTATTGTATAACAATGTCTTGTGTATTGCCGGGATGTAATCAAATCATGATGTTTGGTCGCCTACCATTCGGTAAATCATTTTGTTTCATTGTAGACTTCTGGGCACTATTATGACTAATAAATTATCGAGAACATCAATTAAACACGCTGTTTGTCGACCTCGTACCTAAATTTATAGAATTATTACGGTAAAACACTTTCTGTAAATGTTATGATAGTGTTGTGCCAAAATATGTTTAGACAAAATTTATCGATAAATCATCCGTTCTAATCTAACTTAAAGACAAATAAAAATCAGGCATAATAATATGCTAATTGTTGTTTTTTTTTTCAGTTTTCAAGTAAATTATATACTTAAAACAAAATGACTGGATGCTTTAAAGAGACAAGATTATAAACATACACAAAATACTGTTTTATGAACAAAGAAGATTTAAGATGGTGAAGATTATAACCTGAAACTGTAACAACAGTTTTGCTCCTGCAATTTGGACAAGTTGGTTGGTGGTAATCATAAAAGATTGCCCTTTCAATTGCTAATTTTATATTAACTTAATTAAATGTTAATCGTTATAAATTAACCGTCCTATTCATAAAAAAACCCTAAATGGCCTAAACGTTCAATTTATTTAAAACGTTTGCTAACGCTAAAATACTGATTTCAAAATGCATTATTCATAAACGCAATTTAGGCCTGATATAACTACACGAGGCCAATAGTAGTTTTTTGCATTTTCAGGTTGTCGCACCAGGTCAATCCACGATCAATAATTAAACAAAAAAAAAAGTCTATTTTTGGGGTCTTTGCCCAGCAGCGGCGCACCAAATTCTAGAGGAAAAAAAAACTTGTTATGATTGATTGACTCAGTCAGCTGAGGTGACTGATGATTTTATGTTTTGTTCAGGCATTACATAGGTAGTTACCAAGGTATTCTTTATTAAAATTAAGTATTTAACTTTATTTACATTATGTAGGTATACTTCGTTTAGTATTTTGAGGGCATTTAGCAAGTTTGCAAAATGGAAAAGCAAAAGATATTACGCGCTGCGCTGGCCCGGCACTGGACACGGCCCGATCTAAGGAGAATCATCCCTAAGAGGCAAGTAACAACAAAAATATTTTCCGTGCGAACAAAACTTTATTTTACAATACGTTTTATAACTGTTTCAGATCACATCCAATCCCAAAAAACTGCAAAACTTTCGTCGGAGCGACCTGAAAAAAGGAACAAAATCAATGTTATTGGGATAGGTATTTAAGAGTTAAGAAAATATTTATAAATTGAAAATAAATATTTTATGATCAATGTGTTTTTCTGTCTCATAATAAATAAGTTGTGCTTTAGTATTCAGATGAATACAAATAATTAAATTCGGCCTTCTTAATTGAGTAAGTATCAGTATTCTGGTTATCAAAGACAAAGATCCCATAGCCATGAGCGTTGCTAAAATAGTGTTATTCAGGTATTCAAAATGTAAAAAAGTATACACAATACATACTTCACTATATCCACAACACCCTGCAATGATTTGTCACACACAATCACTTGTGTCAAATTGCAAGACTTCCTGTACGAAAAAAAGATGATGTCCGTTTATTGTAGAGCGTTCGTACTTTATCGCGCAAAGAAATCAGGTTGATTAATAATTTATATTATTTTCGAAGTCAAGGAAGTGCGGAGGGTTTTGGTTTCCAACTAGCTCGCTAACATCCAAAGCTATCTATCTTCTTTATCTACCAGCGCTTGCATTTTCAAAATTCACTTCACATCATTCCCGAGTCACGTCACGACACATCCTCGCGACCTCGCGACAAAATAACAAAAACAGCTGATCAGCAGGCGCCATTTTGGCAAAAATCAGTGTGTTAGTGCGTTAAAGTAGGGTCGGGCCTACTTTAACTTACGGAGGCATTATAACGACGTTTTAGTGCTAATGAGCGTTTATGAATCCAACTTTTTTGACAACACGCCATTTTAGGCTAAACGTGTGGTTTAAGGCCATGTTAATTTTTTATGAATAAGACGGTTAATGTTTAATTATATATGAAAACTTTTATGTTTAAGTTGCGGGATGTCATATACGATTATATTATATATATATATATGTCGGATATAGTCGCCAACTTGACTAGATCCGCCCCAGTTACGTCAGAACGCCAGCGCCATCTAGTAGGCGCTCAACGGAGTCTAGGAGAGACCTGGCCGTGGGAGCTCGAGTCTGGCAGCGAGACTTCACTACCAGCCGTCGAGCAGACCGGTCGCCTGCCTAGAAACTGTTCCGCGTTCTGTACTGTACTTTAGTGCTAAGATATTGTTACCCGTACGTTTATTAGAAAGTGCCTTATTCAAAGTGTTAACCGTTATTCTGCAACCGACATACCCACGATACGCCCACAAAGCATCCTTATGGACAAGGGAAATGAAAAAGCCCAGCCTGCCTCCGTCATCAGATGTGGGATCCATGTCGGTTCAGCGTCAAGACGACAGCGGCGGAACAAGTGAAATCGACCGATGGCGAACTCTGCTCGAAACTCAAAACGCCAGCATGAGAGCGCTAATCGAGGCTCTGCAGACACCGAAGGTGAGTTCAAAAGTCGAGCTACCCGAGTTCGATCCAGAGAAGACCGATACAGACGCTGGTTCATGGTGCGCGACGGCGGAATTATGTTTTGCGGAAAACCCGTTACACGGTGGACCGCTTATCCTGGAAATCAGCAATACGTTCAAAGGATCGGCTTCTACGTGACTGTCTCATACTGCATACCAGGACCAGGGCATGAATTGGAGCAAATCAAAGACGATTTTTATGACGCGATTTGCCGCTAACAATACTTTGGCGGGTAGTTTGATAAATTTCAAGAAATGGATTCATTTTCAAGATTTGTTCCGGTTTGTCAACCGAGCAGCAAAGAATCATATTCTGCGTTTGCAAATCGTATGAAATCATAATGAACCGTTGAAAAGATGCAAATATCCCAGTTCGACTCGAGCGACGACAGCACAAATGCGCTCGAATCCAAGCGACCGAAAATCAACGTGAAAAAGTGTTTTATTTGCGACAAAGTTGGGCATAAGCAGTCGGAATGCCAAAGTTTCGTCAACAAGGAGCAGCGAACAGCGGCGGTGACATCGGGCACAGCGGCGGCGCAGCAACCAGCAGCCCCGAGAGTCATGACGTATTTCAAGTGCGGCAAGCCTGGCCACATAGCGGCACTTTGCGGCGCAAGCGGCTCGGATGGCGGCGACAGCCCGGCGGCGCGGCGGCGGCGGCCCGGCGGCGCAGCGGTGGCCCGGCGGCGGCGCGGCAGCGCGGTGGCGTGGCGGTGGTGCAGCGGCGGCGCAGGCACAGCACGGACCGACCACAATATTGCATAAAGGTGAGCTGTATAGTTACATTTCTGATAGCTGTGTTGAGTGTTCCTAGATGAAAGAAAATATTTCGAGTAAATTTTGGGGGAAATGTTTTAATAACGTCGTTTATTTGAAAGGCATTGTAGAACAGTTGGCACGCAGTAAATTCTTTGAGTGGTAGAAATCGATGTGCTAGAAATTTTACGTGCTATCGGGCACGACGACTTTAGTTTAGAGTACCTAGGTATGACGTTATTATTGTTCGTGATATTTTAGTGTGGTTTTTCCGTTAGTCTGACATTAAAATTCGAGTTGTTGAAAGTGAAATCAGTTAGTAATTAGTTGTGAAATTGAACTACCCTCAAAAAAAAAATGTTTTCCAGACGATTTAGTTGTTGAAAATGCAAAATCGGTTAGAAATTAGTTGTGAAATCGAACTACCTTCAAAAAATGATTTCCACGTGATCGATAAAGATGTTTCCGCGGAAAACAAGGCGCATCTTGTTGTTATTTTAAATTGCTGTGTTTATGACGCGCTAAGGCGGACGGTTGAGCTTTAAATTTAATAGACTTGTCGATCCGAGTAGGACTGTTCAGCGGCGACAGTAGGTATCGCCTAGGCCTGGAGAAAAATGGAAAGTGATGTGTGGCTGCTTGATCTAGCTAGTAGATGAGTTATTGAACGTAGAATTATTTCTCCAAGTAGGTAGTTTTTCATTTGCGAGCCTGGCGCTGTTAGTAAAGAAACGCGATAGTAGGATAGGTACGTACGCGATAGTAGGTAGGCTACCGCGAGTTAAACAATAACACCGTACTGAATCAGTTTACGTTACTGCTAGTTAGTGATCTTATTTTCCAAGATAGACAACGAAAGATGACGACAGACCATGCATCATTGATAATAATTTTAGTGAAAATATGTTGGAAACTTGTGAGGCTGTTGTTGAGCCTGTTGTGTACTAAATAAGCTTGCATAATGTCTTGTAATAATTCGGTGTGTTGTGATCACTGAATGGAGACCGTACCAGTGTCTGACACGTAGTCGTAGTCTAGTAGAAATCGGCGTCTATGTTCGCATAGTCCGTGGGCAGGCGGCAGGCGTGTAGAACTGGCGGAGGTCGGGTTTTCGAGTACAGAGAAAACCATAGAGTCTAGGGTGACTCGGCGATCCTAGGTGATGCGCATAATTGTGGAGCAATAGTTGAAATTGCTGGGCTATGGAGCCATGATGGAATTATGCAGAGTTTATTTAAGAGTCGCGTGAGATAATTTTTTTGAATTTGTTAATTTTCAGTTGATGATGCATTGAGTCTGTGCGGTCATGCGGTCGGATATTAGATTAGTAGAGCTAGTGATATTGTAGAGCTAGTGTTATTGTAGAGCTAGTGTTATTGTAGAGCTAGTGGTATTGTAGAGCTAGTGTTATTGTAGAGCTAGAGTTATTGTAGAGCTAGAGTTATTGTAGAGCTAGAGTTATTGTAGAGCTAGTGATATTGTAGAGCTAGTGATATTGTAGAGCTAGTGTTATTGTAGAGCTAGAGTTATTGTAGAGCTAGTGTTATTGGAGAGCAAGTGATATTGGAGAGGCTGTAGGCTAACCATGTAGAGGTAGTCGGTAAAGAAAACGATAAATGCTTACGTAGAGCTTTTTGGATTTATTGAGTAAAGAATGCCGGAGGGACATGTACCAGGTTGAAGTTGAACTATGATTAGAAAATGAGTGTGATTATGTGAAAACTATTTAAGAACTCTTTGCCAGCCGTATTGTGTAACCATTCCTTGTTACTACGTAGCTGTAGCCCGTTAGAAATCGGTGTCTCTTGAGGGAGGAACTCAAGTAGTCCGTGGGTGCGCAGTGCGTGTTTGACTTGGGTAGAGATGGTTGGGTCTGTGAGAGACCGTAGAATGTAGTCATGTGTTGATGCATTCGGCGATCCGTGAGGGATGCGCGGAGCAATGAGATTGCTGTCGGCTGCGTGTAAAGCCGTGGTGGAAAGAGTGGCTTATCTTAGTTAGGTCTAGTTACAGGCCTGGTTGATTTGATGTAAATTATGATGTTGTTTCTGAATGGTACACGTCTCTACCGACAGTTTGTTTGTAAGAGCTGTAGTTTAATGATTGTTAAAATTTTCAACTATTATCGAGGCTAAGCAATTTTTTTTAGGCTGAGGGTATAATACCACAAAGAAGTAGTACTTCTCCATTCAAGCGTGTTTATGCGG
Source organism: Euspilapteryx auroguttella (assembly GCA_951802225.1). Lineage (NCBI taxonomy): Eukaryota > Metazoa > Arthropoda > Insecta > Lepidoptera > Gracillariidae > Euspilapteryx > Euspilapteryx auroguttella. The sequence goes on along the minus strand of OX637642.1, from coordinate 6,854,442 downwards.
TTTACGAACAGTATTAGAGCTAGTTGATAAGGTCAGGAGTGGCCGAGATGGATACTGTTCGCTTTGTTTTATTTGCTTCCAGGTGAGCACACGAGGACGTGTGGCAGCAGGATGGCCGTGTCGGATATAGTCGCCAACTTGACTAGATCCGCCCCAGTTACGTCAGAACGCCAGCGCCATCTAGTAGGCGCTCAACGGAGTCTAGGAGAGACCTGGCCGTGGGAGCTCGAGTCTGGCAGCGAGACTTCACTACCAGCCGTCGAGCAGACCGGTCGCCTGCCTAGAAACCGCGTTCTGTACTGTACTTTAGTGCTAAGATATTGTTACCCGTACGTTTATTAGAAAGTGCCTTATTCAAAGTGTTAACCGTTATTCTGTAACCGACATACCCACGATACGCCCACAAAGCATCCTTATGGACAAGGGAAATGAAAAAGCCCAGCCTGCCTCCGTCATATACGACTATATTATAGTGGGTTTGTGAAGTCCAATAAATTTATGGGCACCAATATTTTCTGCATTAAAGCATGAAACTTGGCACAGTTGTTGCTTAGGTGGCCCAGACTGAGAATCGCCCCGGAGTGAGCGGGAGACCCCCCTCAGGGGAGCGGGGGGAGGGGGTAAAGTTTTCTTCTACCGCGGGCGCTATCGATCCCTATTGCTGCTATTTTATAGCTACTAGGGCAAGTGTGGTGTCATTTTCAGATAATTTAAGGATGAGGAATCCATTTCTAGAACATTTTTTTTTACATTTCCTTACAATAAAATCGGAATTTACCATAATATAGATAATTATCGACGCAAAAAAAAATCTTCTAATGACGATATTTTTTAAATGAGTATATATATCAGCAAAATAAAAATTATTTGAAAAGCTGCATTCATGCAGTTTTCAAAAATATAGGCTTCGATATACTTTTTGTTTATATTTATGTGTTAAAAAAATAGTAAACACACCGCGGAAGAGGTTGTAAAAATATTTAATGCCTAACTTCGGTTTAAAAATTACTAGGTTACTTCAAATTACTACCAAATACTGAACAGGGTCATTCAGCCTGTGATTAGTAACAACTTTCTGTATTCAAACATAGGTTGTATAGGTACAAAAAAAATACATTTCTCATACATTATCTACCCAATTAGCTGACAAGTATGTATAAAACAAAGGAATTTTTTGTGCTTTTGCCACTGAAAAGAGTTGTTATTTACGATATCGGAAGACAGCTTAAGGAAGCGAGAGCATCGGAAGTGGACCTGCATAATTCTCGACGGTGCGCTCAAAAAAGAGAAATAGACTTCATCCATCATGCCGACATATAACCGTATATTGAAAGATGTCTGTGATCAATGCGGTTAGAACCGGAAGCAATCACTGTTGGTACAGGACACATTGATATCAATGTTAAGCTCGAAAGGTCGCGACTGGTAAAGTCTACACTCAGACCGCCAAAACCGGCAGACCAAAACCTAAACTCGGAACACTCTCAATTAGAACTCCAAAACCGTTTCGATTGCCTAGGGCGCAGCGTGGATGATGTAAATGATGGGTTCTTGAGAAGTTGTCACTGCGGTTGGAGGTAATAACTTACTACTAATGCACACTTGATCTGATGGAGAAGAGGTGTGATACGTCTCAGATCGACATAAGATCTCATCATATCCGATCACGCAGGGAAACAGATCTTTCTTATTAAACCAGATTATGTATGGTTTTATTATTTTCTTCTCCCACAAGGTGGTCAGTGGTCACACCGCATAATGTGATCAGACGACATGGTCGACAGGGACGACAAGACCTGTCGGTATGGCGATTTGTGGGGGAGGCCTATATCCAGCAGTGGACGTCTTTCGGCTGAAATGTTTATAATATTATTTCATTTCAAAAGATATTAAAGTAAGTAAGTATCCAAAGTTATAATGTAAATACAGAACACGGCAATGCAACCTGTGAGTGCATAAAAGTCCCACTGACCAAAAAGTCACCCCTATTTTCCTACCCTTAGGGTGGGAATTTTATTTCCAAATTTTTATGGGACCCACTTCAAGGTATGCCCTGTCGATTAAAAAAAGAATTATCTAAATTGGACTACTCTGTAAAAAGTTATGCGTGATCATACATTAAAAAAAATATATATATACAGTGTGTCCGGGGAAGTTATAACATAATTTTAAGGGTGTATTCTATGATCAATTTCATCGATGAAAACACCCCATATGGGGGGTAGCAGCCTCACCCCCCCCCCCTCAGTATGATGTTTTTAATTTTTTTTTTGCAAAAGTCGACCCCGCCTACTTTTAAATTCACAGTTAAAGATCTAAGGCGCACAGAACCTTCATTAAGGTCTTGATCGAAGGCTAAGTAGATAGGCTACCTAAGTCACTAACAAAATAACCAAGTATTGCTTTTACTTTTTTTTTAAAGATGATAAACCAAGAATTTTTTTTTTTTTGTGCATTTTTTACGGTTTTTCAAAGTTTCCAAAAAAAATGCAGATACATTTTTTTATTTTTTGTTTTTTATTGTTACCTTTTGAGTTGTTCTCCAAATTGGTATTAGATTTATTTCTCTACGTCTATTACTTCAGAAATTATCAACTACCAAAAAGACCCTTCGCTTTTACCTTTTAATTTAAAATTTCAGTTTAACCCACTTTTATTAAAAAATAAAGTCAATATTTAATTATTTTGTTAGTTTTTTAGGTAGCCTACCTTCTTAGCCTTCGTACAAGACCTAAATTAATAGTCCTTTTACGCGAACAGTGGCGCCACTCTAAAAAAAAATATATTTTCTAAAGTAAGGCTTTTTTTTCAGAAAAAAGTGCTCCCTTGTGCAATAAATCTTGATCCCATTAATTTTTTAGTATTTTAAAATAACATCTAGGTTTAGAATGTTTATGTTTTACTGTTTGTTGCTGAAAGTGGCCACTTTAGGTTTATTCTGTTTCATGTTTTACTGTTTGTTGCTGAAAGTGGCCACTTTAGGTTTATTCTGTTTCATGTATTACTGTTTGTTCCTAAAAGTAGCTAAAAGTGGCCACTTTCAGCAACAAACAGTAAAACATAAACATTCTAAACCTAGATATTATTTTAAAATACTAAAAAAATAATAGGGATCAAGATTTATTGCACAAGGGAGCACTTTTTTCTAAAAAAAGCCTTACTTTAGAAAATATATTTTTTTTTAGAGTGGCACTACTGTTCGCGTGAAAGGACTATTAATTTCGGTCTTGTACGAAGGCTAAGAAGGTAGGCTACCTAAAAAACTAACAAAATAATTAAATATTGACTTTATTTTTTAATAAAAGTGGGTTAAACTGAAATTTTAAATTAAAAGGTAAAAGCGAAGGGTCTTTTTGGTAGTTGATAATTTCTGAAGTAATAGACGTAGAGAAATAAATCTAATACCAATTTGGAGAACAACTCAAAAGCTAAAAAAAAAACACAAAAAATAAAAAAAAGTTTCTGCATTTTTTTTGTGGATACTTTGAAAAACCGTAGAAAATGAAAAAAAAAATTTTTTTTTTTGGTTTATCATCTTTTAAAAAAAAGTAAAAGCAATACTTGGTTATTTTGTTAGTAACTTAGGTAGCCTAACTACTTAGCCTTCGATCAAGACCTTAATGAAGGTTCTGTGAGCCTTAGATCTTTAACTGTGAATTTAAAAGTAGGCGGGGTCGACTTTTGCAAAAAAAATAATTAAAAACGTCATACTGAGGGGGGGGTGAGGCTGCGACCCCCCATATGGGGTGTTTTCATCGATGAAATTGATCATAGAATACACCCTTAAAATTATGTTATAACTTCCCCGGACACACTGTATATACGTGTCGAATTGAGTACCTCCTCCTTTTTTTTTCGTCGTTCAAAAACACGTAAACCTAAACAATTATTTTGCCGCCTTTTTTTTTCAAAGTCAGTTTAGGCAATGAAGCTAGTTTATTAGCTAAATTTCGTTGGTTTAGGCACAGATGCACAGATCAAATAACTTTTTTTAGTTTTCTTTGTTTAAAACAAAAATTTAAAAACTACTGCTGCTACTACAAAATGCATTTCAGTACATGCATAATCGTTCAGGCAAATAAAGAGTGTATGGAAATTCATAACTCGCGGCTGCAGACCGGAATCACAATAAGGTCACTTTACGACTATGGAACACTAACAAAAAAGTCGACTCTTCGAGCCGATAAAAAAACGATTTATTGCCATAATAAACACAGAAACAAATAACATTAAATAATACATACAGTAAATAAAATAGGACAATGGGCGGCTTTATCGCTAAAAGCGATTTCTTACAGGCAACCCAAATAGGTTTATAAATTACTGGACATTATTTATTATTTCTATGGAACAATAATTCAAGATTATATAACATGAGTGTAAAGTGATGTATTTCAACGAGGGTGCTTAAGAGGGGGCAGAGTAAAAAAACTGAAAACGGTGGTCGCGGTTCAGGATTTACTAGCCTTAATATTATTCATAAAAAAATGAAAAAATATTTATAAATATATTTATGAACATGTTTATCGATTTACGTACGCCAATTTATAGTATCATCAATAGTGAAATACTTATAAATGTCTAAAGTCGACCGAAATCGGGAAAGTTAAGGCGCCGGAGTTTTTAGGATTGTGATATAAAAAACAAATATTTTCCTCTCAAGTTGATACTCAAAACGACGAAAAAAGTATAAAATATAAATTAACGTGGCAATATTTAAAAAACAATGCGTATTTTTTTAAAACATTAGTTTTGATACAAAAATCCGGGTAAATTTTGCACGAAATTGCACTTCGGACGTCAGCGACGACAGTTCGCCCCGGTCGCGTAAAGCCACAATCTGTGTATGGCCCAACGCTGTATGAGTTGAGCCGCAACAGAACGTGTCTCCTAAAATTAGTATCTAAAGCTTTTTTGAAAGGACAAAGTATGTTACGCGCCAACACCGTTGAAACTACTTGAAACGCTTATTTTAGTTTTATTAAATATATTGTAGACTAAATTATAGTAATTAATTTAAAATTATTGAAGAGTTATAAGTAATGAAAAGTAATACGAAAAGCCAAAAGATTTAAGGTATTTTTTTAAACGACTTCAAGAAAGGAGTTTCTTAGTTTGACCTGTATGTATGTTTGTCCGTTTGAGTTTGGCTAAAGCGATCTTGATGCGGTTTTCAGAAAAGAAGGTGTATTGGTTATATTTAGGAGAATATTTTAATACTTATTTAATCGAAAAACCTACTTCTTATTCTTGAACATCTTATTTTATTCTCGATTTAAGTAGGTATGTGTCAGTTTATTAAAGGCGGTTCTGTTAAAAAAAAAAATTTTTTTAATACATATACTTACTTAACTTACCGTTTAAAACTTTGACTATTTGGACACAAATTAACAAAAATACTTTTGAATTTAATTCTCTTTTATATAACAATAATTATTCTAAGTCAGTCAACTTCATATTTATTATGATTTAATAAAAATAACCAACGTTATTTAATGAATAAAATTAATGAATGATCTCTTTATTGTTTAAAAAACACACTAATCAAGAAAGAAACTAAACTCTACTAAATATTCAATATTATTCGATAATTACAGGTCAACTGTCCCAAAATGCAATGCTAACACAATCATAGGAATGTCGGTTACCAACCTCTGGATTACAAAATACTATATTATTATCTATCTCGCTCTAATGCATGCTATCTTCAACACAGGTTGGAACCTTCCTAATAATGTTTAGTTCGAACAATCATGTTGCGGCTCAACGCGTTACCATAGAAAAGTGTTGAGCGCGAACATAATTTGGCTCTTACTTTAATTCCAAAGACTGGACAAAACATGTTGCGTAAAAACTGTCAATATAGGGAGTTGAGCCAAAACAGATTGTGTCCTCACATTTTTCGGCAAATGAGAGACAATATCTGTGGTGTGAGGTCAACACATTTAGGTGTTGAATAGTATACAGATTTTGGCTTTACGCGCCCCGGTCGCGAGGCGAAGCGCCCGTCGATTTTGTTCTCTGGCTCTCTAATTCTTTTTTATTTATTTGTTTTGTGTGTAAACATGTCACTTGTCAAACGCGTGTTAATTGTTATTGCCTTCTCGCTCAGTTTCAGCATGATGACGTCACGAGGCCACGTGTTTCTCAAGTCTCAGAAGAGATACATAGGTAGGTAACCAGCTGATAATATTATTTTTCGATTTGAATCGTACATAAAGGTTGTTTCAGACTACGCTATATTATTTTTATATAATAGAAAAAGCAAAGAAGGTCTACTATTCTAATATCTTATCTAATATTGTAGCTTTAATATTATCGATAATATATTTTTTTCCGATCGAAGCTACTTTATTCCATCTAGGGATGCAACAAAAGTTTATTTTAATAAAAAAAATTGCACAAAATTAAGACACGTTTCGTTTAGTCAAAAATAAAAAACGGGTAAGTAAGTATTTCATAAACTTTCTTTAAAAACTATAAAAATAAAAACTGATTGTAACATATCGATATTTTTTATTTTTGCTAAAGAAGAACATCACTTGCCCCGCGGGTGCGTTAAATGGCGTGACAACAACAAAGTTTTATGCGCGAAAAATTCTGTCAAAATTTGTGAGAAGGCTTCACAACTCGGCCGCGTAAGTATTGGCGCTGCGGTCGCGTGGAAGCGGCGGCTTGTCAATGGTCTATACGCTCTTAAGGCCTAAACTTACGCGCCGTTCCAAGCCTTTTCTCCAAAGATGACAGCACTTCCACAAAATTACGGCTTTTATTTTTTTGTAGCTTTATTACAACAGTTCAAAGGACTGAAATGCGGTTCGCTAAAACTTCAATATCGTAGAAATGAATTATAATGCTTGAAATTGATATTGCTTCACTGGATTTTGAGAATAAATATAACTCCCGAAAAATTTCTAACCTCATTCTTGGAAAACACAAGTATGTGTGCGTTTATTCCGCTTTCACATATTCATGATTTTCGTAAACTCTTATATTGCACCATTGGCCTGATGGTTGGGACAGTGGCTCATCATATCGTAGGTCGGCGGTTCGAATCCTCTGACTTTTATATTTCTTGATATTGTATATTTTTATTTTAACTTCAAATTGACTTTATTTTTTTTTAGCTATGAAGATTTATTGATTTCGGACAAAATAATTCACAAAACAATGCATAAAAGCAATGCTATTCCTAAAGCTTCTTCCTAGGTCTCATAGAAAGGTCTAATTATGTGTCGAACATGTATGCAAAATACGCGATAACCATTATAAATTGATATACGTCAAAAAGAAGTGAGAAAATCAGCGTTGCCTGGCAACCATTTTCATTTCATATTGCAAAACAAACACTGGTAGAATATCGTATAGGAGATTTACATCAAACAAGCCAATGCAACCCAATGCTCAGTCTTTCACCACTTTATTAAATTATTTTAGTGTAAAGTAAATAGACGTAATTAAAGCATTATTTCGTTGTTCTGTCTGCGTTCTATAAAAGATTTTTATAATGCTCGCTCGCTCGATGTAAAAGACGATAGCATTAGAATTAGAATCTTTATTTGTTACCATAGGTCGAGGGCGCGAACTGTTGCTAAAATGTTCTTGCATGTCCGAAAGTGTGTGTATTCTGTTTTAACAATTCGTGATTCTAGCGATCTTTGTGCAAGAATTAATTCTACATTACTATGTAAGAGCAAGTAAGTACTTTACTTGCTTAAAAGTTTTGAAAGTTGTTCATGTACAATAATATATCGCGATAGAATGCTATTTGCTAGCTCTTTGTTCGTTTGATGTAAATGCACCCTAGCCACCTAGGCTAGCGATCCTGGTACGGAGCGGGCGGATGCAGATTTCGAGTTCATTGAAACAAATGACGATTTTGGTCACTGCTATTCGAGATTAATCTCTTTGACTAAGCAATACATAGCATTTTGCTGTGCGTGACGCGTGACGCCCGACTCTGGCTGCAGAGTACTAATAATGATACCTACCTCATCGACGTACCCTTCAACGATTAAGGCTCGGAGCACACATGGCGAAGCGCAGCGTAGATAAATTTTCGATTTCAAGCTATAATCGGCTTTTTTGGCTTCGCACCACAGCCGCGTTCCCGCGCGCTACCTTTTGCATATATTCGCTTCGATGCGCTTAGGAATTAAGTATTGTGTTGATTGATTTTGGATACCTATTATTCAAATACGACTTAGCTGATAATAGTTTGATATTGAAAGAAAATCTGCCCTGCGCTTCGCCATATGTGCGCCGGGCCTTCCAATTGCTTTTGGTGTTACATTGAAATTTATAATTATTTCAATGTACGGAAAAGTCATTGCGAGGCGGCAACATCGCAAAAGAGTAACAGTCCATCTCAGAGGACACGGGTTCGAGCCTCGGCAGAGTTTTATCATTTTATTTTTTACCCTCGAACGAAAATTCTGAGAGAGGTATTATAATTTTAACGTATTTATCTGTCTGTCTGTATGTCTGTCTTCTCTCTGTGGCATCGTAGAGCCCAAACGACTGAACCGATTTTCGTTTAGTTTTTTTTTTTGTATCATAGATAATTTCAGCCCGAGTGTTCTTAGCCATGTCTCATGAAGATCTGATCAGCGGTTTGAAGATCATCAGCTCTTTTCGAGATGATGAGGGGATCTTACTAGCTTCTTTTATTTATTTATTTTTATTTATTTTATTTATTAGACAAACCAACAGTACATAGAACATTCAATACATAAGAAATAGCAAACATAGTTTCAGTTCCGTCCTACATACAAATAATAGGCTTGCAACAGCATTCACAATGTATAAAGCCAGCAACTAAATATAATATTATTATTTTAACAATCATGCAGTAAGCTATTATTATTTACAGCATTTATACAATATTATATATAGATACTAGTCGACCCGGCGAACTTCGTACCGCCTAATCTTTAACTACATTGTGCTTGTATTTTACTTATAAACCTTCGTCTTGAATCACTCTATCTATTAAAAAAAACCGCATCAAAATCAGTTTCTTAGTTTTAAAGATTTAAGCATACATAGGGACAGACGCGGGAAGCGACTTTATTTTATACTATGTATTGAAGAATAAAAAATAAATGAATGATAACAAAAAAAAGAAGCTATTTAGGTACTTACATATTCAATGAATTAAACTTACAACATATTTACTATTATTTATGATATTATATTACATTATTAACTATTATGATGTTTATAGCATTTATTACGCCACGAATGTAATGTATCATTAAAAACATCTAAATCCATCTCCTTTTGACACCTGTTATAGGTTTCCTGGATTCGGAACATAGGGGAAAACTGACCAACGTTAGTCCTTGGGTACGCCAGGCGAAAAGTAGCTTTCTTATCGTTGCTTTTTGACTGGCGTGATCCCAGTTTCGGAGTGTTAAATTCCAATCTTTGCAATAAAAGGGAATCAGAGATTTCCCCATTTACTAGCTTGTGTACTATTGCTAGATCTAAGAACTGACGTCGTTGCTCTAGAGTACTTAAATGGAAAAATCTGACTCTATCCTCGTATGAACTTCTGCTATTTATCTCTTTACTGGGATGTTTATACGCAAGGTACTTCGTAAAGGAGCGGTGTATCTTTTCAACCCGATCAACATGGACTCTGTAAGCTGGGTTCCAAACTTGACTACAATACTCAAGCCTAGACTAGACCGAACCAGTGCATCAAAGAGTATTTTTATGCTTTTAGTTTGTCGGAAAGCTTTTGTATTTCGCTTAATAAAACCCAACATTCTGTTGCAAGACTTAACTACCGAGTCTAAGTGATCATGGAATGCTAGTTTTGAATCTAGTAAAACACCTAAATCCCTTATCACTGATACTTCCTGCAAAAGTTGTCCATTTAAGTAATACTTCGAATCAATTTGTTTCTTCTTTTTTGTAAACTTAATATGTTGGCACTTGCTGGGATTCAGTGTCATGTTATTTCTGACTAGGGCTTGCAATCGAATATTCGAATTATTCGAATAATAAACTTAATCGAATATTCGAAAAGTAAAAACGAATATTCGAATATTCGTTTTTACCTAAAATTCTATATTTTGTACTACTAATTTTAAAGTTTACGTGCTAGGCGAGACGACATCACTTGTTTAGACTTAAAAAATGGAATCAAAAAAATCTTGATTACATCTGAGCCAGGATATTCCATCTATCTGGTCTTACGTCAAAAATCTGGTACTTACCTTTTTTTTTTATTGCAATACATAACTATCGCGGATTCTTCTTCTTATCCTGTTATCCCAAGCGGGAACATAGGGCTTCAAGAATTTTCATCGAATTTTAGCGGTCTTGAGCAACACAATTGCTTCTTGCAGCGTGGACCGGCGCCAGGTTGCCTTCGGGCGACCCCTTTTGCGTCTTCCGGAGGGCTGGCACAACAGAGCTACCCTGCAAGGTCGTCCATCTGCTCTTCTTAGCGAGTGCCCTATCCAACGCCACTTTTTAGTTCGAATTTCCATTTCAATTGGCCTTTGCTTTGTCAGGTGCCATAGCTCTGTGTTGGTAATGGTTTGTGGCCAGAATATCTTTAGTATCCTTCTCAGGCATTTGTTTATGAATACTTATATGGAGCTTATTGGTCAGGTCTTTTCGCACAAACCATGTCTCACACCCATATAGCAACACTGATTTTACATTGGACTCGAAGATCCGAAGCTTGGTCCATCTGGTGATAACGTAAGAGCTCCAAAGTGGTGTTAGTTGTGCGAACGCTGCCCGCGCTTCGTTAATGCGGTTTTCAATTTCAACTTCCGTACCTCCTGTAGGGCTCACCACTACTTCACCCGTAATGTTCAGAGGGTCCTGCCTGATCTCAGATGTGTACGCGCATTTCTTTTGTCTTAGCCGTATTAATACGAAGCCTCTCTTTTGCAGCTTCAACCACCAGATCGTCTGTCTTTGCTTGAAGGTCGCTCAGTGTAGTAGATAAAAGGCAAAGGTCTTCTGCAAAGTCTATGTCCTCAAGACACTTCTGCGAGTTCCAGGGAATACCCCGCTAGCCTCTGCCGGTGACTATACACATCACGTCGTCGAAAACCAGCAAAAACAGCATTAGTGATAATAGGCAACCCTGTTCCCGGCCTTCTGTGACCGTAATGGATTGCATACATTGGCCTTTGTGAATTACTCTGCAGGTGATGCCCACATACAAGTTTTGTATCAGGTTTACAACCTTTTCCGGTATACTTTACTGCGGAGTACTCGCCAAATGCTGCCTAACTAACCTAACCTAACCCTGTCGAACGCCTTTTTGAAGTCCACAAATAGCGCGAATAGTTCGCACTGCATCTCATTGCATTTTTCCAGAATTATTCGCAGCAGGTTCAGTTGGTCTCTGCAAGATCTTCCAGGACGAAATCCAGACTGCTCTTATCTCAACTTCACGTCCACCACCCCTGCTATACCGTTCAGCTAAGATTTGGTCAGGATTTTAGTGCAGGGCGAGAGCAAGTTTATGCCCCGCCAGTTAGAGCATTGCGAAAGATCCCCCTTCTTTGGAAGTTTTAGGATTATTCCTTCTTTCCAGTCGTTAGGGACTACTTCAGTTTCCCATATGGCTGCCAACAAAGGCAGAAGGACATCGGCTGATTAGTCTGCGAAGGCTTTTAGGGCATCTATAGGGATACCGTCTTAGCCAGGACTATCTAACTATCGAGGATCTCGTAGACAAATTAAAATTTAAGTTGGCCAAGATTATAATTGTATTTGACAATATTATTGACCGTTCCTTTGAGAAAAAGTTATTAATGAATAAAGGGGCCAATTATAATTTTAAAAAACTAATTTTCCTTAACCTTTTACGTCTTTTTGTATTATTCGAATAATATTCGAATAATTCGAATAGTAGCCCGAAAAAAAACGAATATTCGAATACCAAATTTTTTCGAATAATTGCAAGCCCTATTTCTGACGCACCAATTCGACACATTATTCAAATCACTCTGTAGGTGGTTTGTATCACTTGGATTTTTAACATCAAGATACAACTTCAGGTCGTCAGCAAACAACAGACATTTGCTGTAGTTGATTTCCTGGATTATATCATTGATAAAAATATTAAACAAGAGTGGTCCCAAGTGCGATCCTTGTGGGACTTCAGAGGTTGCTGTGTATATTTCAGATACACAACCATCCTTGACAACCCTCAGTGTTCTATCACCAAGATATGACTGAAACCAAGCCAACACTTCACCTGACACTCCAAACTGCCTGTGCAATTTCGCAATAAGAATTCCATGATCAACCTTATCAAAAGCGGAACTAAAGTCAGTGTATATCGCATCAGTCTGTCCACCTGAGTCTATTGAACTAGATAAGTCAGTCACATAATTAAGTAAGTTGGTTGTAGTAGATTTCTTCGCTACAAAACCATGTTGTAACGGAGATAGAAGCTCTTTAACATGCCAAGCTAGTTTTGGACTCACTATGCTTTCCAATGTTTTTGAAAAAATTGATAAAAGGGAAACTGGTCTGTATTTTGTAATATCAGAGTTGTCGCCCTTCTTAAATATAGGAAGAATATTAGCTTCCTTCCATTTACTTGGAAAACGAGATGTACGAAATGATTCATCAAAAATTATAAACAGATGCAATGAGAAATCAACTGCACACCTTTTTACAAACAAGGGAGGAATACCGTCAGGCCCCGCTGCTAACGTCTATTTTTTTAAGAATTACTAGGACATCGTTTTCCGATATTCTAATCCTAGTAAAAGCCCCGCAGGATGCTGGAATCTCGTCTAGTCTTAAGGATGTATTACTATTATTTTGGAATGTCGATGCAAAATGAGAATGAATAGTTCGCAGATTTGCAAGTTGTTTTGAGCTTTTGCACCATTTAGCAACATTTCAGAAGGGTAAGCAGACTTGTTACTTCGAGAAGCCTTAATAAAGGACCAAAAATTCTTAGGACAGGTGACTAGACTTTCTTCTACTGATGCAACGTAACTTTTATAATCAACTGCCATTTTGGCCTTGACCCTTGATCTCAGCAATTCAAACTCAAGACGATCTCGTGGATTATTGGTACGTTTGTATTTTTTGCGCTTCCTATCCTTTTCCCGCAGAATATTAATCAAAGATTTGGTAAACCAAACAGGTGTCTTTTTGCCTTTAGGCTTTGTTTTAGGTACAAATTTGTCTATACAATTGTTCAATTCTAGATAAAAAGCTGCAACCATCTCGTCAACGTTAGCACAACCCTGCAAGATTGACCGCCAGTCAACCGTCTTTAATGCTCCGTTGATTTGCTCATAGTCCGCCTTTCTAAAATTGTAAACAGGTTGACGGCCAGCTTCGAAAACTTTATCATTACACAAAGAAAAATCTACCTCAAACGGTGGATGATGCCTGTCAATCCTGCTGAGCGGTTCCATCGATAGGGTGACTGATGGTCCTAAGACATTTGTGAAAACCAAATCTAGTGTTCTTTCATTAACATTCAACAAATTATTCAATTGGTATAGTTGATTCTGGGACATAAAGTCAAACAAAGCCAAAGCTGATGTCGTGCTGCATTGAGATGGGTTCATCCATAAACCTGATGTGTCCATCGTCCAATCTATTGAATCCCCAAAGTTAAAGTCCCCAAACAACATAATATTATCTGAACAAGAGGTAAGCTTGTCATTAAGACCATCAAAGCAATCGCTATACACCGACGTATTAGAACGCGGGGGAATATACACCGCACCCAAATACACGGCACTTTTGCATGTAGTATCACTAACAGCAATCCACAGCTCCTCCCACCGACGAGTGCTCTCCCAATGTTTTATCTTTTTGGACGATAGTTGATTTGACACCGCTATAACACATCCGCCCCCCATCTTTCTTCAAGCTATTGGATCTATCTGTTCTATAAACTGTATAACGATCATCAAACAATTCTGAACAAAAAACACCATCGTGAAGCCAGGTTTCCGTTATTATAATAATCTGTATGTCTCTTGCCATAATTGAAAGTTTCAGCTCATTCAGCTTAGTCCGAAGACCGCCCGCATTCTGGTAATATATAGTGAATTTTTAAACTATTATTCAATGCTTGTATTCAACAGATAAAATCAAATTTTAAATTTAAACAAAATTTATTGTAGCTTCTGTATATGGCAACAGCACCGCAAGAGGCGTCCGCATTAGCAGGGCTGGTGATCCCTCAATCTTTTTTATGTAGATTCTTCCGTTCCTAATCCAGACATATCTGTAATTTTTCTCCTTAGCCGCTAACCTTGTCGCTGCATGTAATTCCTTTACTGCTGGTGACAAATGCTCTGTCACATAAATAGGTTTTTTAACAGATATCCCCAAGTGTCCAGAGTGTAGTTTCTCTTTGGGGTTCTTCCTGTTGAAGGCAGTTACAGCAGCTAACAAACCATCCCGTAAATCAGGCGTTCGCAACCGAGCAATTATTGATCGGGGTTTGTCACTTGCTGGATTCTTTTTGGCCACCCTTTTGCAAGTGACAATGTCGACTTCCTGTAACGGGAAACTAGCGATTTTTCCAATTTGCTCCACGACGTTTTTTAAATTTTCATTATTAAATTCCGGCAAACATGCAATCTCTACATTAGATTCGCGGGTATACTGTTCCATCAGGTTAATTCTAGTTGATAATTCTGCCACTTGACCCTTAAGCTCTCCATTTTCCTTTTTTATTTCTGTTAGTTCACGACTCTGTTTTGTATGCTCTACTTTTAGATTTTCAAAAGCATCACTCATGAAAGTTATGGATTCCTTAAAATCCTGAATATCTTGACGAATTTCTTTAAACTCAAGCTTTAGCAAACATCTCATTTCCTCGCAAATTATACTGCGTAAGGTTGTAGCATCAAATGTCATACTTTGAGCAGGCTGCTCTCTTAAAGTCGGTACCTGTGTAGGAGTAGGTGTAAGTGACAGGTTGGTGGATGTTAACTTACGTAGAGTAACATTATCGAACCGATTTGGTGACTGAGTACTAAGTACTGATGCATTAAAGGATTCATTTACTACATGCACATCAACTGCATTAGAATAATCCTCACATTTATCGTGGCTCTTTGGTACGCATGAAGGACAGCGCCAAGATGATTTTTTCTTCGACGTCAGCTTCTTAAATTGCTCCTCATTCATAGATACACATTTAAAATGATAATGATCTTGGCATAATGAGCATTCCAGACGCTCATCTTCCTTAAGGTGGTAACTCTCGCTATGGCGCGAAATTCAAATTTTTTCGTGTTTTTTATTTATTCTGGCGAAAGTATACATATTTTTAAAAGTTTCAATGTATTCGCGTATGTAAAAAACCATTTGCCACATTGTAATACAACGTTTTTAGAAGACAGACCTACTGATTTTGTGCCTAAGGACATAAAGGCCAAAAATCAAGTTAGGTCGTTAGACACAAAATTAGTAGGTCTGTCTTCGAAAAACGTATTACAATGTGAGAAATGGATTTTTACATACGCGAATTCATTAAAACTTTATTAAAAATGAATACTTTCGCCAGAATAATTAAAAAACGCGAAAAATTTTGAATTTCGCGCCATACCGTGACTTACCGCCTTAAGCTTTGCTGGGCAAGATGCACATTTAGTTATAGGCATCGTAAAATTTCGCCAGGCACTATACTAAGTTAAGTTGAATGCGATTTAGCTCAAACTGCTCGAATACAGCGCTGGGTTCAGTTTCGTACGCGTTCGTGGCTCTACGGCTCGACCCCAAGTTAAGGCCGCCCACGTAGGCTGCGCGAATAGTAAAATATTAAAATGCTCACGCGCAATCCAGTGTTCCAGTTTAATGCCGCCGCTCTCTACGCTGCTCGCGTCCGTTGATGATTCACGCTGCGGGCGAGCTGCGAGTTGCGGTAGGTCAGTGCCGGCCGTTTAAAATCACTAATTTTAAACTTATTTTCGTGATTTCTTCCTCAATTCCACGGTTAATTACAAAACAATGTATAAAAAAATATGAAGTAAAGTTTCTTCTACCGATTGTTATAAAAAACCGACGTAGAATCTCAATTTTAACACATTTTTTTACGAAAAGTATAGGAGTTAAAATATATACGCTGTTGCTTGTGCGGCTCTCTGGGTCGAGGTCTGGGTGCTTTCGGACTGGCTTTGTATCTAATTAATTTATGTGGGATTATTGTATTGAGATTGTGACTAACTACTACTATTTATGTCCGATCGAGTTGAAATTTTGTTCCATGTTACACCATGTTACATTATTACCAAACGCGACAATCTGGCCCCTTGTCACGTTGGTAATACAGCATAAACTCGGTTAAACGTGGGTCCGGCTCTTAATCTGGTGCCTTTGCCTAACCCTTATAAAAAGGCGTGAGATTATTTTATTACGAGCTTTCCCCGCTTACTTCGTTACGCCATAGAATTTAAGATACTACAAAATACTTGGCTCTATAGACTATGTTCTTTTGCCCGCCCAGAATGGCCGAATAAAAAACAAACAACAACAACAAACCACCTGTCAAAATATGTAAACAACGGAAAAAATATTGCACCTTGGGTTACATTATTTGAGTTTAGGTAAGGATCCCTAATTTTTTTGAAAAACTAATATAGCCTATGACACTCGGGGTTAATGTAGCTTCCTACCAGTAAAAGATTTTTTCAAATCGGTTCAGTATTTCCGGAGCCTATTCGTTACAAACAAACAAACAAACAAACAAACAAATCTTTCCTCTTTATAATATTGGTATAGATTATATTGCGTTATTGTTTTAGTGTTA
This sequence comes from Euspilapteryx auroguttella, assembly GCA_951802225.1. Taxonomy (NCBI): domain Eukaryota; kingdom Metazoa; phylum Arthropoda; class Insecta; order Lepidoptera; family Gracillariidae; genus Euspilapteryx; species Euspilapteryx auroguttella. The sequence goes on along the minus strand of OX637642.1, from coordinate 6,837,668 downwards.
TTTTAATTTATCGTATAACTAGAGGCTGCCCCGCGGTTTCACTCGCGCAGATTTCTCATAAACACAAAAATCCAGTTATTTCCCGTTCCCATGGGAATTTCGGGAAATGCTTTCTTAGTGCTTACCTATACTCCCTAAGGATCCTACATGCAAAATTTCAGCCCGCTACGCCCAGTAGTTTCGGCTCTGCGTTGTCTGTCAGTCAGTCAGTCAGTCAGTAACGGAAGAGTTTTATAAATATTGATAAATACGCAATTACGAAACGAAAAAGGTGAAAAATATTGATACCGCCATCTAGCAATCCAATCTGTGAAGGAAATGAACGTAGTCTATAGGTACAGCCAATTCTTATGTAGCATTTTCTTATATTTCTACATAACACTAATTATACTAAAAAAAAGTACAATATCTTTACCCACAAAAAACGAATTAGGAAGATTTAGGAACAAAACTAGGATACATTTTGAAACGTTTTATGAATTCATTTGAAATCCTTACAAATATCGTATTGCAAGTCTTTTGGATAAATAATAATAATCGACGTAAGTTACTTTTAAACATTATTAATATATAAGTACAAATTATTGAATAATAGGTAATGTAAATTTAATGAACAAATTTTATGCCAATAAACGTTTTTACATTTGATGTCATATTGACTAAAAAAGTATGAAAAATAAACATGCGGTCAATTTTAAAATATTGCAATGGCAATACCTACACAAGACAAGTAAAACAATAGGTTAGTACATTTAGGATTTCAATGCACGGGCAACAGCAGCAGCTGTTGCGAGCTCGTCTCGTCGGGCTTCGACCTTTGGCACATTTTCTGTTGATTTCGAGTGGTTTTCTGAGAAGAGTGGCAACAATGCGCAAACCAAACCAAACATATTCTTGATAGAGTAGTCGAGTAAGTCGGACGGTTTAGAGGTCAACGGTTCAATTCCAGCCTGGGCAATTTTTTTAAAGTTTTTTTTAATTTTTTAATTTGTATTTTTCTTGTTTTAGTGAATTTAATTTATCATAAGATTAATACGCAAGTACGAACATTATAACTCATTATAGTAAATATGTGTAGCCCTCTGCCGTCAAGATCGGAAAACTTGTGTGTGTATACACGCACACAAATGTAAAAAGTACTAAATTTTATTGCTGAGTTTACAGTGAAAATAAATAAATTTTCGTTTGTTTGCCACTTTTAATCACACGTACAAAGTTTCAGTTTTTTTTACAGTAAAAAATACTTTCCGGTTTTCACGTCTTAGGACCTTTAGTTTAGTATGGGAGAGGGTTCGCCTTAAGTTAAAACCAGAGCGCAGTGAGTTTTAAAATGGGTTGAAACTTGAACAACCC